>OX411307.1:5364953-5964953 GCA_948150685.1 Rhaphigaster nebulosa
TGACAGCTGAAATTAACTTGGTTGTGCGACTTCCTTATAACTACAGTTTCATTGTAACTGTTTCAACATGTTCTGAAGAAATATGTGTTTGGGATATTTCAAGGTATTTTTTATAAATTAAATATAAGAAACATGATTTTTAATAATTTTAGAAGGTTGCATGATTGGATTGATGAGGGAGAAGGTTTTATTATTGCTTTGAAAGTTCAATTATAAATTTCAGTTTATTCATTCAAATTTTGGAATCACATTACCTCTTTTTTCATTGTGTTTATCACAACAAAAAATTACTTAATATAAAATAAACTTGTCAAATGTCAACAAAATACCCAAAAGTAATTATTTAAAATAAAAAATTCTTGATCCCATGTTCCGATATGGGTTTTCTCTTCAATGATAGATAGATAGATAGATAGATAGATTATTTATTTATTATATAAAGCAATACATGCTTGTTACATTATCTTGGAATTGGCCTGTGGGGTGATACATTAAATAATATTTATGATAATAAAACATTACAAAAATTCATACATATATATACACACACAGAATTTCCCTTTAAAAAAAAAAGTATTTGTGAAAGAAAAAAGAGATAAATATACACATACTTCAGTCATCAAAAATACAGTTAATACAAGATAAATATATATAAGTATTCACACGCTTACAATAGAATAAAAAAAAAAAATTCTTAGTAATATTAAAATAATAAATGATATCTATATGTTAGAGTTTATCACTTTATCTGCATACCATCACTTGAAATCAAATATCACAACAAGGTGAGGCCTCATCAATATGTATCGAGCCGGCTAAACTGTACAAGATTGGAAGTTATTGAAGACTGATGTGAGGAACAGAAATACTTGCTTGATTTTATTTATACTATTATAATTTAAGATGCTTTCTAGTGAAGAAAGTTCATCGTTTTCAGATATACACTCCTTTAAGAATTGTTCTCTGTATGAATCACAAGAGGAACAGTGCAAAAGAAAATGCTTCAGAGTGTCTTCGATAGGTTTCTGACAAAGTTTGCATGGTTCATAGAGCTTGAAGATCAGGCGCTTATTTTGCAGAGGAATCTGCAACTTTGCAGTGCGTGCGACTCTCAACTGGCTTATGGCTCTATGTTTTTGGATATTTAAACTGCGTAACAGATATTCTTCCGGTTGAGGATATGTGAAGTTGCAAATGCTACTATAAACGGGGTTGTGGGTTGAGGTCATTGCCCGGTTTATATCAGTAGAGAACACATTATTTTCCACTCTTTCAATAATTGTGCTTTTGTTTGCTATTAATTTGTTTTCGTTTGACAAATCTGCAAAAAACTCCAGTGCATTGTTCATGGATGCTATTCTCTTAACGTGTGATACCCAATTTGATCTGAGGTCTTGTTTTCTGTTATCCAAGGCTAAAAGTCTGTTAAAGCATTGCCGTGGTAATCTATCCCCAGGTAATGGAAGGATTTTTATGCAGAAATTAAGAAGTTTCTTTAAGACTATTGCAGAAAATGGGAGACGACCTGTTTCTAGGCGTACTAAATAGTCGGGCGTAGTTTTAGGCCAGATATATACGGATTTCAAAAACTTGGTTTGTACGGTTTCGACAACGCCCTCTGTTTTCTCTTCAATGGTTTATGGTCTATTGATTGTCCGAGATTTGGATGGCAGCTGGCTTGAAGTGAGTGTGAGACCAGCGTTGCCAAATCTACAATACAACCAGTCCTCCCAACTTCGTGTTAGCACACAAAACTTGGTTATTGTTCTCTGTCACAACCAACTGCTTTTACAGACATCTGTCCATACTACAGACCACTATGTCCATGACATGACAATGTTTGGTTATTTTTATAGATTATTTCTTTGTTTCATTATTATCTCTAACAACTTCATTCGTCACATTATTTTTTTTAAACAAATAATTCATTTTTATTCTGTTAGTATCCCAAAACACTATATATTTTTTTTTTACAAGAGATGATATTTCAGCCGTATCACTACTTTGGAGAAGACCGGCAAAACTCAAAAAATAACCATTTTCCGATTTTTGTGTAATCATAATCAACAAGATGATTATTTTTTTATGATGAAGAGAGTCACAAAAAATATTCATTTGCATTTACTTGCAAATGGATACAATAAACTATTTATACAATTCTAAGGAAGCCTGTAATAATCAGTTGAAATTTGAAGATGAAAACTTCAAGCACCGTTTTCTCAAAGTACAGTTTTTGGAGCTATGCTGGTCTTCTTCCAATATAGGCCATTTTTAAATATAAAAAATAAAGGTTTGTCTGTAGTGTTATTTTCATTATCAAATTATTATATGTACTTTATAATTTTAATTAATCGAATTTATTAATTAATGAGATTTAAAAAAAAAAAGAAGAGATAAATCTTATAAATTGTATATTAGTTGACAAAAAAAACATCTCGCGTCTCTCAAAAGGTAAGTCCACACTGTTCGACTTTCGATTGGGAAGGGATCGTGAACCATGCAATGTTTTTCCTCTGTGAAATTCCCGGAATTTCACAAATAATTTCACAAATCGCATGCCTTATCGCAAGCGTATCCAACTCCCTTGGATTTCCTTTCGGCATTCCGTGTGACTTTTCTATTCTACAAGTCAGAATGTCCCCGTCTTGTGAAGATTAAAAAAAGTTCAAGGTTACACCTTTACCGTGTTAAACTATCTAGAGCTTTATCGAATTGTCACAAATAAAATATAAACAAAACTAGATTAGGTTATTATTCTATCTTCAATACTTTATACTTTCAATACTGTTTTTCAAATAGAAACTGAAACGATATTTAATTATTTGAAATAAAAAATATGTAACTCAATTATGTAAATTATGCAATAAACATAAAAAATTGGTATTTCATTTCAAATAATGAAATATTTCTATTGAATAAATATTTTATTTTAAATTATAATCAGCGTTGATAAAAAAATTGCTTACGGTATAATTTTCTTTGCATATCGTCTCCTCTCCCCCCCAAAAAATATTTTAGATCTGAGGTAGGCTGCGTTCGGAAAATATCTTCTAACAAAATGTTATTTATTGTTTTTGGTACTCATTCTTCTTATTATTATTGGCTTAGAAAACGATAAAAAAAAATTGTTTCAAGTTGCGTATTGTATGGTATAGCTGTTATTGATTATAATGAAAAAAATTAGTGACAATAACAATAATAATAATGTCGACAATATTTTTTCCTTATAAACCAAAAATTATTCCATGAATGGATTTGAAAAGATCGTTACAAGTGTATAAATGAAAATTTTCCCGATTAAATTGGTAAAATATTTTAGGTAATTAATATATTTATCAATAGCAAAACAGAATGATTTTTCCAATACCTTGAAAAAATAAATAATCTCTGAGCGCGGTCAAATTTCTGTAATTTATAAAATTTATTCACAAGACGGAGACATTGTGACTTGAAGGAAATCCAAAGGTGTTGGATATGCTTAAGATTCGAATTCCGGCAACTTCAGAGATTAAAAACATTGCCATACTTCACGATCCCTTCCCAGTTCGTCATGACGAATCAAAAGTGGAGATGTGAAAATATCGATATTTTTGTCAGCTGGTTTTTATCCGATATACCGTAATATCGATATTAAAATTTGAGTATCTAAAACTGATATTTTTTCCAAAACAAAAAATAAATAATATTAATGAACAAAGAACAGCGGGTTCGACTAACGAAGAATCCAAAAAACTTGTGGTGTGTTTGTGTTACTATCTTTGTTACTAGTTTTGATATATTCTGTTTTTATATTATATTGACATATTTTTTCCCTTTGGACTCTTATTGAGATTTTCTCGTGCTGCGATTTCTATTGGATGTATTTCAGTTTGGAAGACCGTAGGGTATATTCCCATAGCAAGGGTTCTTTTGTATTTTGGTCCATATATTCCTGCCCCTGCTTTTCCTTCCTTAACTGAACCATCTGTATACCAGACAACAGCACCGTTTTCGAATTTGGGGCCTCCTTCCTTACATGTCTCTCTGTTACTCCTGTTATTCTCAGGCAAGCCATCCTCTGGACTTTCTATAGTTTCATTTGTGTTGTTTTCTCCTTAGTTTTTGTCCACGAGATTGCTGATGCATAGGTTATCATTGTTCGAATGGTAAGAAACGACCCTAGTATATAACTATTTTATCATTTTGGGTTTAATACCCCATTTTTTTTCCAAATAAACTTTTGCAGTTCGATAGTGAAGCGTTCCCTTTCCTATGATTCTGTTTAATTGGGCATTCCATGTTAGTTTGTGATCCAGGATTACTCCTAGATATTTAACTTCATTCAATATTTTAATATTTTCCCTTCCAGGATTAGTGGTTCTAGGTTAAGAGTCCTTTTCCTGGTAAAGGGTACGATGGTTGTTTTGCTTGGGTTGATGTTTAGTCCCTGTTCCTGACACCATATCCAAAAGGGCTTTTTCCATTCTTTCCCTTAATATGTTTTCATACTTTCCTCTTATGATTATTACTAGGTCATCGGCATACCCAATAATTTCAAAACCTTCATTGGTTAGTTTGTTAAGGAGACTGTCAGCAACAATCGTCCACAGTAGAGGTGACAACACCCCCCCCCCCCTGTGGACATCCCTTTGTAGCTTTTATTTTGACTTTTGTTTCTCCTATCTTGGCTGTAATGCTTCTATTTATTAGCATTTGTTTGATCCAAGATATGGTAGCTTGACTAGCTCCTGCTCTCTTGGTGGTTTTTTCTATGGTTTCGTATGAGGTATTGTCAATGGCTCCCTCTATATCCAGAATTGCACATATTGCGGTCTCTTTATTCTCAGTAGAGTTTTCTATATTTTTGATGAGGCAATGTAATGCTGAGATAGTTGATTTATCCGCCTGATAGGCAAATTGATATGGAAGCAGTGGTGAGTTTCTTGTTATTATGTCTCTTAAATGTACATCCATAACTTTTTCCATTGTTTTGAGTATTACTGAAGAGACAATTATTGGTCTATATGCCTTTGGATTATCCTTAGATGTGTTGCCAATTTTTGGTATGAATACCACTTTGGTCTTTCTCCATAGTGTTGGGATGTATCCCATTGTGTAGCTAGCCCTGAATAATCTCCTCAGGGCTAGAACTAACTTTTCCTGCCCATGTATAAGATGGGCTGGTATTATTCCATCTTCTCCAGCCGCTTTGTATTTATTGCCCAATGTAATGTATTTATTACCCATTTAATTTTGTCTGGGATTAAAATTTTATTAGATTCATTTAAAGCCCATTTATTTATCTGAGGATCGTTCCTATTCCTTGTAGGATTATTCTTTTCTTCTCCTAAGTTACAGTGAGGAAAGTGAGGCTTTAGTTAGACTCTTAATGTTTCCTCTTGATTTTCCGTATAGGTATTATCTGGTTTACGCAGTGAACCAGGACCATTAGTTTGATCTTTTGATTGGACTTTAAAAATGAATTCGCGCAGTGGAGGGGAAGTCCTCTATTCCTTCGCAGAATTCTTTCCATGTCCTTTTCTTTAATTTCTTTGTTCTATTCTGTTTGGGCCTGTTTTTATTCCTTCCACTTACCGTTACCCTTTGCTTTGTTAAAGAGTTTTCTCTCTCTTTTCCTATGGTTCTCTAGTGTTTTATTCCACCAAGGTACATCCCTTTTGGTCTTTCTAATCTTAACAGGGCAGCAATCTTCGTAGGACCTATGTTTAGCATTTTGTACCTCGGTTGCTGTCTCTTCCAGAAAACTTGTTGTTTCGATTGGGCTTTTATCATTCCCTTGTTCTATGTATAATAGTTCCTTTTATAATTCCCAATCTGTGAGTTAAGGTATTCTTACCTTTTGTATTATTTTTCTGCCAACCTCTATGTTAAATTTGCTGATGATCAGAAAGTGAGGCTTCGTCAGAAACATACCAGTTGCTAATGCACTCTTTCGTGATTGGTTTGGCTAAGGTTAAATCAAGTACCTCTTGCCTGTTTTTAATGATAAATGTAGGTTTATTTCCTATAATTGCTATATCTATATTATTAGATATTAAGTAATTTAAAAGTTCCTCACCTGTTTTGTTTGTGCCCGTTCTTCCCCATATTGTGTTATGGGCATTTACGTCACATCCTAGGATAAATTCCTTGTTATGTTTTTTGCAGTGGTCAATGAAGTCTTGAACTTTTTTGGGAGGAAGCTCCTTTTTGTCCCCTGGGAAATATGCCGACACAGATGTTAATTCCCTCGTCCCCCCTTCCGTGGGCACCTCTAATGTCACTACAACCAAGTCTTGTGAGATGAATTCTGTAATCACAAAATATTTTATATTATTATTTATCATGATAGCTGCTCTTGGTATATTAGCATTTCTGCAATAGATGAGCTGACTTACCTTCGTTGCGAGTCCTTTAATCTTACCTCTAATCGTCCAGAGTTGCTGAAGTAGCCTTATGTCCATGTTATAATTGGTAAATGTTCTTGCTAATAAGGCTGATGCGCCTTACGCATGATGCAAATTCACCTGTATTACTTTAATTTTATCAATTTTTTTTCTTAGTTATCTGGATACTTCTTTTTTTCTGGAGCCTCTCCGTCTTCTCTTGTCCTCCATCTTCCATAGGCTCGGTTCCTTTTGGGAGTGAGATGTAGAAGTATCTTTTTTTGAGAGATTCGTTTCTTTCAATCTTATCAGGGGACTTCTTCCACTTTGGTGAGCGGAAGGAGTTTTTGGTCCTGTTGTCCTCGCCTTAATCCCTGAGGTCCTCCCCCTTAACCGACCGCACAGGGTCGCTGGGACCATCCGATGCCTCTTTCTCTAGTTTGTCCTCCTTCCTGGGTTCGGTTGGTTTCTTCTCTACTACCTTGAAACTAACCTCCTTTATTCCGAAGAATAAAGTCCCCTGCTTTTTGAGAACCTCAAGTGCCTCTTTTTCAATCCCCACCACCAGCTGAGTCAATTTAGGAATATCATCCGTTTTGAACACTCTCCATGTGTTCACTCTCAGTGTGGGATTTTACTTTCTTATGAGATTGAGGAATTCCTCTTCCTTATAACTTGGAAATTAATAAAAATACCTATTAATCTCATCATAATTAATCTCATTATAAAGGAAACCATTGACTATAACATATGTATTTGAGAATACTGGGTCTAGATTGCCTATTCAGATTTTGCTATGGTGCCACTTAATATTAAACAGTAATTTTCACATGAATGTAAGTGACTATTACTTATCTGGTGTTTCCTTCGTCGTCTCGGTTACTTTCCGCTTTGCCGCTGGATGGTCTGCCCGCGTCTCCTCAGCTGCAGTCTCGAACTATGCCTGCCACACTTGCTAACTCCCTCTGGGATAAACTGCTCAGCTGGTCTTCCTGCTTCTACTTCACAACTTCACTCCCTCACACTCCAGCTCTAACTGCCCCTTCTTCCTTGTCGTCTGCAAGTTCTCCCTTTCCCCCTCATCCTTCTTGAAATATCTATTTTTCATACATTTGGCCCCCACTCTCCTTTTGGACCTTCATATTGGTGGATCTTTCAAGAATTCTCGATTTAGGCATTCTCGTGGAGTTCGGCTTCGAAATGTTTGAAAGTTTTTCTCCATTGTCCCCTCCTTGGTGGCAGGTTTTATAATATCTTACCAGCTGACCTTCTGGATTATTTTTACGATGCTTTTACACTACCTTATCTTTATGACTACTTGAGCTCTCTATCGGTGTCTCAAGCCGGGGTATCTTAAGCCAACCTTCTCAGGTACATTGGGCATCAAAGATCCTTTGCAGATGATTCTTTGATGGAAAGGGAAACCTATTTATGTTAATATTGAATAAATTATGTGGCGACTACTTAAATTACCTATTATCTAATTACTATTATTTAATTTAAAATATTTCCTTTCATCCATGTATTCTTTATACGTAGCACTTTATATTAACCGGTTTTCGTTTATCTTTGGTTACCATAATTCTGTTTTATGAGGAAGATAGAAATGAACGGTTGCTAGGCTTTCTTCAAACCTTTCGCTAATATGTAAAAGGTCTTGCTTGATATTCAATAGGGGACCGCGTAAATTAGCTTTACCCTCGATGTGTACGAATTCGAAATTTTCGAACATCATCGTACAAGTCTCGCGTTTTGCATTTTACAAGTTCTCATTTACTCTAAATGCTTACTGTTGAAATAAATATAAATTTTATGCTGTACAGGTATGGCTAAAAATGGTTGCATGCCCATATTATAGCTAAACATTCTGTCTCTGCTGTAGAATAGTTTTGTTCGGCTTTGTTGAGTGGTCTCGAGGCATAGCAAACTGATAATTCAACGCTGTTACGTTTCTGAGCCAATACGGCTTGCTTCGGTTGTTTAGTTGAAGTCCTGAGAAAAGTCAGGGACTTGTAAGGCTGGGTAACTACAAATTAATTCTTTTAATTTATCAAATGTATCCTTAAAAGATTCGGGGTTGTTCGTTATTCCCTCTTTTAAAGATTTAGTGAGGGGAGATATTATTTTTGGATAATTAGGGATCATTTTGCGATAAAAGTTGGTCAAACCTATACAGCTTCTTATTTCTTTTTCGATTTATTGGGAGTTTGGAATCCATTATGGCTGATACTGGTTTTTTAAATTCTGTTTTTCAAGTACGGTTGTTTTTGAAGTACGGTTTCAGTGCGTTTCATATGGTCACTCTTAAAAAAAAAAAGTTCTCTTAAAAAATAATTATGTCATCTATATAGATGAGAGTATTGGTACATCCGAAAGAAAAATATCTATGGCGCTCCAAAAAGTAATAGGTGAGTTCGAAAGTCCAAAAGGCATCCTTAGGAAAATGCCCTTGGTCGGTAGAAAATGCGGTTTTTGGAATTGAGTTTTTTTCTACTTTGACCTGGTGGAAGCCGGGACTTTCATCCATAGCCATGAAGATAGAAAGAAGCCCGACCTAGCTTTCCAAGCAAATCTTCTTTGTCGGGAAGGGGATACTTATCAGGAATGGTCTGTTGCTTTAATTCCCGATAGTCAATCACCATTCGAATTTTTGTTTTTCCCTTTGCGTCGATTTTTTGGGTTACAATCCATATCGGTGAATTGCAGAGGGAATCACTTGTTTGAATTATTTTATTTTCTAATAATTTAGTTATTTCTTCCTTAATATCTTCGCGAAATTGGTGTGGATACCTATAAAGTTTCGAATACATAGGTTCTTCACTTTTTATTTTAATATTATCGTCCAGTATGTTAATTGCGGATAATTTATCTTTTTCAGTTTTGAAATTGTAGGATATTTTCACAACAAAAATATAAGAGTTCTCTATCTTTTGTACTCATGTGATCACCGTGAATTAATTTTGGAATTTGTTTCATTGTTGAACATGTTTCCTGAACTGGGAGAGTTTTCTTCGACTTCTTCACCAAGAAGTTCTTGAAAATTGAATTCCAGTATATTTTGATTTTTACCAATTGTTGTTAAATTGTTTTTTTTTTTAATTCCAGCAGGTATTTCTATATCATCATGTTTTGATACGTAAAAATTCTGTTTCTATTTAATGGAACGGAGTTATTACCTTGTTTTAAACTTACTGAGTGTTATTCATCCCATAAATGCAAATTAAATGAACCATATTTGGTGGCAATTAGCCTGTCTTTAAATATTTTTTTTGAATCCATGTCGTCCAATATTTCATTACCTAAATGTTTTGTAACCAGCGATTTGCCGTGAGTCAAAGTGCATTGGCCATATATAATTTTGAAAATAAATTAAAATGCTTAAACTGGTTCATTAATGATAAGTAGGTTGTTATAAATTAGTTAAGTGGATTTTATTGATATGAATATGTATATTGGAAAAGGTAACATTATATCTATTACTTGGCCAGGAAAGAGTACAATACTGTTAGTAGGTTAATTAATTTAGAATTTACAATGGATTTTAATTGAATTATGAATAAATGGGCATTTATACACTTACAAGTTACATTATGTTGCTCTGCTGATTTCCTGAAATTGGTTTGCTTTCTCGTTCTTCATTGATTTCTTTTCTTCCCCATATTTTCTCCCGCGGGCCGGTGGATTCCTTTTAATTGTATCGCACATGGTGAGTAATTAAATCGCGAGAAATAAAAAATGGATACTTGGGCTCGGCCAAAGTCACTCACAGATCCGTACTAGAAATTAGATGATCATATTTTTTCCTGTTAGGGTTGAGAAAGAAGTTCCAATGACTCTTCTTAGACAGCAGCAGTTTGCAGACCGGTACTCCATCATCTTCGTAATTTAATTGTTCAGACTTTTTTTTCATTCGGCCAGTGCTATTACTACCACCAAGTACTGTGGGTTATGTACTATCATCCAATAATTCATCTGACTGCTTTGTTTTATATTACTTTACGAACTCTTTATAAAAATTACTATGGAGAATATCGACTAAAAGCATGAAAATTAAAGTTAATTTAAAACGACACAGGCAAAATAGAACAGACCATAAATACTTACTTAATCATCACCATAATATCCTACACCACATGACCTTATTATTCCATTTGTTTTAGACCTAATTCCATCCAAATTCTCCAAATTTCATTCGAGCTTTATTCAACATCCTGATCTAGAATAATCCATTCATCCCCATAATCTTGCTCGAAGGCTGAAACGGCTGACCCGGGACCTTTTGTAAATATGTAACCAAATTCTCCACTCGAGTCCTGAGCGTCTACGGCAATAGCGCCCTCGCTCAGCCTCCACTGGCTTTCAATGTCAGTGATGCACTTGAGAGAGAAGCGCTGGAATTTCTTGGAGTCCTACTTTGTCCTCCACAGGGGGAACAAGTATGGTTCTGAGTTCCCAGGTCGATTTCGAGTATAAATGTTGTCATACCTGCCATTTAAGATGTTTGTTTAATTTTAATTTTTATAGTCTTGTTATAATTCAACTAAATCAAAAAACTGCATTCAACTAAACAAAATTAATCTTTAAAGCTGGGTAAAAAATAGAAAAAAAAATGGGTAACTTGAGTCCAAGAAAAGAGCGAGCAGAAATGAAATTACTAATTTAAACAAAAAATCGTGAAATCAGAGCATGCCTTCTTTTGTGAAACTAAATCATCAAGTTCCAATTGAAAAGAATAATTTAATTTCTGTAAATACCCTTTTGATATTAAATCAATATTTAAACTGGAAATACCAGTCCTGCAATATGTCTGATTTGGAAACTGATTGATGTTACTATGCGCTTTGTTGGATTTCAACATTATTACTTTGTTTTAGATATTTTGTAACCGAAAGGATTTTTTTGGGTGCAATTTACAACTGAATTATGAGAAATATGTTCATACTGAGAAAATTGAATTTCAGAACCATTGTTAAAGTAATCTGGATCTGTCGGGGATTTAAGTGTTTTAAATTACAGTTACAGACACATTAAAATTATTGGCATTACCTTCATTAAAATCTAAGTGTTTATAATAGAAATTGATGAAGGAATCATGAGCTGATCTAACGTACTACCACTGTCAGCTGTCAGGTGATCTAACCTACCACCACTCTCAGCCATCAGGTGATCTACCATCACTGTCAGCCATCAGATGATCTAACGTACCACCACTGTCAGCCATCAGGCAAACGTTTGACTATAACGGTCGATCTGAAAGTAAAGGTTCTTGTTCCAGAGGTCGTAAAAACAATTATTACCCGATAATCGATACCACTTCTGCTGAAATCATGTGATCAAATGATTGCTGATAAAATACAACTGATGAATCAACACTACTCTCCGGTTTTACATTTTATGAATATTCTTAAATTTAAGTTAATAATACAGTTTTACTAGAGTCCGATATGCCAGATGGTTCCGAAATACATTCTGATGATGAAATATTTCCCAACGCTTGATCAAACGGTTCATGATTTTTAGTTTCCTCTTTAGCAGAAATATCTCAAGTCAAGCCATTAAAACTACTGTTCCTATTGATAGTAGTGTTTTTATCCAAGCTTTGATTTTTCAAATTTGGCTTCGGTTCATTATAAACTCTCTTCTAAGTGATCGTTGCTTAATATCAGTTAAAATAATATCGAGCTTGCTGACAGATGATTTATTAAGACATTTTTTTTTCTGGTGTTGGGTATAGTTTATACTTTTTACTTAGCTTGACTAAGGGGTTAGAGTAAGGGTGGTTACATGAGGGTTGCTCATGTTTATAGTTGTAGCTCATGTAGACTCAGCCTTTATCCTTCTCCACTATTTCCACCAATAAATTTATTCCTTCTACTTCCTCTGTTATTGATCTCAAGAAAGCAACAACAGAGGATTTTCCCAGAGACCTGAAACATTATACTGCTCCGGAGAAGGCATTTCATTACAGTAAAATTATCGAGATTCACATTGTTCACTATTTGTTTTAAATAGCAGATTGTAGTTTATAACAATTAATGATTGTTATTGTGTAAGAAATTTTTAATTCAATATTATATATTTATTTATGAATGGTATTAAACAATTGGTTTATTTTGTCCCACTTTGTTTGGATTTGGGCGATGTTTTTTTTTTCTACCTTCTTGGGACACTTGCAAGAATTCAGTCATGTCCCATGTAAAAAAAAAATCAAGAGCGCTAAATCTTTAATATCTTCATTATTAAAAGAAACGCATCCTCAAAAACTAGTGCATATGATGATGAGAAAAATCTAAAGTGGTATATGATTTTTTTTCTGTTTTAGATGTAAGAGGGTACGAAGATTGAAAGAGGTGCCTCAACCGTCAGCCCTTCAAATGGTTGATGATTTTAAGTGTGTTGTTCTTTGCAAAAGAGAATTGCGGACTTATGACCTCAATACTGGATCTCTTCTCACTATTCTAAAAGGTATAGTCAACTCATTGAAACTTGAGATAATTTATATTTACTTTTTCAATTATAAAATACCTTAGATAACTCAAGTTTTGAATTTGTGTTTTGCAAATAGATGACTGTTTCAATGAGCGACTCTTGGGCACTAATGAGATTTCTCTGATTCAAAACATCTTTTGGTATCCTGGAATTAGAAATGTGATATCGATATCGGTTAACAATATCGATATCACGATATTATCGGCATGTCAATATTTCAAAATATCCTTAATCATTTTATAGAATAAAAAAGAATGTCTATACGAATTAGAAGGGGATTAGGAGATCATCTGTTTTTTAATATTTAAATCCTGCTGTAAATGAACTTAATAAAAACAATACCTTAATTATATAGGCACAGAAATATCAACATTTCAAAATATCTTAAATTTTTTTAATAAAAAAAACAACACTCATAATGTATTAGAAGATTAGAAGATAATGAGTGTCTTCGTATTTAAATCATGTTTTAAATGAACTTAATAAAAACAATGTCTTAATTGAATCGGTACAGAAGTATCGATATTCCAAGATATCGTTAATTTTGTAATTATAATTTTAAAAAACTTCTAAACGAATAGGAAGGGGATTATAAGATAACCTGTTTCTTAATATTTAACTCCTGATGATATTAAACATAATCAATTTTTTTTCATTCTTTCTTACACACAGTAACGCTGTGAGAGAGCCGTTTATTGATTTAACTTACATGCTCCATGCTCTTAGAGTATACGGCCTTGTAAGAACATATTGATATTTATACATTGTAGTGACATAATCAATATTAAAATATTGATATTTATCATAAAATATTAATTAATTAAAAATAAAATTAAGCATAAAATACAAATTTTAATAATACAATTAATGGTATATATATATATATATATATATATATATATATATATATATATATATATATATATACAGATATATAATGTAGAACGATAATAACAAACAATAATGCAAAGAAGAAAATAAATAAAATAATATTTTAGAGGTAATTTTCAATCTAATATTTGAAAACAACACACACAAATAAATAGAAAATAAATAAAAAAAAAAGATTAAATAATTAGAAATAACATAAGTATGGCATAAACAGGACCAAAAATAAATATTAGTGATCAGAACGATAATGTCACTCTCTCTTTAAGTACAAGAATATGTTTGTACTTTTTATGCAGGGTTTGGTGAGGCAGAGGCCAGGACAGACCATCTATGGTCGTTTGTCTAATTAGCTTTGCCATGTCTGGTTCTAGCAGTCTACATTCTTAGAGCAGATGTTTGAAGTCCTGTACTGTCTGTTGATCACGTTTACATTGGTCATTTGTCCTCAGTCGAAATCTGTTAAGGTAGGGTCAGCTAGGGTCAGTAGCTGTGTTAGTTGGTAATGGGTACTCTTTACCTTTTAGTAATTTGTCAGAGATATGTCCGTTATGAATTTATGAAGTGGTGTGCCTTCCGTGGTTGAATTTCATTTCCTTATGATGGCTGACTTTATATTATTTTTTATTGTTGATAAATTGATTTTTTCGTAAGCTATCGGGGCTTCGTCATTATTGTCAACCGTTTTAGCATTTAAGTCTGCCATCTCATTTCCAATGTTTCCGGTATGACCCTTAACCCAGTTCGAATTAATTTTATACCATTATTTGTTAAATTCCACGAAAGATTTCTTATTTCAAATGCCAGTGGTTCATTTATTTTGTTAGGAAGAGCATACCTGAGTGGCGTGTAGTACAAGCGCCAGCCAAATTAATACCTCAGAAATATGACCTTTAAGAACAAAACAATGTTTTCACCGTTTTGGTTTGGCGGATACTAAGATATATATGCAACACTGGATTAAAAGGTAAATTTTTACCGAAACTTCGGCATACATTATAAGAAGTTTTTCTTATTTTTGTGTTTATTTATTGACCGTACCCCAACCAAGATTCTCCTACTTACATTTTCCATAGTCAGCCATACTCTCACCATAATAGAGGTATATCTTTGTTTGGGACTCTATACATTTGTTACATTAAGAAGGCTCAAGTCCAAAGAAATTTTACAAGATAATCAATGTTTTTAGTTATGGGAGGAGCACCATTGACCAAATTTTTATAATTAAACAATCGACGGAGAAATGTTACGAATTTAATATTGACCTGCACCTTCTCTTCGTTGATTACAAACAAGCGACAGTATAAACAAAAACGCTTTAATTAGTATATTAAATAAATATAAAGTCAAACTAGGTCAAAATAATATCAAAAAATATAAGTCAAAATATAAAGCAAAACTAAAATGAAATTATAAAAAACTCTTGTTAGGACCGTAGTTACCTATGGCGCAGAGACTTGGTGCATCTCTGCTACAGATAGCAATATACTACAGATTTTTGAAAAGGTAATGGAAAATAGTGAGGAGAATATACGGTGCAAATGTCGTTGATGGAATTTGGAGAATCAAAAGCAATGATGAATTCCAGAGCATCCTAAAAAATTAATACATAGTCAATGGCATAAAAGCGAGTAGATTAAGATGAGCTGGCCAAGTTATAGGTATGAACGAGAATATAGATAGATATAAAATTTGTTTTATTCTGGGACTAGGTCCCTTCAGAATAACAAAATTTAACTAATATAAACTAAAACAAATCTGGCCAAAAACTAAAATAATAAAAGTTGATAAGTTTTTAAATCAATATCAATAAAAATAAGTAAACAAAAAATGAGTTCTTCACTTAACAAAAATATACAAGTATTCAAAATATGAAAAAACAGAAAAGAAAAAAAGTGAAAAGGTGAGAAAACTGAAAATTATAAATAAATGTCCACTTAAACCAACACCTTAAATTTTAAAAAAATCTTTTTTGCTTATACAGTATCTTTTTGGGAAGTGAGGAGATGTTGTAAAAGGTGGAATTCGAATGAGGATAGAGAAGCATGACGGATACTAGAAGGAAGAGAATTCTAGTGGATAGTGGAGCAGGCAAGAAAGGAACGTTTTGGTTCTGTGGGAGGGGTATAGAGGTCATAAAGGCGCGTTCTTGTTGCCAGTGAGTGGACTGAGGATTTGAATTGTAGGAGTCTGTATATGTAGGAAGGATGCTGGGAGTTGATGGTTTGGTATAGGAAAGACTCAAGGAAATATTGTCGCCGGATGGAGGGACAAATGAAAGCCTCAAAACAAATCTTAAAAAACAGTTCATTATTCGCTTCAATCTGTCCTCGAGTACGATCGAGATGCCATCATATACCACACAGCCCTAGTCAAAGTTGGGGAATATAAAAGAGGATACAAGGAGCTTACGGGTTGTTTGTGGAAGAAGATGTCGGGAACGATGGAATAACTTGAGGGAACTTATTGACCGTTGGAAAATTTGGGCGATTTGGGGTTTCCAGCTAAGAGTTTGGTCGATAATAATACCCAAGTTTTTAATTGAGGAGCTCAATGTGATGGGGTGATTATTTAGGATTAAAGTAGGGAAGGAGACGTTGGGTCTGAGGAGAGAGTTGGACAAGAGCCTGAGTTTTCATAGCGTTTAACCTTAATCAATTCAGGTTTGCCCAGGCACTGATCCTATCTAGGTCTTCCTGGATATTGGCAAACGCTACTAATGATTCGGAAGGAGAAAAGGATTGGTAGATTTGGAAGTCGTCGGCGTATAAGTGGTGGAAACAGTGGTGAATTGAATTCGGAAGATCATTGATATAGGAATTGAAAAGGAGTGATGAAATTCTTGCGCTATTGGAAAAGGATTTTGATTTTAATTTGGTGAAGAGGATAGAATGGTCCAGGGAATCAAAAGCTTTGGAAAAGTCAAGTAGTATTAGTACGGTCAATTTTTTTTTCGTCCATAGTGGTACGTATATCACTGGTGATTTTGACTAGAGCGGATTGTGTGGAGAAACTGGGACGGAAACTAGATTGGAGAGGATCGAGAAGTTTGGAATTTTCAAGGAAATTTGATATTTGTGATTGGACTGTTCTTTCTGGGGTTTGGAAAGGTTAGAGAGGATGGAAGTTAGGCCATAGTCTTTAATAGAAATAGGGTTGGAAATATTGTTAATAGGATAGACTAAGGCTTTTTTCCAAGATGTGGGAAATATTGAATTTTTTTGGGAAAAATTGTATATGAAGAGGAGGACTGGTAAGATTTCAGGGAGGCATATTTTTAACAATTTAATGGGAATTCCATCAAACCCGGTGGAGTTGGTGTGGGATTTCATAGAGGAAAATCTATGATTTCCTCTAATAGAGGAAATTAGATCTGCAGGAGAGGGTGCCACTGGATAGCGTCAAGATCATGCGTCAAAATTTCAGAAATGAAGTAATTGAGGTTTTGGAAGAATATAGTTCGGGGAGGGAGAAATAGCTGGTTGTAGGATACCTGAATTAGGTCATGAGACGAAAGAAATGGAGCAAGGGGTTGTAATGATCAGATGAAAAGGATTTGATAAGATGAGTCTAGAATATAAAGTTCGAGCCTGCAGTTGGAAAACTGGGTGGGGTTGTAAGGTGAGCTAGCGATCTAATGTATTACTTCTTACTGCACTAAATATGTCACACAGAAGGCGGTCTATCGCAGCGATCCAGCCTTGATCGAGCCCGGCAGCAATCCATTTCTATACAGCTGTAATAATCTAGAGTGATCGCTAATCGTAGCGACAGATCTTGTTCCGTGTGCCTGAGCGTAAAGGGAATAGAGAATCTTTGATAAGTAATTGTGATAAGAGGAAAACGACGATATATTGGTGTTGAAGTCTCCAGAAAGGATGATATTAGGATAGAAAGAGATTAGGACTCTAGACCGGAACCTACCATATAAGTATGTTCGTGATAAGTAGCTGAAGGTTTGGCAATTTTTTAATTGTATGTATGACATCCCTGGTGACCAAAACCATCCATCGAGTCAAATGGCCTACTACAGCCTTTGGCTATGGCAGAATTTTAAAATTCGAAAAAAGTTCCCAAAATTACGTGTCCAGCAGCATGAAAAAAAACTGGGTAGAATCGTAACTACTACATGAATTTCATTTTTTTCTCAAATAGTTCTGCGTTGTATGTTTCCTACTGTTTCGCAAATCTCGGTGGAAGAATCAAGATAAATGCTCTTCAGCCCTTTACATTAAGTTTCAATACCGTCCGTATCCCATCAATATCTAGTTCCTAGATTATTTGATCTACTTCACCCTGTTACTCTTTTGATTTTTTTTTTTTTTTATCTTTTAGCAAGTAGAACACTATCCTCTTCTTCTTCGATGTTACTTTTTTCCTAGAGTTCATGGTATCATATCTTACCCATTTTGAAGAGAGTATTGGTCAGAGTCTATTTTAAATCCCTTCTAACCAGGAAGTATTCGATAATAGGCCTCTTTATCCTATCTGCCTCTTCCCCAGTAAACTTAAGGACTTCTCAATTGGAATATGTACACACATACATAACTGGAGCAACAACCCGCTTAGCCAAATGGCCTCCTCTAACAGCCTCCGCCTGATGGTTCTGTCTTGTGCTGCAGCAGTCCAGTTTCGGGAGTCCAGCAAGGCTCTGTCATCTGCTTCCATACCATCCAGCCACGTTATCCTGGGTCGCTCCACTCTCCTCGATCGGACAAATTCCTCTGTCATGACTTTTTTCGGGATCTCAGACTCACCCGTGCGGGCGACATCACCAGCCCAACGATGTCTTCCTAGCTTGATAAATTGGAATATCTCGACATCTTTATACAGTTCGTATAGTTCCCGTTTTTTTCTTTTCCTCCAGACTCCTCCTTCTCTTATATCTCCGAAGATTCTCCTCAGCACTTGCCTTTCAAAAATTAGCAGTCTGTTTTCCTAGTACTTGTGTATTTACTAGTAGTTGCCCATGCTTATGTCCCATAGGTGAGCACTGGACGTGCCAGGGTCTTGCATAGGTTAATTTTAGTGGTGGAGAAAATAAATCTGCTTTTAATTTGGTTTGCCGAGTCAAAGAAACACCTGTTGGAAGTATGGATCCGCCTACTGATTTCTTGTGCTATGCTGTTCAGCAAGTTTACCTCGGACCCCAAATATATGAAGGACTCTACGTTATGCAACTTGTAGGTCCCAATGTTGAGAAATCCAGCATGGTATTCATTTTCACCAACTACCATACATTTGTTTATTTGTTAACATATCATGAGACCTACTTTCCTGGCTGCTGTTTCGAAAGTGATGAAATCCTCTTTTAACGCCACATCCTCAGAAATCCTCAGACCATGCCACAGTATCTAAGTCATCGGCGTACCCTAGTCACTCTACAAGTCTGGAAAATATTGTACCACTTGTATGTATTTTTGTTTGACGAACAGCCTTCTCTAATACCATGTTGAACGAAAGGCATGTCAGAGCTTCTATTATTCTTCAATGCCATCACCAGAAGTCTTCATCCTCTCAGTAAATTCTTCTTTGAGGTGGTTCTGATTTATAATACAAACTTCATTTTCCTTTAATTTCCTTATGTTATATCGTTTTCGAGTGGATCTATCCTTACTCTAATTGTAGCTGGGAAATATAGTATTGCCAACAACTAGGATATATGCTGTGCACAACCATCCTCCTACCTTTATTATTTAATTTAACCTCTCCAGGGAAACCAAGAAGCCCAGACCAGCTTTTCTTATTATTCCATAATCTTCCATTCAAATTTCCCAATATTATTGATTCTCCAGACGCATTATCAATTGTTCCAAAAAAACTTATCCTTCTGTGAAACTGCTGCACTACCGTTTGGGTTTTATACAATATTTGTCTAAAGTTTTGTCTGTTCCTTGGTTTTTATACTCATGATCCTAGAATTCACAAATTTCTAGTATTCAACAAGTTCCATCATGCTCTGCCTGAAAAGGCAATCAACTCCTCCTCCAGCTCTCTTCCTCTTTTCCATTCACAAATAGACTGGAATGTAATCACCAACAATAGTTTTCCCTCTACCTTTGCTCTCAAATGCATTCATTAACGAAGTTCCAGTTGACCTCTTCCTGGTTATATGTTTTGCTGCTTAGTTTTTTCGATGAATGGAATAGGTTTCAAATGATAGTGATTAAGAAAATGTTGAATACGTTAACAAAAAGATAGGTCGAATATATGTCAAAACCACAAAATGAAAATCATTTTGGACCTTATAATCTCTGATTCCAACGATCCAATGTTGCTTAGCTCTAGACATGAAAATATTGTGAAATACATATTTTTAGATTTTTCTAATCTTTAGTTTTATGTTTTAATTATTTTTTGATAATTGTTAAAATTTTCATTTTTTTCGGTGAAACGAGAGGTCACATCTAAATAGACAGGGATGATTTGTCACATGAAATACTTTTTTAAAAAAATGCTTCATAAATGTGATTTGCTTTATACTGAACCGATAGTTGTGTAGTAACAGTAATAAAAACATATTTATATTTTAAAATTTATGAATGATTCAATATAATTATTATGTTTGTTCTTTTTTTTTATTAGGTGTCATGAATCAGAAAATGCCATATTTTGGTCTTCATGATGTTGACCATCTTGTTGCACTATCACGGAATAGGATGTATGTTAACCTGATGAACCTCACCACGGGTAATAAACTAACCTTTGGCATTGCGCCATACAAAATATTTGCTTTCAGATATGATGTGCATGTTAGTTAATTATTTAATTTTTTATACCATTTGTAATAATCTTGTAATTGTAATAAGTAATGGCAGATTAGGATAAACAGCCTGATTAAAACTGGCAAATGAATCTGTTGGATTCTTTTATTATACTCTTTTATAAGAACTAGATTATTAAAATATAGAGATGAAATATTGGAAAAGTTAAAGAACCATAACCTATCTACTGGCATCTACTGAACCATAAATTCCAACTACGCCATGTATAGAACTATCTCCAGCTTCAATATTTCCTGCCCAGAGACCTATTTGATGTATAGAGCCAACATAAAAAAGCTAAGATCAGTTAATCAGTTAAGAGTTTCAAATGCAGAATTAATTGAACTTTACACAAAAAATAAAATTTTCTACTTCAAAGCTCAGGACACCTGCACTTTCTGTAAGCAATACATTTCTAATACCCTGTTCCAGATCCTTCTCTACTGTGAAAAGTTAACAGAAGACAGATAAATATTTAAGAGCATTTCTCTTTGCACCCAGTGATGTGCCGTAAATACAAGACATACTGCAAATCGGTATCACAGAGAAACTAAATAAGATTTACTGGTTTATAATGTTAGCATGTAATACCCTGGATTCCTTAAACTGTAATGGCCCACGTACCAATTAAGTGTTAAAATTATCATAATAAAAATCTTAATTGGCCTGAATGGACTTATTTAATCCAGACAATTCTTTAACCACCTATCATATAATAATAAAATATTGCGAAACTAGCCGTTATCCAGTGGGTCTAGTTACTGTTTTATGGATGAATAAATTTAGCTTCTAAAAGAAATTTTACTATTTTTTGTTTTAGGTGACCTTGTCACAACATTCAAAGCTGGAGAGGATAGATTTTTAAATTCACTTCTAGTATCAGGAGATGGGAGGTAACTGAATAATTTTAATATCCCTCAAAGTCAATCTTTATACTCTTTACTTTCTATTTGTAAATGCTTGATTCACCATATTTTTATATTGTAATCAAATCTAGAAAATTATTATATAAAAATAATATTTTCAAAAACCACCATTTTTATTGATATATTAGTAGTGATGGATGCTTGAGTGTGATGCGAATTCCAAATAATTTGTTCAGTTATTCCCAAATTTTCAGTATCTTATATATTAATTTTTTTAATGATTCAGAGATTAAGGATTAATGAATTATCATGTATTATATATATATATATATATATATATATATATATATATATATATATATATATATATATATATACATATATATATTTATATTGTAAAATTTCTTAAATTTTACGTATATTGAAATATCAGAAATATTGTTGTTGGTCAAGGATTTCAAATGATTAATAATGAATTAAAGAACATAGACAGAATTTATTGACAAAAATTCATAATATAAGCTATAAAAATTATAATAATTTATTTTTTACATTAATTTTAAAGAAAAATTATTTTTAACATATACAAAAGAAAAAGAGGCAGATTGATTTAATTTTTAAGAAGTCCGAACCTTATTTGTTTACATGTGAAATTTTAACTAGTTAATCATTATTATACAAAAAAAAATTGAATGCTTAACAATACTTCTTTGATTTCTTCTATCTTGCTGACTCCCCTAGATTCATTTTCTTTTTTTATTATTCTCCAACTCTAGTGTCTTGTCTCAGCACTAGGAAATTTATTTATTTGTGTTACCTCTACTTCATACATCAATAGTCCACCGCAGTTTAGTCTAGATTGAGGTCTTGACTCTGTGGTGGTCTATGCACGACTTAGTTCTTCATTCTCTCATGATCTAGGCTAAACTAACTATTGTGAGCATCACCAATGCTACCCCTTGACACAAAAAAATAGTCCATAGTTATTTCTTATTTTTTCACTATATAGTTATTTTTCATTGATTTCCACACTTACATTTCACATTTTAGTTTTAATGAGGTTTGTTTTTAAGTTGCAAATTTTTAATAAAAAATCCTCAATATGTATAGAAACAACTTCGTAATTATTTATTTATTTCCAGCACATACCACAGGCACTTGCTTCATTACACATTTGATTTTACTAATATTTTTGTTGCAATATTTCTAAGTTTTTAAAATAAAGATTAGTTAAATTTCTCCTTTGCATTAAATTATTAAACATTGTGGCTACCGTTTAAAAAAGTATTGACAACTGTGTAAAAAAGTATAACCTACTAACTTCATTGACTTTTTATTGTTGTGTTAAAAAATCGATTATAATTTATTCAATATATTAAATTGTTTAACTTGTTCGTCATTAATTCTGACTCCAAACTGGTGACCCCGACGTGATCTTAGTTAAATCAACAATGACGGATGAGAATGGGCAAAAAGTTGTATTGCAACAGGAGATCGCGCAGGTAAGTACCACCATTCTTGCGTAAAATAGTTATTACATGGATCCTCCAGATAGGATCGCAATTTATTATTTCCCGCATTATGGGCGAACTTACAAAATACCATTTTTTTTTCGTTGCTCACTAGGCAGCGAAGTAGCCGAGTTAGCGTCGGGTCTAATTTCAAGACCACTATCTGATATTCCGTATTCTGACCTCAAATCGTGGTTAATAGACAAATTTGCACAATCCGATACAGAAAAAATGAAAACACTTTTAACTGATTTACAATTAGGAGACTAAGAGAGATGAGAGCCTTTGCAAGTAATCAGGTAACAGACGAGTTTTTACGAACAATATTTCTTCAAAGATTACCCACAAATGTTAAAACGGTTTTGGCCGCTAGTCAAGATAATTTAAATACAATAGTTAATATGGCTGACAAACTTGTAACCATGGCACCCCATTCTTCATCATACGAGTATGAACTTAATAAACCTGTTCCAGTAGATGATATATATGATAGATTAGAACGGCATGCCTTTCAAAGATATATCCGTTCGATTCTGCTAGACCTCGATTTAGTTTATTCCTACCTAGATGGTCTCCTGATTGCATCTTCTTCTACCGAGGAACACAAGATTCAGCTCAACACCCTTTATCAACATCAACCTGCCTAAATGTATATTTGGATCGAATGAGGTATATATATATATATATATATATATATAAGTTAAGCGTCAGCAACTCCAAACATCAAAAAAAAAGGGAAAAGGTTAAGTAATGACACGCACAATATCCGAAATAAGACTGCCTTTATTGAGGTTTTAATTCTCCTTATATACAATCTGGCTGTTGTTTACAGCCGTATATGGTATTAAGGCTAATACTGCTGCACTCCGGGCCTTAACTCCCCCCTACCAGTTTACGAACATTTCGTAAACTTTACAAAAGCATAAGCACGAAGTGCACAGGATTCAGCCGTTAATACCTCACATTCCAAACTTACTTACTAAACTCTGACTATAATTACACTCTACTGTTCCCAATAATCACTGCACTCATACCCTGAAACTATGTACATAAATGAAAAAGAACAAAAAAAAACAACAACTAAATAAAAAAAATACTTTTTACAAAATAGAAACTATACATCTGAAAACAAAAGACAAAACTAAAATATATCTCTTCTTAACTCCCAATTCGTCAATGTACCTCTTCTTGTGTACAATAGTTCTGTGCGCTGAGACGGGGGCACTCCAGTTCGTTAAGGTTGCTCTGGCTCTACTATTGGCAGCTTTAACTGCTCGATATGAACCGTTCTCCTCTTTTTCGGTTCGCTGACACTCTCAATGGTGACAGTGTTATGTTCCCTAATTATAATCACCCTGAATGGCCCCCCGTATCGCAGCGGCTCCTTTCCCCTATTGGAAATTATCTTCCGATAAACGATGGACCCGATTCTAATGGCCCCCATCACGTCCTTTACCCGAAGATTTTCCCGCGCTACCCTACTGCGCTTCTCCTTCTCAATTTTCGCTCGGACTTTCTCCCAACGTTTCCCTAGTTCAATTCTGTTGTTCACCAGATCTCCCGCAATTTCCTCGTTACCCGTCGTACCTCCGTAATCCCTACGCCGTTCCCTTAATCCGAAAATTATCTCGAACGGCGAGAATCCTGTTATCGTGTGGATGGAGTGGTTGTATGCCACTATCGCTTTCCTCATCGCCGTATCCGGTTCCAACCCTTGTTCTACCTGGTACACCCTCAAGTGGTCGCTCAGAGTGCTGTGTAGCCTTTCGATGTTCCCTCTACTTTTAGGGTGTCCTGGTGTATTAAGATGCCACACTACGTCGAGTTTTTTCATTTCTTCCTTGAGCTGAGCATTGTCGAACTCTCTCCCCCCATCCGACGATATTCGCTCTGGCACCCCGTAAAATTGGAACCACGTCTGGAGAGCTCTCAGTACCGCTTCCGCTGATCGTTCTTGGATCTCTTGCGCCATCGCTACTTTACTGAAGAGATCGATGATTGTCACCCACTTGTACCCTCTCCAGGTGAACGTATCCACCTGTAGTTCCTCTAACGGCGCATCCGCTGTCGGCGTCTCCTCCTGCCTTCCTCTTGGGGGATGTCTGTCGTACTTGGTGGTCAGGCATACAGAACATGCACCGATGGTCTCTGTGATGGATTTCTTCATCCCCCACCAAAAATACTTTCGCCGCAGTGCCTGCAGAGTCTCGGTCACCCCGCGGTGGTTAGTCTTCCCTTGGTGGTATGCAAGGGTTAGCTCTTTCTGACGTTCCTCGTCTCTCACTGTCTCTACCATTAGTTTACAGCGGATGAAGGTCCGGTCCATACCAATTTGCTCTGACCGCCATAGTTTCTTGATCTTATCCCAGATCGTGGCGTTTCCCACGTAGAGATGGTATGTCACTCCTGGTTTCGACGCGTCCTTCAGCGCTCTGCAAATTTGGTCCTCTCTCGCTCCTGGTTGCGACCATATGGAATTAATCCTGCTGCGTCCATAACGGGAGTATTCCACCTTCATGAGGCCCGAAGTCCTGGTCTTCCAGATTATTTGCCGCCTTTTGTCATTTATCACCTCTTCTATTTCTTCCATCTCCGCCGGTCTTTCCTCGGTCGAGCTCGTCTCTCCTAGGGACTCTTCTTCTTCGTTTGGTTCTCTCGAGCCTTGTTCTCCTTCTCTTTCGGGTGTCCATTCTGTCAGGAATTGACGTACGTCTCTCGATGGCCCCTCGATCTCCTCCTCTATGGCATTTACCATGATGGCCCTAGACAACCAGTCAGCGACCACATTTTCCTTACCAGGCTTATATACTATTTGCATATTGTACTGGGCTAGGAGCTCTTTCCAACGCGTAACCCTCGCTGAGGATTCCTTCAGCGTCCCCACCCATTGCAGCGGTCTGTGATCTGTGTGTACACGGAATCGCCGCCCGAATACATAGGGTCTAAAGTGGTCAACGGCCCACACAATTCCTAACAACTCCCGTTCCAGGGCGCTGTACCTCGTCTCTGCGTCCGTAAGGCGTCTGCTGGCGTATGCTATCGGGCGTTCGCCGCCGTCTGCTTCCTGGGATAACACCGCCCCTAACGCATATTCGCTAGCATCTGTGGTGACATTGAAGATTTTGTTAAAGTCCGGATAGGCCAATACCGGCTCCTCTTGTAGCCGCTGCATACATTTACGGATATTACTCTCCATGAGCGGCGTCACTATGATTTTCGCTCCCTTTTTTAGTACTCTATTAAGAGGGACAAGGTACTCTGCCATTTCTGGCACAAACCTTCTGTAATAATTAAGAGTCCCCAATAGCCTACGAATTCCCTTCACGTCTCGCGGAACTGCCATCTTCCGAATGGCCTCTACCTTGTCGTTGTCGGGTTTGACTCCTTCTTTCGTGATGGTATGGCCTAAAAATTTAATTTGGTCCTGCCCTAAGAGTGATTTCTCACTCGATAACTTTAGACCGAACTGGCGGACTCGTTCGAATACGCTACGCAGGTGCCTCGCGTGCTCGGCTTCAGTTTTACTAAACACTAAAAGGTCGTCCATGTACACCTGACAAATTGTTTCATCGATTCCCCTTAGAAATTCATCCATGAGGCGTTGAAACGTTATTGGGGCGTTTTTCAATCCGAAGGGCATCCGCGTAAATTCGTAGTGCCCCCTCTCAAAAGTGAACGCCGTTTTATGTTGGTCCTTGGGGTGCATTCGGATTTGGTGGTATCCCGCCTTTAAGTCCAGAGTGCTAAATACTGTCGCCCCACTCAGTCTGTCCAAAATGTCCTCAAACCTGGGGATCGGGTATTTTTCATCCACCGTATTTTCGTTTAATTTACGGTAGTCTATCACCACCCTGTATTTTTCCCCCTCTTCTCCCGGTGCACTCTTTTTCTTCACTGCCCATAAGGGGCTATTATACGGTGACGTACTGTCCACAATTATTCCCTGTCTCTTTAAACTAGCTAATTCTTCCCGAATATGTTGCCGTAGCGCTTGTGGGTACCGTCTTTCTTTTATGTAGGTCACCATCTCCTTCTTCAGCGGGATCTCGTGTATCGTTCTTCCCGTTATTCCGAGTGTATCTCCCTCCCTAAAGAAGATGTCCCTGAACTCCCTCCTGATCGCCTGCCTCCAGTCCTCCGCGTGACTAAGTGCACCTATCTGCGCCCTGCCGTCTTCTATAAGCTTCTGGCACTCGTACCTTCTCGTCCCTATTCTTAGATACCACCTTCCCTTGCGGATCCTAGCGCGCGCGCCTACTCTTCCCAACAGGTCGCATCCGATTATTCCCTGGTATTCCCTAGGCATGCTACCTACTATATGCACCGCTAACGTGCCGTTCTCGACTCCCCACCTATTCAATGCTATCTCCGCTTCCCCCTCTACTCTACATGGGCCACCCAGAGTGATTAGTTTGCAAGTACATACCTGAATCTGGGGTGCCCTCTCTCCGCCACACAGCTTCTCCAGCGCTCTCCAGGTCATGATGGTGTTGGAGCTTCCTGTGTCCACCAGGCACTTCACTCCTCCGACTACTCGTATGATAGGCAACCAGCAAGCCTCCTTTGCGATATTATGGCTCACTAAAATACGGTCACCTCTCTGCTGACACTCCCCTCAGATCGCCTCCTCTGCTCTCCAACGTCTGCTTCCTCCGCTCTTCCAGCCGCCTCTGTTTCCTTCGCTTCTTCGGACTACTGGTCCGCCACCTTCTTCTTCTGATTCGGATGAGCACGATACCTCAGAAGCTTCTCGTGATGACCCGCTCCTTCTTGGCGAGTCTTCTCTCTTCCTTACTCTCTGAGCGTTCACTTCCATAGGTTCCGCTCTCGGTGGTTCCTTTCTTTGGTAAAGGTATGGACAATGTCTTGCGATGTGTCCCTCCGTCCCGCACTCGAAGCACCTGGTGCGTGGGCACTGCGCTACCAAGTGTCCGTTCTTCCCACATCCGTGACATTTCCTATTATCTCCTCCTCTCGTCCTGGCCTGGGGCCTGGCTTGACCTGTCCTTTTTCCTGACACCGCTACTCTCTCTTGGTTACCGTAGATCTGACCCTTTTTCCTCCAGGTCGACGGCGTGTTTCCAGTGCGCCCGTAGGTTACTTTACTCCACCCAGCCTCTTCTATTTCCATTCGGGTCTCCTCCTCTCTTGCGCTGCTGTCCACCATTTCTTGCGCGCATTCCATGAATGAGCGCTCACCTGGAAGGCCTCCTTTAGTTCCCGTTTCCTTGGCTAATTGGACCTTTAGGATCGTGGACACAAATGCCATCCTTCCTGCTGTCTCGGCCGCACTCACCGTTTCTCTCATCTTTTCGGTGATTTGATTAAATTTAGCCAACAGGGCTCCGGCGTACTGCCCCTTCGACTGCTGTGGCGATTTTACTTTCCTGAATAGCTGGAAGATATCTTCTTCTGGGGTCCATCTGCCGCCGCCATAGGCCTTCTTCAACCTCTCCTTCACCACTGGCCACGGTGTCTCCTCGTCTGCTTGTATCTGGTTCAGGATACTGCGCTTGACCCTACACACCAGGGCCGCTTTCAATGCTTCCGCGTCTCCGGGGTTCACTAGATCTTCCGCTAGTTTGGCTTCTATTCGCGCAATTAGGCGGTCACCTCCTTTTATAAAATGGTTTAACTCACCTACGTCTCCCGAGAAGCGCTCCAGATCTGATACGGCATTCCTCAGGTCCCGCGACGTAGCCACTCTAATTTTCATCCATTCCAACGCATTCGCATGCGCTGCTGCTAGCGTGTCTTGGGGCAATGGCGGAAGGTTCTGTACGTTGAGGACCGCTGGTTTCAGTACTCCTTCGCTGGTCATTACTTAATTCTTTTTCCGTGACGTCTTTTTAAAAATCAAAAAAAAAAATCTTATACGAACACTTCGTCCCGGGTTTCGGCACCAGTTAAGCGTCAGCAACTCCAAACATCAAAAAAAAAGGGAAAAGGTTAAGTAATGACACGCACAATATCCGAAATAAGACTGCCTTTATTGAGGTTTTAATTCTCCTTATATACAATCTGGCTGTTGTTTACAGCCGTATATGGTATTAAGGCTAATACTGCTGCACTCCGGGCCTTAACTTATATATATATATATATATATATATATATATATATATATATATATATATATATATAATTATTGTTATTATTTGATGTATTTTGCACTTTCTTAGTGATTGCCATGAAGCTCACATCTCTCATTGGTATTCTGAGCAAGGGTGTCTTTATCCTAATTTCCGATGAAAATGCCTTCTCGGTACCTTAATATTCCAGACCTGAAGAGCCAGAAAATCATCCTGTATTCTTGGTTTTCTCACCCTGCGTTCTTATATTCATATCCTAAATACAAGATCCTCAACCTACCGATTTATATATCCTTTCCCATAGAACTGCTTCCTTTGGAAAATCCTTTATCATCCGTGCTACATTGTTTTGGAATCCTTGACCATCTCCATTCGTTAAGCTTCCTCCCTAATCTCATTTAAACATCATTTATTTCTCCATCTCCTGAATGATCAATGTTTCGCGTACATATAAAGAAAAAATAACTATGCAAGTTTGAGCAAATATGTACATAAGTATTTATATTCGATTTATATTTTTTTTATTACTTTTTTTATTTATATAAGTATTTATTATTTGATTTGTAGTTACTAATATATGTTTAAGCCATCGATATTGGCACCACTGCGCCATCTCCTGTGATTAACAGACAGTTGTTATTTACACTTTTTCACCAGGCTTCACCTGCACTAGCTATATTTGTAAATTACTCAAGTTGTCTCATGTATAATAATAAATAAAGTTGTTCCATGTTTGAACTGTGATTATAATCCAATAGGCTTTGGGCCCGGTGTTGTGAGTGATCCGTGTGACGCTTCAAATCGGTTGTGATCTGTGTGACACTACAAAATACTTGTGACGCTTCAAATTCGTTGAGTTCCTTGTAAAACAAATAAATATGGCAAATTTAAATTAGCGCATCGAGCCTCTTAATAAAGAAAATTATGATTCATAGCGCCTTCAGGATCAGGTCATTTTGGTAAAATCTTGTCTATGGAAATATGTTAACGGTACTCTACCTTGTCCTACGGATAAAAGCGCCAAGCAGGAGTGGATTGGTACTGACCTCAACACGAAATCTGATTTAATATTAATTAAAGCACTCAGTGAGCTTCGATACATTAAAGACTGCTCTATTTCAAAAGCTGTTTGCGACACTCTTTATAAAAGATATGCCACGAAAGGTCCTTAGTCTTTCGTGATCATCTCGACCAATTCACAGATACAATTGACAAATTGACAAATTGCTGAAATTGACATGGCTATCCATCCAGATTTGCTATATATTATGGTGCTCTCTACAGTCTCAACCCATAATTAGAAAACTTCCAAGTGGCTATGTAATCTCGAGATACTCTCCCTGCTCCAGAACAACTTAATATTAAAATTTTGGAAGAGTTTGAGGCCCGAAACCTGGATAATCAAGACACAGAAGGTGCATTCTTATCAAAAAAATTATAATAAAAATACGCTCTACCACAAAGATCGACCTAAATATAGTTATTAGCAATGCTTAAGATGTCAAAAATGTGGACGCTATAACCATATTACTGACAAATGTCAAAAGATAAACAGTGTACTTTTCTCTCTAAAAAATTTGCCTCAGCTCATTCGATAGAAATGTCTTCAAACCTTCGGTTTGGTGTTTGGATTCAGGAATCATTTCACACTTATGCAAAAACAGAAACAGTTTCCTGAGCTTATCTTGTGTTGACACTCAAAATCCGTTGCAGATGTTTTCAAGGGATCACCAAACGTCTATTAAAGGTAAAGGCCTTATATACTGACTGTTGAGGTGTTTCCGTAGTCCAAAATAACTTTTTTTAGCATCCGAAATTCTCCTCCCCACCTCCAGGGAAATGTTGTTATCAGAGCTAACTATAGAACCAAGATAAGTGAACTGGTCTATCTTCTTGAACGTCGAATAGTCTAAACGCCACGAATCCCCTAGCGGAATCAGCTGCATGAGAGCCACCAGTACGCATGTACTTCGTATTATCCTCGTTTATTGCGAGTCCCATCTCTTGAACAGCCCGCTAAGGTCAAGGAATACTTTTTCCAGTGCGCAGAGAGAACTTGCAACGTTGTTGATGTCATCCGCATATCCGCAAATTGGACTAATTTGCTGTTTATCGTACCACTGGTTTGGATGCCAGAATCTCATATACCTTCTCAAGAGATGAATTAAATAGTAGGCATTTAGCAGGCCACAGCGTCCACTAGTCTAAGCCATTTATTCGAGGAGAGCTCCCTGGAAAGCTCTGTCTGAATATTTACGGAGCATTTAACACCATCCATTGTCTCATCTTTATAAGCCTGATGATAGTGGGTAGGATCCCGAGTTCTTGAAGAGCACCATAAGGTTTGGGTCTCTTTATGCTGTCATAGGCTGACTTGAAGTCAATGAATTGATGATTTGTCGTCATTCTATATCCAGTTGATTTTTCCAAAATTATTCTGAGGCTGAAGATCTGGTCAGTGATCGATTTATCTTTCTTAAAACCAGTTTGGTAGTTTTCAATTTCTCTGTCTGCGAATGGGAGGAGTTTGGCGAACAGTATGTTGGACAGCATTTTATACGCATACTGAAGGACCATAATGTCTCTATAATTCCGGCAATCTATATCACCCTTCTTATGCAAAGGGCATATGACTTTCATTCTTCGGGAATTCTTTCTTCAATCCACAGGGAAAGAATTAAATCATATAGCTCTTATGCAGGAGTTCACTGCCCTTCTTCAGAAGTTCTGCTGGCATACCATCTTCTCCGGGAGCTTTATTATTCTTCATTTTTTCCATTTCCTCTACGATGTCCTCGAGTTCTGGAGGATCAATGATGTTCTCATCCGAGATAGAAGTATCCTCTTCTGTTAGGACCATCTCATCTTCTACAGCTCCCTGGTTCAATTAATGCTGCACCCATCTATCCAATATATGATTAGTTCCAGTGAGAAGGATTCCGTCTTCACTCCTACACGATTTAACTCTAGGCTTGAATGGAGCTGTACTATTGTCCATCCGTCTATAGAAGCTCCTTATTTTATTCAGGCTTCTGAATTCTTCAAGTTCTTCGATTCGCTGCGTTTCCCAAACTCTTTTCTTGCGCCTGTGTTCTCTCTTCTCTTCTCTCCTTTTGTCACTATATTCTTCGGTCGCTCTTCTTGTGTATTTCTTTTGGATCATATTATTATACGCTAGATTTTTTCTCTCGGTTACAATTGCACATTCATTGTCAAACCACGAGGATTTTTTCGGGCGTGTTTCCAATCCTAGGGTGACTTTAGCTGATTCCTTCATTGTACTAGCGCAATACTCCCAACGGCTCTGTACAGTATCTTGTACCTGATCTTCAGTTCCCTGAAGAGTTCTGTCAAGTTGTGACTGGTATCTTGTGCAGGTATCTGGGTTTTTGAGCTTAGCGGTGCAATATTTTTTTGAGATCTTACCTCCTTTTTTCCTTACGTCTGAAATTCTGGCTCGTATTTTTGTGACTAATAGATAATGGTCGCTGTCAACATTGCTCCTTAGTAAGTACGCGAGCTTAACAAGTTTGACTTGTGTCGGCAATTAATGAGAACATGGTCAATCCGGTTGATGGTTGCCCCCATCCAGCGACTTCCATGTTCCTTTGTGGATGTCCTTACCATGTAAGAAGGTGCTTCCGATCACCAAGTCCTTGGAGGCTGGATAGTTAATAAATCTTCTTCCGTTCTTAGTAGTTTCGTTGTGGAGGCTATATTTGCCAATGATTGGCTTGAAGATATCTTCCTTCCCAATTTTTTCATTAAGATCGCCAAGAATTATCTTACCTCGGGCACTCGTCTAACACTTTGTCAAACCTATTATAAAATTCTCCTTTCTCCTCAGTGATACCTCCTTTGGGACATGGCAGCTGACGAGGCTGTAATTATAGAATTTCCCTCTGACTCTCAGTACAGAGATTCTGTGTTAGATCGGGATAAAGTCAATGACAAGTTTCCTCATTCTTCCTTTCACAACAAAACCAGTCCCGAACACATATTGTTTTGGATGGCAACTATAATATATTGTGTGGTTTCTCTTTTCAAGAACACCATTACTTAACCATCTTATTTCTTGGAAGCAACAGTGTCTATTTTTTTAATGTCAAGCTGTTGTAGAAGGCACCGAAGCGCCCCCAGTCGGTGGTTAAAGCATTTCATTTTTCTAGTGTGATATCCTTTAGGCGAATCATAAGTCGTTTCCTTGAATACAATCAGGCTATTTCTCCTTGAGGTTTCATGATATATGTATTTAAGGGGAGTGGGTTATCAACCCTCTGTCCCCGATTCAGCCCAGGTGGAGGGGCTGCCTCCTCAGAACACCCTGACTTACTCCCCCACCGGGGCGGCTACCTAGGGCAGGTGATCCTAGGGTATATACTGTAGATGGCCTTAGTCTGAAATGTAGGTTGTTGTAGTGTGCTGTTTAAGTGTAAATGTATGGGCGTTAGTGTAAGTGTTCCCCCAACCTGGAGAACCAGAGGCTGTCTGGTACAATGATCAGGCGATGGGGCCGCAACCTCCCTACGCCGTGACCTGCTGCAATACTTAAAATATTAAAATAGTTTCGGTAAGTGATTGACTCTGATCAGGATTTAATCAGTATAGAACCCCTGTCGAGCTATCCTATAATAAAAAGCTTCTAATTTTGTCACGAAAAGTATTTAATTGCTGCCCAGTGGGACGAGCTCAAAACAATTAATATGTGTGATGTGAAAGCTCATAAATAGCTTATTATTTTATGCTGTTTTTTTCTACTTGTGAAAAGTGGGAAGGGGGAGAGCTATATAGAAAGGGATCAGCCTGAAATATATAGCATTTTCACGTCAGTTGTAACCTTTTCCAAATCAATTGTAACCCTTTCCAAACCAAATTTCACCTTTCCCATCATATCACCTTTCATCTTGTACACAGCTTTGAAGTTTTTTTTTTCTTTTTCTAAAAATCTTTTATTTATTTATTTTTAGTGACTCTTGTATACCGTAGTAGAGTGCCTACTAAAGTTTTAATTTTCAAGTTTTATGGCTCAAATTATTCAGTGAGAGCCCGTAAATATTTTGAAGGCCGTTTGTTTTCATTGGATCCTGGCCAAATATGTATGGAACCACCCCCAAGATGTACCCTTTTGATTAAAAAAAGAATAATAGAAAGTGATTCAAGAATGACGAAATTATGAAAGAACATACATAAAAACAGAGTTTCATTGGATTCTGATTAAAAATTTATACAGGATCATCCTGGAGGTGTCCACTTTTGATTAAAAAAATTATCACAGAAACCGGTTCAAGACTGGCGAACTTATGCTTGGGCATACACAGAACATCATGTCAAACTGATAACAACCTTTTTTGAAGTCGGATAAAAAGTCTTAAGACGTGTTATAGACGTCATTATTACTCTAGCTACTCATGAAATGTCATTTAGTGCATAAAGATTGCCAGATTATCCCAGTGTATCAAAAGGCATGAGATTGTTCATTTTGGCCGTATTCATATTTGGCATAATGTTTTGAAAACATTCTATAATCTATCAAAGTCTCGTGATATATAGTGAACTTATTGCCATTATTTCAAAACAAATTATTGGTCAAATCCAAGAGGAAATGAAACAAGCCCCTTTTCTGTCTACAATGGTAAACACAACGCAAGATATTGCAAAAATTGATCATATGAGAACCGTGTCCGATATGTTAACATAAAAACTGATGGTCAGAAAAGCTCCGTTGAACTAGAAATAAAAAGATTTTTTTTTATAGGTTTGTTGAGATTGAAAGCCAAAAGTCCACAGACAGAAAAATTAATATTGGGTATCATTCAAGTATTTACTGAAATTTCAAAAATAACAGGCCAAAAGTAAGACGATGCCGCTAACATCAGTGAACAATAATGGGGCCCGGTACATGCCATATGGCTGGGAGCTCTTTTCTTGTATGTAAAAAAAAAAGAGTTAGTATAACAATATTTGTGAGCAAAATAAATTACGCTATCTCATATTAATTACGAAGTTTAGTTTCTCACCAGATGGAATCCCTGAAGGGGAAATTAGTATTAGTGTGTTTTGATTAATTGCTTAATCTACCGACAAAAGGAGAGGTTCAGGTCTCATATAATGACTGAACATTGGCTTATCTGAAAGAAGTCGCGCCGTTTCTCTTCTTTAACATCTTAGTCTGCGCCACGCCGCTTCCGTCCAGGATAAGGAGGCTGTCGGCTGTCGATAGCGAGAGCTATGTTAATTAGTTATTTAGATGTCAAGAACCTATTGGTCATCAATGCTTTTTATTTTTATTTATGCCTATTAATTTTTCAATTTAATATTATACTGTTTTCAGTATAAGAAAGAAAAAAATTATAATAATAGTAAATAGATTAAAATACTTATATATTTATCAATAAACCTTCTTTGGATAGAAAGCTGATATTCTTAGTGGCCGTTTCCTCCTTAGCCGTGATACTGATATATTCAAAGGGATTCCACATTCCTTTAACCTTCTGGTGTAGAAAGTACTGTCCTCTAAAATGTGTGCTATTGTCAATATGTTACCACATTGTTGGCATCTTGGAGGAGCTTCTTTCAATACTAGGTGGAGATGTGTCAATGTTGTATGACCGATACTCAGCCGCGTGAGGGGTGCCCTACCTCTTCTCTGCGGCTGGAGCTGCTCCACTGCCCTACGTTCCTCTTTATAGTCCCCAGTTTGCTAGCTGGGCTGTTGCCCCACAATGCCTGCCAGTCTTGGAATATGGCCTCTCTTAGTGGCCGCGCTAGTTCTGATCAGACAAGACAGCTTTGCCACGTCCTGAAAGGGCGAGAGCTCTTTTCGCTGCCCTATCAGCCATTTCATTACCTATATAACTAGGTTTTTTTTTTTTTTTTTTTTTTTTTTTTTTTTTCTCTCTCCCTCCGAGATTTTTATTTATTTATTTAGAATACAATATATACAATGGAAAAACATATAAATATATATACGAGATACACAGTTCCTTTTATTACCCGAAGGTATTTTAAGGTGTTACATTTTATTTCCAGGTCCGCTGTGTGCGGGGTTTCTAATTTGGCTTGAGCCTTTCTTTTATTCATTTACAAGAATGGGGAGGGACCATTCTACAAGTTTTAGGATTGAGGTTGAAAAGATGGGTTTAGACTGCAGTGTCCAGACCCCTTCCCTCGGCGAGCACGTCAACCAAGGGGACAGTGCCTTGCCTTGCCACCTCCCAGGCCTGGGTGGTGGGGCGATGTCTCTGAACAGAGGGTTGACACAGGCCTTCAGCCCATCAAAGAACTTGATGTGCCTACGACCTATGTATTCTGGTACCGAGGGTAGCTGGAGCTCCTCATATATGGTGGTGTTTCTCGCTCGCTGGAGTGAGGTACCTCTGACTATCCGCCTAAGAACGGAGTTCTGGAAACTCTGCAGTCGTTTTAATGTTGATTTATACAGGTGGCGGAGCAGTGGTGCACCGTAGAGCAGAGTTGGTCTTATTATGGCCTTGTATATCTGCAGTGAGAGCTGCGGCGACGTCAGCAGGTAGTACAGCCTATGCGACTTCAGCTGGGCAAGCTTGAGTCTCTCCCTGACGTGACCAGAGAAGGTGAGGTGCCTGTCTAAGGTGACGCCGAGGTAGAGAATGGAATTCGAGAGAGGCCGGTCTTCATCTTCCATGGTGAAAGTCCTGGGTAGTGGTTTCTTCCCTCTCTGGAACGACATCACGATGGCATCCGTCTTCGCCGGATGAGGTTGGCTATTTGCCGGGTCATCGCATTGATGGCCGGCTTCAAGCTTTAGTCGCGCGTGCTCTGAAAGATGTTCCTCAGGTTATTCCTCTGGCCAATCAGAGCGAGGATGTGCCGTGGAGGTTTCCTGATCACGTTGGGCTGCGGGCTGAATCTGGGGATGTTCCTCTTGGCTGAGTCCTGGATGGTAGTGGTGATGACTTCCACCGCTGAATCCACTTCGCCTACAGTCTGAAGATACTGAATCTTAGGTAGTGTTTCTTCAACACTAGCCCTGTATCCTTTCCAGTCGGCCTTGTGAAAGAGGTACTTGCTCGCCGGCGGTGCGGCGGGCGTACCCTCAAAGGTGTAGAGCACAGGCCGGTGATCTGACGGTCCGTACGGGAGCGCTAGGCACTCCGTGACGGTGTGCAGATCTCTGGTCAGGAGCAGGTCCAGCGTTGAAGTACACCCAGGTCGGGCTGCATGCCTGAAGGTGTGCACCCAAGGGTGGAAGACGGACATCCTGGTCTTAGTGATGTAAGTACCCAGTGGATTATTACTACTGCATAGCCAGGCGGTGTGTCGAGCATTGAAGTCCCCAAGGACGACATACCGACTCCTCGCCTGGGCGTGTTGCAGCAATAGCCTCACGGATGTGAGTACCGCCCTCGGTCTCCTACTGGAACTAGTTTTTTTTTTTTTTTTTTTTTCAAATCCCTCAAACAAAATAGGATTAATAAAACAAATAATTATAAGAATTATAAAACTTCCTGTACTTTACCTTTTTCTACCTGTTGGTACTTGAAGGTCTGATGACTATTTACAAATTGAAATGATATTTCCCAGTCAGGGAATCTTCTCATTCTTTAGAGGTGAGGGTCCTCTTCTTGTTGTGTATTAAAATTAAAATAACCTACTACTAAAAAACTATATACATGGTTAATAATAATAATATTTACAAGGATAGATATGAGAGAGCGGGGCTGGGGTGGGACCTGGAAGTTGGTAGGACGGGGCGATGGAAGAGGATATAGGCGATGGGGGAGCTCTAGAAGCGGGTTAGAGGATGATGTTTACAGGATTAATTGGTCTCTTTCGGCCCTGCCATCTGGCAGGAAGGGGGGATGGGGTGATGGAGCGGAAAAGTGGGTTAAATGAGGCAGGAAGGTTGTCGAAGAACTTTACGTGTCTTCTTGTGATGTGCTGTTGAACAGTGTCGAGTTGTAGTTCGTTGTGAATGTGTATCATGTTTCGTCTTTCGAGTGACGCTCGTTTTGTGATTTTTTGTAGGACGCTGTGATTTTTTTGTATTCTGTGTTTTGTGTGGGCTGTGAATGACAAGTGTGATTCTAGTTTCATACCGAGGTATGTGAGCTGTCTTTTGTTCTGAATGGTTTGCCCATTCAGTTTTGGTTGTTGTTTTAGAGTTTCCTTGTATGAAAATGTGATGGCATCTGTTTTTTGTGTGTTTATATGGATATTTATGTTTTTAAGTTGTTCTGTGATATGTTGGGCTGCTGATTGGGCCTTGCGCATGGCGTGATCTGCATTCATTCTTGCTGAGTATATAGCAATATCATCGGCATATGCAGCGATTTGAACATTGTCAATCTTTTGCCCTACTATATGGGCTGTATATATATTGAAGAGGACTGGCGCAAGGACCGAGCCCTGAGGGACACCACAGGTAACTGGACGCGGGGAAGAGGTCTCAGATTTGACACGGACAGAGAATGTCCGGCCACTTATGTAGGAGCCAATAATGTCGACCAGTTGGTCCGGGAATTGGTGAAGCCGGAGTTGATCAATTAGAGTGGAGTGTGATACAGAGTCAAATGCCTGTGTGCAATCTAATGAGATCATTGCGGTTGCAAGATTTTTGTTGAGGTTTTTAGCTGTATCATACTGTAGTTTTGCTACGTGATGATAGCAGCTAACGCCGCGAGAGAACCCGGTTTGTTCCGGGGGGATGATGTCATGTGTGTCGCAGTGTTTTCGGACATGTATGAGGATTAGTTTCTCATATATTTTTGAGACGTGGTTGAGGAGACTGATGAGCCGGTATTCTTCCGGTACCGCTCCTCGTTTTTTGGGTTTGAGAAGTGGAACAACTATAGCATGTTTCCACTCAGTAGGGTAATATCTCAGGCGTGAGCATGAGTTGAAAATATTGAGGAGAAACATATGGGCTTTTCTGGGTAGTTGTTTGAGTAGGACATAGGGTATGTTGTCCTCTCCTGTTGATTTGTTTCCCCTCGTATTTCTCAGAGTTGCAGTCAGTTCTTTATAGGAGGAAAATATGGTTTGTGTTAAATCAGTCTGTGGACTGTGGTTGTATGTGGTGTTGGTACGTGCTGAGTCTCTATCGACGTAATAGTCAGCAAGTATGGTAGCCTGATCTGCGGGAGTGAGAAGCTCATCGCCTCGTTGTATTTTCACCGATTTTGATTTGGTGTTGTGGCTTCTGACTAGTTTCCAGAAGTTTTTGGGATCGTAATGGGTACGGCGTAATTGTTCGTGCCAGAGGGATGTTTTCCACTGCGACATTAGAGATGTGATTTGTCTGGTGAGACTGTTTATGATAGGTATGTTGGGTATTTAGTCCTATACCAGCAGTTTTTTATGTTGTTTCGTTGTTTAATTAGTGTGAGTATGTGTTTTGGTGGCTGGCGTAGGTGGATGGGAGTGGGGTTGAAAGTGGGTATCGAGGTGTAGGCGGCATCGTGTTTGATGTTTTGGAGAGTGTTTATGGCATTGTTTATGTCTTGAGTGTTTGTGAGTGGTGTGATGTTGGGTGTGTTAGTGTAGACTGCGTTCTTGTATAGTTTCCAGTCTGCCTGTGTGAAGTTGTATTTGTATTCTGTTGGTGGGAATCTTATTGTGTCACGGCCGAGGTGATAAATGACGGGGATGTGATCATTGTCGCTGAAGTCTATTGTTGTGCAATTTGTGAATCTGTGTGATTGTTGTGTGAGTAGCAGATCTAGTGTAGATGTGTACGCTGGGTTTGAGTGATGTCTATATGTGTAGGCGTTGGGGTGTATAATTGTGTATTTTGTTTTAGTGAGGTGGGTACCTAAAGCATTTGGTGTTGTGCAATTCCATGTGTGGTGTTTAGCGTTTAGGTCCCCTACGATGATGTGTTGTCTGTCTGTTTCGGTTTCCCGTAAGAGTGTTTTGAAGGTGTCGAGCTGAGCTCCTGGTCTTCTGTATATACATGTGATTTTGTATGTGTGTTTAAGTTTTACTTGTACAGTGACGGCTGTGTGTTTTTCGTCATTGAGTGTATTATTGTTTATCAGTTTAGAGGGGACGTCATAACGCACCAGAAGTGCAACGCCACCGTGAGGGGTTTGTGAGTCCAGTCTGTAAGTGTTGTAACCGCGAAAGTTTATTCGCGTTTGCTTGTTTAGTTTTGTGTCTGTCAGTGCGACAACTGATGGCCTATGAGAGGCCAGGAGGGATTCCAGCTCGAGCTTACGCTTTACGAGCCTTGTTATGTTATTGTTAAGGATAGAGTGTCTATCCACTAACTTTAGGGGCGAAGGCTTGTTGGAGCACGAGGTTAAGCGTGCTCATGAGGGTGTGGAAAATAGCCTTCATGTCGCTAAACATGGCGACTAGGTTATCAACCCATGGGGGTTGATCCGTGGACGGCTGAGGAGTTGGGGGTGGGGGTGTGGTTGCGGGTGCGGGAGTTGGTGTGGGGGTGGGTTGTCCGTTGAATAGGACACCGGCGTATGAGTTTGGGGCTGAGGTGGTGGTGGGAGCAGGAGATGCTGTCTCCTGGGTATTGTTCGTTGGTCTTATAGTGACCTTTGTTTCCTTCTTTTTAAGAAGGATTTGCCTTTTTGGGCAATCACGGTATGAGGCCACATGAGGGCCACCGCAGTTTGCACATTTGGGTGGGGTGTTTTTGGTGCATTCGTTCGTTTCGTGGTTATCACCACAACGAACGCATCTTATAATGCGCCCACAGAAATTTTTGGTATGACCAAATTCCTGGCAATTGTGACACTGCCTGGGACTGCTTATATTTCTCAGTTTTTCAACTGAGTATCCCATATGGTCGATTGGACCAATTTTTTCCATAACCTGTAGGGTGACAGTTTCGTCAGTGGTAACAATTATGAGTGGGAGGTTTTATTCCCGCTCTCATCAGTTTTTTGCATCCTCCAGATGCTTTTGAACCCGGGTAGGCGGGCTTTAAGGGCATTTTCTATAGAGTTGACTGAGTGATTAATGTCGAACCCTTTTAAAATATATTTTCTGAGAGGCTTAGTGCCTCCTGGGGCATAGGTGTGGTAGTCGATGTCATCTGACTGGTTTAGCACACATATGGTGGCGTCGTAATCAGCCTTTGTGGGCAATTGTGACACTGCCTGGGACTGCTTATATTTCTCAGTTTTTCAACTGAGTATCCCATATGGTCGATTGGACCAATTTTTTCCATAACCTGTAGGGTGACAGTTTCGTCAGTGGTAACAATTATGAGTGGGAGGTTTTATTCCCGCTCTCATCAGTTTTTTGCATCCTCCAGATGCTTTTGAACCCGGGTAGGCGGGCTTTAAGGGCATTTTCTATAGAGTTGACTGAGTGATTAATGTCGAACCCTTTTAAAATATATTTTCTGAGAGGCTTAGTGCCTCCTGGGGCATAGGTGTGGTAGTCGATGTCATCTGACTGGTTTAGCACACATATGGTGGCGTCGTAATCAGCCTTTGTGGTGGTAAAATTTTATTTTCGTTCTGATTAGAACGGATAATAAAAGTTGTAATTAGCCTCTAAGAGGTGTTTTCGTAGTTCCACCGATGACACTGGTGGACGGATGACAATTGGAGCCGGTTTGTACGGCTTTTGATTGGTTGGTGGGGGTAGCTTGGATGGGTGTATCTGGTTTTGAGGTGGACGGGTCGCTAAGTGCGGCAAAGCTATTGGAGGTGGCTGTAGCTGTTTTGTCATTTGTAGGTCGGGGCACAAACGTGAGTTTTTTCTTCGGCGTGGTGAAGCCTTCGCTGTCAGTAATCGGAATGAATTTCCGTTTTAGTTTTAAGTTAATAAGAGGGGGCGAGTTAGTTGATGATGAAGTTGAAGCAACTTCATCTAGAGCCATTGGTGAAGGTTTGGGTAGTGTCATCATTTTATAAATAAAATAAAAAACTAAACTAAATATAACTATCACTTCACTTAATAAGTAAAAGTGTACTCACGTGACAGGAGCACCAGGACGGACCGAACGAATGCACCACGAGGAGTACCAATCACAGGCCGTATCGAGCACCAGCTGTCACTAAGCGAGAAATTCTTCAGCACGCTAGAGAGGTTTTCAAGAGAGATCTGTCTTCCACGACTGCTAGCTGTGAACTCGGCTGACTGGCCTGACTGACTGGAACTAGCACTACACTCACGGGGGGTTACCACTACGGACGGACCGTAATGAACGCACCACGCACTACTGTCACTGTCAGAGGAGGGGGATAGCTTGCCAGTACAACGCTGTCCGTATCCAACAGGATGGCTGCCGAGGTTAGATCCAAGTGATATGCATGGACCTCAGCAGCTCAAGGACGCTAACTAAGCAAGCGGAAAAATAGGTTCACTTCAAAAGAGCACTTCCGTAGATGTTGTCACTTCGGCTGCTTTCTTCTGACTCTGTGTTCAATTTGATTTGCTTCAGGTTATTTATGGGCATTCTTTCTGCTAATGGAAATGTGGTATTCCTCTTCTGTTGAAATGGAGTTGAAAGTTTAGATTGGAACATGTATTTGTGAGTGGGGTGTGTGTTTTGTGGATATAGCTTAGTTATATAGTTAACGGCTAGTTTCTGCATCCTTAAGATCAAAGTTGTTAGGCCAGATTCAACACAAATGCTCAAGATTGGGCTTGTCCTGAAGGCTCCAGTCGCGAGACGAATTCCAGTGTGGTGCACTGAGTCCAGCTTGGCTAGGTTATTTTTTCTAGCAGACCCGTAAACAATGCTGCCATGATCTATTTTGAAAAGGATGAATGCTTGATACACTTTAAGCATCGTAGTCCTCTCCGCTCCCCAGCTAGTTCCGCCAAAAACAACATGGCTTTCATCAAGGAAGATCTATGTATATAAATCTTCTGTCATTTCAAGATTATATTATTAAATCATTTGCTCTTTATCAGCCAGTAGATGCAATTCACTTAAATTTTTCAAAAGTATTTGATCTGGTTGATCACTAAATTCTTATTAATAAGCTTTCTCGTCTGGATATTCACGGTTACATTTTAAACTGGTTTTGATCTTATTTAACTTGTAGGTTTCAGGCTGTTAAGTTATCATTTCTTACCTCCAAGACTTCCTCAGTTTCCGCAGGTGTTTCTTAAGGTTCACTTCTTGGACCATTTCTTTTCAAAAATTTTATTAACAACACTGCTTTACACTTAACATCTACGTATTATTCTCTCTTTGCTGATGACTTGAAAACCAACTTGAAACTATATTATTTTGAAACTATATAAACAGAAAACGTGAAAAGTATATTATATAAAACTATTAAGTCAACTGACAATTCTAAATCACTTCAACATGATCTTAATAATCTAGAGGAGTGGTGAAACCTCAATAAAATGAAGCTAATTGTTAATAAATGCAAAATAGTATCATTTTTTAACATTAATTGCCCTGCATTTTTTGAGTATCAACTATCTAGTTTACATTTAAATATAGAACAATTAATTAGAGATTTAGCCATATTTTTTAATTATAATTTAAATTTCAATAATCATATTTCTTCCATAGTTAAAAAAGCAAATAAGACTTTTGGTTTTATTAATAGAACACATTAAACTTTAGATCCACTTACCCTTCACTGTGACTCTATATGTCCATGGTCCGTTCAATTTTAGAATATGGCTCTGTGGTTTAGAATCCATATCAAAAATCCAATATTGAAGTATTATAAAGTGTCCAATGACGTTTTCTACGTCTCATTTGGTTTCGAGAATCAGATTACTTTGGAGAAACTCCATATAATTTTTTATTTGAACTGACTGGTCTTGAAAAACTTTCAACGCGAAGATTTAATTGTGATCGTTCACAAACTCCTCCATAATATTGTAGATTGGCCTGATCTTCTCCAATGTTTCAACATCCATGTTGAACAAACACTGTTTTTGCAATATTCCATAATATTATATGATTTATTTATCAAGAACTTTAACTTAGTTACTTTTTGTTTGTTTTTATTTGTATCTATAAATTTCATTTACATTAAGTATTATTATATTACATTGTATATACTATATGATATATATTGCATTATATTAATTATTATGTATTATATGAAATTTGTTTACTTGTAATTTATATCTTGATTTTTTATTCTATGTAACTGAGTTTATCCCGTATAAATAAACAAATTGTACCGGGTCAGATGGAGTTTTCATCTGACCTCGTTTTCGTCTTTTAGTTGAACTAAAAATAGCTTATCCATTTTAACCATCTAAGCTATTGTTTTAATTGTATTGACAATAGTAAATATAATAAGTTAAAAGCAAATAAAAAACTATAATAAAAGAAATGTACGTAAACAAATAAAAAAAAGAAACTAATTTCAATCCTTATCTGTTGTAGGCTGGGTAGGTAATCCTCTGGAGCACAATATATATGGTAAATGAGCTATCTCTTTCAGATCCTCAAGCTAACTGTGCGGAAGTTATGTATTTTCTGATGTAGCGAGAGCTACGTGTTATCAGGACCTGATGCGTCCATCCCTCCGAGCTGGTGGCCGACGAGTGGAGCGTCTATGATAGGCAATTAAAATGGGGTCTAATTGTTGTCCAAAGCTCTGGGAGCGTCCTGTCGCTGCGTTTTAGTTGTTTTGCGGCCGCCGCTGCAATGAGGGATACAAATAAATGAGACTTGGGGCCCCTAAAATGCACATATCAAAAAAGAACCAAAAAATAGAGCCATATATAAAATTGGAGGCTGTGTTAATCCGACAATGAGTAATAACAAAATAAACTGCTCAAAAATGAATAGGTATAATTTGTAATTCTTCCTTTATCTGTTAATTTTAATTAAATTAGCCGATATATTTAGTATTATTTGGATCAAAAAAATAGAAAATACAAAAAAATTGTTAATCCTTATTTTTAATAACGAATTTACTTAAGAATAGTAAACATGAAGATTACTCATTTTGTAAACAAACAATTTTTCTCGTCTTTTCTGCATTTAATCCAGTTGTATTTTCATTAACCATGGACATCTTGAACCAGAAGTTGGGAGTATTATTGTGAGAATGAGCAACCAAGGTCACCGGCAAGTTGATATCGCAGAGCAAGTTGGGCTTTAGCTCCATTCCGAGAGAGTGCCAATAAGAGTGGAATGGCCGGGTAGAGGGTCGCAACGCATTAAACGCAAAGGAAGGACAGAAATATGATCATCCTTGCCAGACGGAACCCTTTCCACAGTGCCCGCCAGATCCTCAATGAAGTACAAGGTGTCTCAGCTAGGCCTTTATCCACACAAACGATTCCTAATCGACAAGTTCCTTATGCAACGACTGCCTCTTTGATATTTCTAACCTTGCCTCATTGATATTTCTAACTCTGCCTCTTTCTACACCTTCGGCTCAATGACCCTTTTCAAAGTTGAAAATAATCTACAATTACTTGAGAAGCTCAATATCACAACTTTCCCTGAGCTCATTAGCAACCATATCAACAGAAAAGAATAGATCATTGAACCTGGACTATAGCAATATTCCATTCCAAAATTCATCGATTCGTCAGTGAAAAGGCATGAAAGAAGTTATAAGGTCAACTTATAAAAAAATAAAATAAAATAAAACATTTCAATACTATTTTTTATTAAGATATTATCTAGGACCTATTTTATTTGTATGCATTGCCTAGGTTATAAGGTTGATATTAAAACATATTTGATTTCAGTTTTAGAATTTATTTTGACCCTAATAGTTTAACTTTTGAGTTTATAATCAAATATTCATATCACTTAGTAAGTTAATTCTTATTAAAGCCATCAATTTTTCTTTCAATTATACAATATAATGCCTAATAAAAAAATTCAATCAAAGCTGGTTCATATATAATGTTTATCATGAATAATGTATAATAACAGTTCTACTTAAAATGATTTCATTGTGTTTTTACGTTCGTAAAGTTAACATTTAATGGTTATATAATATTTCTTCATTTAACGACATAAAAATAAAATGACTAAACTAGGAATTGGACAATATCGGCAAATTCACAACTAAAATAATTGATTAAACATTTGGTGCCTACGGTTTATTTCAATTGTAGGATTATTTTTTTTGAAGGAATGTAATTCTATTTTTCAGTTTTTTTCAAGAACGTAACGTAGCACAATATCACAATAGCTATTTCAAGCTAGTCTACTTATTGCATTTCGATTGTAAAATAATTATTTCTTGATTCTTACTCATTTTCACTCAGGTTAGCCTAGTTTTAGTCAATAGATTTACAAATAGTGCAATTATTTTCCACGAAATATGTTTTGGTTACATGATCGCTTAAGAATACGCAACACTGGGCCCAGGCACTCACATGTTATTAGAAAACTGCCACCTCCATCATGCCAATATTCTAACTCAATTCTGAATGCACTCTCTATATTCCAACAATAACTGAATAGAACTGAATCCAAATTTATCTAAATCTCTTGATGACAACAAGGCTTAAGTCACATTGATATTTAAGTTTTTGAAAGTCCATCGCCTCCTTTGTAAATTATAGAATTTTCTCCGTTTTTTTTTTTTTTTTAACATTTTTTATGCATATGAATATCTTCTGTTTTATAATACAGTCAAAATATATTCAAAATCTTTATAACTCAAATAAACCATATACTTCATAACCTAAGAGTTTTACAGCTGTAAGCAAAAACAAACAAATTTTTCACGAGATTAATCCTTCAATTTTAAGAGCTCATTTTCTACGTCAAGATATTTATAGGAGTCAGATTCCTTGAACTTGTTTGTTATTTTCTTGTATGATAGTTCAATGTTTTGAGCCTCTTTCATTTTTCTCTTATGTATATTAAGTACTGAAATTTTGTCTAACACTAGGCTCACATTTATGTCTCAGTAGCTGTTTAGATTCCGGCCGAGATAGTCTTAGACTCTCCGCACAGTATTAAACAGATAAGCTTTCTCCTTTATTATAGCATTCATTTATTTATTGTTTTTTGCGGTTTATTTTAATTTATTATTATTATTTTGTCTTATATTTATCTGGAAGAAATTCTTTTATTTTGTTAAATCACTACTCTTTATTTTTTTTTTATTTCTTTAAACGAAAAATGGGAGAGCCTTCTGACCCTCCCGAATTAACTAGTCCTTTAAGTAAAAAAAGAAAATGGGCTCGGGGTCGAATCAAATTTCTCCCCGACAAAATTTTACCTCAAAGGGCAGAAAACATAGCGCCGATCTATTTATTAGTGAAAAGAATAGATGAAGACGACTTTAAAAAAGTCTCCCCTTTTTTTATTCATAAAGTAATTTCGAACCTGGTAGGAAATGTTAAAACCGTAAAAAAGTTAAGAGACGGGTCTCTACTAATTCAAACAATAAATGGACAACAGTCCAATAAACTTCTATCTTATACGGACTTTGGTGGACAGTACCGAGTGCAGATAACTCCTCACAATACACTCAACTATTGCAAAGGCGTGATCCGTTGTTTTGATTTCCAATATATTGAAACAGAAGAAATTAAAAAAAGAGCTGACCCCAATTATTAAAAACTTAGGTAAGAATTAAATAAAAAAATAAGGGAAATGAAATATTAACGCATAATTATATAATAACCTTCCCGATCCCGAAACCTCCAGACACAATACAGATTGGATATGAAACAATTAGAGTTCAACCGTATATACCTAATCCATTACGATTATTTAATTATTTGGGCTTTTCTCATCCTACGGCACAATGCAAAAAAGAAACTGTGTCAGGATACACACAGTTTCTTTTTTGCATTGTGCCGTAGGATGAGAAAAGCCCAAATAATTAAATAATCGTAATGGATTAGGTATATACGGTTGAACTCTAATTAAGATATTATCTAGGACCTATTTTATTTGTATGCATTGCCTAGGTTATAAGGTTGTTATTAAAACAGATTTGATTTCAGCTTTAGAATTTATTTTGACCCTAATAGTTTAACTTTTGAGTTTATAATCAAATATTCATATCACTTAGTAAGTTAATTCTTATTAAAACCATCAATTTTTCTTTCAATTATACAATATAATGCCTAATAAAAAAATTCAATCAAAGCTGGTTCATATATAATGTTTATCATGAATAATGTATAATAACAGTTCTACTTAAAATGATTTCATTGTGTTTTTACGCTCGTAAAGTTAACATTTAATGGTTATATAATATTTCTTCATTTAACGACATAAAAATAAAATAACAATAAGAGTTCAACCGTATATACCTAATCCATTACGATTATTTAATTATTTGGGCTTTTCTCATCCTACGGCACAATGCAAAAAAGAAACTGTGTGTATCCTGTGCGGTCAGAATAAACATGGGGAAAATATTAGGTGCAACCTACAGGCTAGATGTATAAACTGTAACGGCTCACATAATGCTCTTGATCGCTCCTGTCCCATATTTAAATTGCAAAAAGAAATAAAAGCAGAACAAGTTAATAATAAAGTATCGCTGAGAAAAATCCTCTTCATACACAGGCTACGTCTGTTATCTCCCTACCCGCAGGGTCATGCGCTAGTGCTGTAATGACCCCCACTCTTCCCTCTTTCCCCTCTCCTCCCAGCTGTTCCAGTATCACGCATCTCCCACAAACCTCCCCCACTCCTATCCTGCCACCTCCCACCACCCCGACTCCTCTACCCCCGCTACTTAAACCAGACTCACCTCCCGTCGATTTAATCAATGAACAAATATTAATTAATAATGAACAAAACAAGATGGATTTGTGGTTTAAAAACAAAAAAGAGAAAAACAAAGGAAAAAAACTCTCCTAGTAAAAATTATAATACATAGGTTTTTCCTTTTCATCGGAAACACATTTAGTTTCTTACTTTTAGCTAGAAAAAAATTTCTTCCATACACACACACACACACACACACACATATACACACACAGATTATATATATATATATATATATATATATATATATATATATATCTTTCCTTTTTTATTTTATTCATTTTAAATATAATAACCATATATATCATTGCTTCAATGGAGCTGTAATGGCTTAAAAATTCATTTTAATGATTTGAAAATATTAATACGTGACACAGATCCGTCTTGCCTAGCTCTTCAGGAAACACATCTTGCAACAAAAGACAAAATCACAATACAAAACTTCGAAATCTATAGAAAAGATAGCCCCAATCCAAATCATAATCACCATGGAGTTTTAATAGCTGTACATAAATCCAAATATTCAGAATCAATTCCGATTAACACCCATCTTCAAAGGGTTGCTATTAGAGTCCACCGAAGCTTTACCTTTTCTGTATGCAATATATACCTACCACAAGATCGTACAATAGATACTCAATATCTATTAGATATTTACAACCAACTGCCTTTCCTGTTCTTTTTATTGGGGACCTGAACGGCCACAATCCTCTATGGGGATCCCAAGATATCAACATGAGGGATAAAATAATTGAAATATTTTTAGATATCTCTAACCTTCTCTTACTTAACACTGGAGAATCTACCTTCCTCAGCTCCAGCTACGGGACCTATTCAGCCCTTGACCATTCTCTCTGTAGTACAACGTTTTTTAGTAATATTTGCTGGACAATGTTACCTGATCCATATGGTAGTGACCACTTCCCGCTACTCATCAAATTTACTAACATGAATCGCACGCTCGTAAAACCGAGATGGGTGTTAAACAATGCTAATTGGTCCCTTTTTACCTCCTTGGTCTCCCCACCCCAAGCACAGGCATCCGATATGAGCATGGACGAAGACTGTGAAATACTTACAAATACGATCATAAAAGCAACAAAATCATCGATACCAATGACCTCAGGTTTACCCAGAAGACCGCTAGTACCTTGGTTTAACGATACTTGTAAAAAAAACTTCCGTTACACTATTTCGGTTAATGGACAATTGTCTGTCAACCCTTCATTGATCTCAAATCCCTTTGCCGACTTTTATTCCGAGATATATAATTCCGAGAGAAATAGTCCCAACCTTGACGAAATAGAAACTGATAATACAGTAAATGCCGAAGACTCCTATTACAACCTTGCTTTTTCAATGTGGGAATTTAAAAATATCTTAAATACCGTTAAAGGAACTTCGCCTGAGCATATCCATTACGATATGATAAAAAATCTTCCAGTTGATACACGAAAATGGCTGCTTGAATACTATAATCACATCTGGTCCACTGGACACTTTCCAAGCACCTGGCGCGATTCAGTCATAATGCCGATTCTTAAAAACGGAAGAGACAGACGGGACCCAAACAGCTATCGCCCCATATTCCTAACTAGTTTTCTAAGTAAAATTATGGAACGTATGGTCAACAAAAGATTAATGTGGATAATAGAGAATAACAATTTAATATATCCATTTCAATTTGGGTTCCGCAAAGGACGATGCACAATAGATCATCTGATTACATTAGAAGCCGAAGCCCAATATGCCTTCATCAACGCTCAACAGATGATTGCTGTATTCTTTGATACGAAGAAGGCTTTTGATAGCATAAACCACGCAGTAATTCTCAATAAGTTATCATCGATAGGAATAAGAGAGCAAATGTTCTATTTTATTAAACAGTTTCTTTCAAACCGTCACTTCAGAGTTACAATAGGATGTGAACTATCTGAGAACTATGAGCAGGTCAACGGTGTCCCACAAGGCTGTGTCCTTAGCCCCACTCGATTCTGCCTAGCAATAAATGACCTGGGACTCAACTTACCTAGGGGTGTCAAACCGCTATTGTTCGCAGATGATTTAGCCGTTATTTGTCGATCCGATAATATTGCCACCATACATTGCCACAACTTAAATTACAGGAAGCTATCAATAGAATCAATAACTGGTCCCTCTCCATTTGTCTTAGTTTTTCTGCAGAAAAAACTAAATGTTTACATTTCAGCAGAAATAGAAATACTCCCACCACTCCCGAACTCCTTTTAGCGAATTCCTCGATCTTATATACAAACAACCATAGATTCATAGGGATGATATTTGACCGAAAACTTATTTGGGAACCACACGTCTCCTACATTAAACTAATTGCTACAAACAAATTAAAATATACTACGATTTCTCAGCGGTACTTCCTGTGGCTCAGATAGAATCACTCTGCTAAAACTTTACCGATCTTTAGTATACTACAAATTAAACTATGGATGTTTTATCTATGGTTCTGCCCGCTACCGGATCCTTAACGAACTCGATACTGCCCATCATACCGGGATTCGCATCGCGACCGGCGCGTTCAGAACCAGTCCTATTCTCACCCTGTGTTCCGAAGCAGGACTACCCCTCTTTTTTCAGAAGAAAAAAAATGGCGATAAACTATATCTCTAAACTCTTCTCTCAAACGGAACACCCAACACATAGGTAAAGTTTCAAACCAAAATTCTTCAAAACTTTTGAAAAATAAAATCCGCTACATCGTTCTTAAAAGGAATACCTTTATATAAATCTGAAATTCATACTCCTCCATGGACGCACAAACCACCAAAAACTATGCTACATTTATCTCGACTACCCGAAAACAAATCATTGCCCTCGGAATACAAAACTGAATTTTCCCGTCTCCTCCAGAATATTCCGGAACCCTTCTTAATCTATACAGATGGATCTAAATCCTCCGACTCTACAGCATATTATTTCGTTACCCATAGTTCAACCCACTAAATAAAACTACATAAATTATCTAGCATTTATACCGCCGAACTCCATGCAATAGTCTCAGCCCTTCACTTCTCAATGTCAATATCGCCAACAACCATCGCAATATCCAAAACACCCTATATTACTTAAAATCCATACTTACCTCCATATGCTAGAAACCCCAAGAAAATCAGTATACTTCGTATGGGTGCCAAGCCACGTAGGGATTGTCGGTAACGAGCTCGCGGACTTTGCAGCCAAACAGGCACTTGCCCTTCCAGGTCGAGGCGCTGCCATTTTAACACCTCTAGAAATCAGTCTTCCCCTCAAAAGGGAAATTACTGATGGGTGGCAGTCCATGTGGAATGAGAGCCCACCAAGTAAACTGAAGGCCATTAAAACATCAGTCAAGCCATCGACCACGTCGTTCTAACCGTAGAGAAGAGAAAGCAATAACCAGACTTCTCAGTCCTTCCTATTCTCATAGGACACAGCAATTTGAGCCATTGCTACCTTATTAGCAAGCAGCCGCCACTAAAATGCCAAAACTGTCAAAACGCCCCCACGGTCAGTCATATTTTCCAGGAATGCCCATTTTATATTTCGGCTCTAGCCAGGTCAGGACTTACACCCGATATCTCAACCAGTCTAGGTAACGATGAAACTAAGATAAAATGTGTATTAAACTTTCTAAAGGCAAATGACAAAATAAATAAAATATAGTCTTTTATAATATATTATATCTTATTTGTTTATCTATGTATCTGTTCTGTTTATTTACCTGAATCTATTTGTTATCTTTGTATGTGTGTGTATATATACTTTTTTTTTAATTATTATTATTATTATTTATTTACTTACTTATTTTTTATTTATTTTTTTTAAATTCTCGATATAAAAAAAAAAAAGAACCACAGGCGTTGATGCCTTAAAACCCAAACAAACAAAACATTTATGTCTCTGCTGAATCCTCCTACTAGGTCTAATAACTTTCTCAGGTCTTTCTCATTAGTTGCATAAAACTTTACATCATCCACAGAAAAGGCCTGAGTGACTTGCACTCCATCTTTTAGAAAATATAATATAATATATCCTTGATTCAGATTGAATCCTCTGAGTCTGCTTGACAAAATAATATAGGGCTCTGTGAATATCCTTGAAATACCCCTCTCCTGATTGCTATTGGTGGTGGTCCTCTTGGTTTGTCCCCTGGCACCGAAATATATATCTTCCATTTCTCCATGAGTCTCTTTGTTATATCAATGACTGGCTTTTTGGAAATTAATCCAAGCATCATTAATATTCCTTTTTTGTGCCAATACTCAAAACAATTATTACTTCTATCTTGGTTTTTACTTTCGATAAACATGTTTTAGGATTGCTTAAATAATTTGTTATTATTCTCTTATTGTGAAGTAGAGTATAAATTTTATAATTAGGGATTGATAAATTATTTGTCACTTCTATAATTTTGTTTTTATTGAAAACTAATTACGAATGTTATACATTCATCTTCAGTTCAAGGTTTAAATAGATATCTATCTATTATATATATATATATATATATATATATATATATATATATATATATATATATATATAGTATATATCTATCTAGTAATCTTACTAGTGCGAGAACAAACCAATACAAACTTTCCTGCTTGATATAATCTACTTAACCTTGAACTGAAGATGAATGTATAACATTCGAAACTAGTTTTCAATAAAAACAAAATTATAGAAGTGGCAAATAATTTATCAATCCCTAATTATAAAATTTATACTCTACTTCACAATAAGAGAATAATAACAAATTATTTTGTACTGATAAATTTTATATGTTAGTCTTCTCTTCCATAGTGACAATTTTTCCTTGTATTTGAGGTCTTGAATCTTTGTTGGTGTCTTTTCTTTAACAAGTTCTACCTTTCTTGGCACTAATTTTCCTCCAATATACATTCAATTTCTCACGTTATCCAGAACTGGGCCATCATTGATAAATTGCGCTATTTCATCGACTAATTTAACAGTATTTTTAGACTTTATGCAGTACTCTTGGAAGTATTGGTCTGCATTCCAATGGTAAGCCTTCGAATTTAGGGTTTTCTGCAAATAGCAGATTACGAATTTCATGATAGTGTTCTCCGCTGTGTGCCGTTTATATCATAGACTCCTAGTTTTAACTTTTTATGATTTCCTCCTTAATATAATTTAGCTCTGCATCAGATAAGAATTTGTATGCCAGAATCTGTCTCACGTGATCTGCAATTCGTTAGGCAGAAACTGTGAGTAGAGATAGTAGTTCTTTCCTATGAACTATTTGTTTACGTCTATATCTTGTCTTTTCTTTTTCAATATTTGTACCATGATAACAAGCAGAGATGCTATTTTCATGTCGAGTATCCATCTCATAGGCTCTCTGGCAGTTTGATTGTCTTCTTCGTGCGGAGGCCGACAGTCTCCACGCTCGAATCAGATTTTGATTGTGATCTTGATGTCGTCGGTCTTATAAGGCATCGGGGCCCCGCTCGTGCTGCCTGCCGATGTCGAAGGCTTGTATTCCATTCTCTCCAGAGCAGCTATAACTCTGAATTCGCCGGAGGCAATTATTGTATGAATCACAAGACCCCATTGTTACGTTAAAATTTCGTGATACTTATTATTTTATTTTATTTTTTTTAATTTTTATATTAATACAACTTTTGAGACTTAATGAGGGCGTAATATTAGAAATAGTTTTAAGTTACGTGATAAATTTAATTACGATCCCAAAACAGCTGTGCGATATGCAGAGAGGAGAGAGACCTCGCCAGCTGGGAGGAGAGACAAGTTGACGAGAGAAGTCGGAACTTTGATCGAAGTGCACGAGCTGCGGAATTTGTTTCTTTATCCTGTACGGTTTAACGAGATTTTTTTGTGGTGTGCGTCCAAGGCGTTAGAACTTCGCGCCATACGAAAGTTTATAGCGAATTTCTAGAGAAGAAGACAAAAAAAAAGGACGTCACCGGAGAGCAAGAAGAACCGAGAAAATAGGACTGGCTGCCCCATCTAATTCTTCGGATTTGTAATTTTATTTCTTTTGTTATTATTATAATTTTATATATTAAACTAAGGATAGTAATTTCGTTTTTTTTTTTAGTCCGGCTGGAATAATTTCTTTTGTTTGTTTTTATTCTTTTTTTTGGTTAATAAAAGTTTATGTATATTTTTTTTTCAAACAAGTTGTTTTATGTCATTTATTATATTATCCTGGTATTACTATATTTTACCATAGAAAATTTAGGAATGTCCATGTGAACTACGTCTCTCAAAGGGTTCAGGGCTCTTATCAATATAGAGTCACACTGAGGCCCTGAGTTCGAAGCTACCTCCGGCAGGTATCTTTTTTTTGTTAATAATTAAATTAATTTTTTTTTTATCATTATTTTTTTTAAGTGACTTAAGGGTCTCTTTAAGAATTTTTAATTAAATTATTTTGTTGAGCAAGGCGATTAAATAATTATTTCTTTTTTTTTGTTAAATTTATTTTATCATCGTTTTAATTTATTTATATTGGTATATGTTTCCTTGGTTTTTTTTCTTACAATTTTTTTCTTTTAGGGTTTCATTATTTTCCTTAAAATAGTGTGGCGTCCGAACTTCAATTATATTTTTTTTAGACAGGAGATATAATTGTATTTTTTTTTTTATGGTTTGGTGAGTAGAAGGGTTGTGGATTAATTTTTTTTTTGAACCTTGGTGTCGCGACAGGGTTATCGGCACAATATTGCCCACTCCCGTCGGGGGACGGAGTGTGGTAGCACCATCAGCAGTACCTTGCGAGCATTGTTATTGTAATTATTATCATGTAGGATTAATGAACAATCATTATTATTATTAATTGTTGCTGTCTAAAATAAAGCTTAAAATATTTTTTATGGTTATTTTCTTTAATACCTATTTTCTTGTTTCTAAAGGATTCTGGTGTGTGGAGATGAAACACAAAAGCCAATGCCTCTTCTCGTCTGGAATTTATCCTCACGAAAATTGCTATATGACTTGAGAATACCGCAACATGACTTCCTAACAAATTTGTCAGCTATAACTCATAATGGCAGCTATGTTTCTGTTGTTGCAAAGGTAGTATTTGCTAATTTATCTTTCCTGAAGTATTTAATTTAGGCAAAAATATGTTTACTACCGAATATATTTTAAATAAAGTTGTTACTTGTTATTTAACAGTTATATATATTATGATAAAATATAGAAAATGAATGAATAAAAATTGCATTTTTCAAAAAAGTACTATTTTTATTGATAGGTTCGTAATGATGGATACTTGAGTGTGATATTAATTCCAAATAATTTGTTAGGGCCCACTCAAATGAAAATATAATAAATAAATATACAAGTTGATTTTTTTTTTCTATACCAGCTAACATTTAGGTAGACTACTCTAGCTGCTCTACCATTAAAGATGGCCTTTAAAGTTTTACAGAAGCGTTTGCTAGTATGATAAAAAACAAAAACAACTGTTTCATTTTGTTCTGTTTTTTCATTATATTTCCAACTTATTCGCAAATTTTTGTTTTGATGTATTTTTATTGAATGATTAGTAATATAATTATTCTTAAATCAATATGACTTCATTATAAAATGTAGTAGAGATCGACCGACACCGATATTTATATCGACCTATCGGCTATAGGGGCCCATTGGCCGATTATCGTTATCGGTCAATGTTAAAAGCCGACAGACCGATACATTTATTTTTTGTTTACGATTACGTTTAGACATGTATGTTATCAGGTAAGACTAATCACGAAACTTTTTCGTCATATTATGACGAAACAGTCTTTTGCTTCGGAAAATCCCGTAAGAACCCTTTCGCGTGATTCGCTAAAACATCCAGCAAACGGACAAATGGGTGTTTCTTTATCATGCCGGACACTGAACTGGCTGAAGTTGCTGCTGCCTAATTTGTACTAGGGATATGAATTACGAAAAAAAAATAATTAAGATATGTTTTTATAATATCGATATTTCTGTGCCGATATAATTGAGATATTGTTTGTATAATATCGATATTTCTGTATCGATATAAATGAGATATTGTTTTTATAATATTGATATTTCTGGATCTATATAATTTATATATTGTTTCTATAATATCGATATTTCAAAAACGATATCAATAAAAAGACTGTTATTGGTGTCTGATAATTTACAATTATTATTATTTACTTTGGCATTAATTATAATAGTACCTAATTAATAAATAGTTATTATACCTTGCTGCTTTCTATAAAATTTAGTTTTCAATAGAAATTTTAGTTTGAATAAACTGAAAATATTAGTAATTAATTTATAGTTTTTTTTATCAATAAGTACTATTTTCTTACTTTTTAATTAGAAAAGTAAAAGAAATTAAAAGGAAATAACTAAAAAGAGATGTTGAAAAATTTTAACTAGAGATGTTGAAAAATATCGATGTATCAATATTTTTGTGTATTTTTTATTTATTTAATGCCTTGGCATGCTGATTCCAAACCACTTTACATTTTCCCTCTATCTTTATAAATGGCCGAGCAATAGGCTTATAAAATCTCTAATCGGCCGCCATTTTGAAACGAAATGAAATCTTAAGAAAATCGGTCTAGTAATCTCGGAGAAAAGCCGCGGCCTTTTTTTACGGATTTTTTTTATTCGATATGTGGGATTCTACATATCTTGAAACGTAAAACCTCAAATTTTGAGGGGGGTTAAAATTTGTTTTCTCTTGGACGATTACAAAGGTCTATTATTGAAAATAATAAACCAAAATGAAAGAAAAAATATAAAAAAACCAAAACAGAAAGCAGGTAATTGTTGCGATAGCGATTCATTCATTTGGTACTTAGCACCTTATAAGCTGGCTTAGATTACTTATCCCCCCCCCATTCCAATGTACCCTAACCTGCTAGTTCAACTTTAGTTTCTTTATTTCAAGTTAAAACCTGTTATAAATGGGTGTTCTTTTTTTAGTGAATATGCATTTTATCAAAAAAGTTTGAAACGAAAATTGTTGAACATTAGATAACCTATAAAAAAAAATTATAGTACATTTTAAGCTATAACTAACGATAACTGACCTACGGTCAAACCAGTGTAATTTTCGGTATTTCACGAAAAACCTGCTTATTGCGAACTTTATACTCTACTAATTTCAAACACTTACTAAAATGAAAGAACTGGTGGAAGGAAATAACGTTTGGTGCACATACAATAACGGGTAGGTTTGGGCACATTTCGTACTCCCACCCTATCGGCATGAGCGGAAATACCAGTCAAGAGTCTTTTGTCATTCTATAGAAAGTTGTAATTCCTTCTAGAACTTGTTATTCTTTCCTTCTTTTGTTTATTAATTTGATAAATGGTTGATTGAGATCAGTTGTATTTGTTGATTATTTGTTGACACTTTTTTTATAAAATACAGATTTTGAAGAAAAAACCTGCTTTAAGAAGGTTTACTTTTTCCAGAAATACCAAAAATTTCGTAGATTTGACACTCCGTAGGGCACTTAAAATTTAACTGCACCTTCCTTTATAGGTAAGTTGAACAACTTTTATTTGAAACTTATTTTTATACAATGCGTATTTCCTGAAAAAAAAAACGACACTTATAGTAGGTTTCTTAAATACCGAAAATTTCACAGGTTTTAGGCTGTCTGTCCATTATCTCTAGTTATAGCTAAAAATGTATCTTGACCTTTTTTTTTTAGTTGAACAACTTTTGTTTTTACCTTTTTTTTATAAAATACATATTTCCTGAAAAAACAACTAAAAACAAAAAAAAATGTTTTTTTTACAGTTAATATTGACAAAAATCATAACAAAGCTACAGATTTCTATTTCCGGATAAAGATATTCGTAATCTACTAAAAAAAATGACCACAATGATTAACATTATTCCAGAAGTGAGCCGATACACTTATCAAAATATCAGGTATTAGCTGATAGGCTAAGCGGGAGAAGACAGACAGCAGCTCACTATAGCTCTCTAGCTTACTGCTGCTGTTACCAGTAGCTGTTATCTGCTGTTATTCCCTGCTGTTCTGTGACCACAAAGGAAAAAAAACCAACGGCCGATAGGCCGGTATATCGGCCTTTGAAACATCGGTATCGGCTTAAATTTCTATATTGGTCGATCCCTAAAAAGTAGGTATTCTTACACTAAGTATACAAAATTACGAAAAAGTAGAGAGAAACTGTGGGAGCTAGCGCATCGATTTTGAACAGCCAATCTGAAGCCAACATTAGGTCACGTGACCCATGGCGGGAAATTTGAATTTGAATATACACCTCTACCAAACCTTAACTGTCACGTGGTCTCTACTCGACCTAACCTTAACATTTTTAGTCACGTGACCATTAGGCCCCGCCTATTTTTAGTTAGTAACCTTAAGGCTCTGCCCCTTTTAGTCACGTGACCTATGACGCCTTCTGGCATATGCTCCGTCCACAAGAGCCACTCTCCTTTTTAGTCACGTGACCCATGGCGCCATCTAGTCTTTGCTCCGTCTACATGTTTTTAATCATGTGATCCAGTCACATGACCCATGGAGGGTCATTTTGTTTACGATGAGCCGCCATTTTGTGTACGATTAGCCGCCATTTTGTTTACGATGAGCCTCCATTGTGTTTATAATGATGTGGTCAGCATCCTCGCTTAACAACCAGATTAATCCCCTCCACCCATTGAAGGGTCCACCTTATAAAGGCTAAGTGTATTTGGCCGCCATTTTGTTTTTGTGACTTGAGATACTTAAGGTTTTGAAAAGGCTTAGTGTACCCGACCTCCCTATGGTATTTATACACCACCATCCCCGCCACTGCAACTTGAGATCATAAGGGTTTTTCGAAGGGTCAGGTACCCACCCTATTGAGGCTGAGTGTGCCCGGCCGCCATTTTATTTCTTATTTGCTGCCATCTGTTTTTTCTGCGATTTGAGAGACTTAGGGATTTGTTGAATGGACAAGTGCCCACCTTATAGAGGCTGAGTGTACCCAACCATCATTTTGTTTTCGGAGCAGCCAATCAGTAGCCATCATTTAGTCACGTGATCATGACACCTCTATCTTTTCATCGCTCCACGCTCCATCACTGCAACGTTCCATCGCTCTACGCTCCATTACTTAGCCGTTCATCACTCAATCGTTCCACCATTCTATCACTCCATCGTTCCACCATTCCATCGCTCCATCACTTCATCTTTCCATCGCTCTATAACTCCATCATTGCATCCATCCATTTGGTCGAATAGCCATGGCACCTTATTTGAATTTGAATTTAAACCTCGACCTAACCTTAACTATCAGGCCACGCGCCTTTATAGTTACGCGACCACAACGCTTACGACGCCATTTTGTTTTTCTACAACTTGGGAGGCTTGAGGTATTGTCGAAGGATCAGGTACTCACTTTATAGTCTGTAACCTTTCCAACGGTTACATAATCTTTACATTTTTATCGTGTTTTTGCAACCTTATCAATGCTTACATAATCTTTACAATATTTAGCTTTATATAAATGTAAACAGACTGGACCATGTATAAGCAAGTTGGATGATGTCCAGGTGACATATAAATATGGACTTTGGTCGGTTAATCCTTTTATGATATCAGCATAGCTAATGTCACACTTGAATAATCCTATAGCTCTTATTTTTTTTTTGCTGAAAGTAAACAATAGACTTTGGACTGTTAATCTCTAAATAAATAAATCTGTTAAAAATAAACAAATAAAAGTGCTTCTTAATACTACAACAACTGTTGGACTTTGAACTGTTAATCTCTAAAACATAAATAAACAGTAGGGCTCCTTAATCCTATAACAGCTTTTGGACTTTGAACTATTAATCTCTAAAACATAAACAAAGTGTAGGGCCCCTTAATCCTACAACAGCTTTTAGACTTTGAACTGTTAATCCTTAAAAAGTTTAACTTTTATAGATAAACAAAGATATTAGGCTTCATAATCCATTTATGGTATCCTAGGTATATCATGTTTGTAACAGTATTAAAATACTGGTAATAAAAGAAAATACAACTTATTACAATAAAAAGATTTATTCCATCAAAATATTAGATACAAAAAATAAAATATTTATTATGCTTCATTAACTTTTTGACGAATCATTTTCCATCAAGATTCATAGCCTGCAAATAATAAAAAAAAACACGTAAGTTTACAGCTTAAGGAAATATCAATCTGCTTTTGTATCTTTAAGAAACTTTTAAATAAATGAAACATCATCTTTATAACCAATTCTTCCATTATGCACTAAAGATGTTTATAAAACATCATAACATGACAATGAAAAAAACTTCAATTAAATGAAACTCCATAAAATACCACCCACAGCATTTGTACTTATCTGCCACCTCAAGATGGCTTTCAATGCTCTGCAAACATTCAGATAAACACTAGCACATTCACTACAGTTTTACTGAAAATAAAACTGCGACGAAGTCCGTAGATGTTGACAGGAAACACCGAAAAGAGAGAATATTTCAATAAAGAGAGTTTTTTTTTGTTTTGCTTTTTTCAGTAGTCCCTGATTTACTTTTCTGATAATTTTATTGTCTTAAAATTCTCTTTTTTCCGAAGATTTACATTTTCATGATGCCTATATCATCATAAAATTTTTAATTAATAAAGAAAGATGCTTGTAAATCTATGTAGTACTGTAAAAAAATTGATTTATCAAGGGGGACCTGATGACTTGGTACTCGTAATCCGCTAGGGACGAGAAGATCTGGAATTAGCATGTGTTTCTAAACGCAAAGCGTTTCATCGGTTAATCAAGAGTTTTTCATGAATATATTAATGTAATAAACAAAAGATAAAGTTTGAGATATTCGAAAAATTTTAAAATTTAAAATTTATTTTAATTTACATTTGCCATTTATGAACTATTTTGTAAACAGGATTAATATCAATTCATTTTAAGTTTATTTGTTGAATTGGTAGTGTGTAAAGTGCGTGATAAGCGGTTTTTCCTGAAATTTGATCCTCTATAGCGACGTTTCCGTAAGTTTAGACTTAAAATGTAACTGGACCTTTTATGTAGGTAATCTTAAGATGAATAACGCTTGTTTGAAGCTTTTTTGGTTGAAATGTAAATTTCCTGAAAAAGTGGAAAAACTAAAAAAAGTCCTTTTTTCACAGTTTATTTTTACTAACACCATAACAAAGCTAGCAATTTCGATCCCCGGGTCACCATGTTTGTAATCTACGCAAAAAACTGAAGAAAATGACTCTGTCTAGAGTTTAATGCTGAAGTGAGTCATTTTAGTTTAGAATGATGTAGCAGCTGATGGACTAACCACTTACTACCTCTGAGAGTCCGTTCATAGCTCAGTCCCTTCACCTCGAGTTGTTTCTATACTCAGTGCTCCTATCTAGTCTCCCGGGTCTTTATAAAATCCTACTTTTCACTTTACGATTAGCCCATGCAACCAAACATTAATATTTTTACGTAGTCGTATTTGATATACTTATGGCTCAGTTGCTAGAAGCGATTTTTTTTTTTAAATAATTAATTCGTTAGATTTTTTTTATGCCAGAATCTCTTAACTACCTTCTCAAGAGCAGATTAAATAGCAGGCAGGAAAAAGCGTTCCTAGACCTTATGAGGGCTGCTCAAGAGATGGGGCTTGCAATAAACGAAAATAAGACGAAGTACATGCGTACTGGTGGCTCTCTTGCAGCTCATCCCGCTGGACAATTCGTGGAGTTTGGACGATTTAAGTTCCAGAAGTTAGACCAGTTCACTTATCTTGGTTCTATAGTTAGCTCCGATAACAATATTTCCCTGGAGGTGGGGAGGAGAATTCTTAATGCTAACAAGAGTTCTTTCGGACTACGGAAACACCTCAACAGCTAGTATATAACAAGGAAGACGAAACTGATGCTCTACAAGACTCTGATTAGTCCAGTTTTGATGTACACCTCAGAGACGTGGACTCTAACGAAGGCAAGAGAGAATGAGATCCTCATCTTCGAAAGGAAAATTCTTCGAAAAATATTAAGTCCAGTCAAGACTGGTAACGAGTGGAGGAGAAGAAAAAATATAGAACTATGTGAGCTATTTGGGGAAGTGAATTCGGTTAAATTGATCAAACTCGGACGACTCCGATGGGCCGGACACGTTGCCCGAATGAAAAACAGTGACATACCAAAAAGTCTTCTGGACGGAAACCTTAACCGAACTAGAGGGAGAGGACGACCCAGACTAAGATGGGAGGATTGTGTCTCTCAGGACGCTAAAGCATCCTAAAAGTGACAAACTGGAGACCAGCTGCACAGGACCGAACGACCTGGCAAAAGCTCAGCGAGGAGGTCAGGGCCCACATTGGGCTGTAGTGCCATGGAAGAAGAAGAAGAAGAATTCGTTAGATATTCTTTTTAATTTCTAAAATAATTGATTTAAAAATGTATGGGCCTTAGCGTATAATAATTAGCGTGAATTTAATGAGGATCTTGAAAGCAATTATATTTACAGATTGGAAATTTAATATTCCGTTCATTCATGGGAGCAATAGTAAAATTGTCCCAAAAGTGCTGCGATCTCTTGAAAAAAATCTTACTACAATTCGGTACATTTAACCTTAAAGCCAACTATTATACGTCACGGGGACTGTCCGCCATATTGCTCGTTGCGAAGTGAGCCCACCTTATTATTTACTCACCTTGGAATCAAAAAGGTTGTCTCTAATCTCAACGTACATCGCTGTCCATCGTTAATGGATTCAATCGGATTTTGAATTCCATCCATGGAATAAGAGTTGAGCTTAAGAATTTACCTATCTAATCAAACATTTGAACCTTTACATTATTTACCGACTTTGAGTAAAATAACTTAAACTTGAAGTAGCGCTCCCTTGTTTTAAACAATTGATACTAAGACTAATAATATTCACGAAATTTAATTATTTTTTTTTTAAAACAACTTTCTAAAAAAAAAAAAAAAAGCTTATTTTTATTCTGGCTTCAACAAAATGGGTACTTGGTCCTTCATCGATTTAGGGGAAAACCTGGTAGTTGAGGATGGATGCTGACCACACCACGTCCTTGTATAATGCTATGCCCTTAGCAAGTGTTGAACTCAAGCCCTTTCATTAGTTTAAGTGGTACTGGTTATTTCTTTTTATTTATTTTTTTTTTTAATAGTCTATTTTAACTATTTACCTAGCCTTTATTATAGTTAAATAATAGCGTACTTCATTTCCTCAGGAAGTGGATGAGCCAAGCCCAAACTACATTGTTGTTTATGATCTTCAGTCTGGAACCTTGTTCAAAAAATGGAAAAGAGGAGTAGATACTGTTTCTGTTGATATCTCATCAACAGAATCATGTGTAGTGTCTGGACACACTGATTTGAGCATCATTGTCTGGGATCTAGTTACAGGTATACATTAAATGAGGCAATATATTACTTGTTTACTTATAAAGGTTACTAAATCTATTACTAATGTTACTATCAATCATTTAAAGTACAAGTTCTTTATTATTAGATATGGTCATACTATTCCTTAATTTAATTTCTTGAAATATAGAGTTTTTCTATATATCATTTTATGCTCATTTGACACTAGGAATCAATATACTTTATTGTTTTTAGTTGGGGAATAGTACAGCTTAAAACGCTGACCAAATCTTCTATTTAACTCTGTAGAGTAACAGTAATAAATTGTTTGTTTGTTTATCTTATGAAGTCAAGGTGTGTTTATGAATACCGCTTTACCTGGAAATTGTGTATAGTGTGTATACTATACTACTACTCAATTGGGGTGACAATCCATTACTGGGTTCTGGCCTCCTCAAGCAGAAGCTGCCAGTTTAATTCGTGAAGTGCAGCTGTACAAATTCCAAACTCCGAAAAAGGCCGTCGAATCTTCTCCAACTTCATCCACCCATCGAAGCTTCGGGAGGGGGAGGCTTCTCTTTTAGGTCCCATAAAGGTCAAATCAAAAAGTTTTTTGGGGTATCATTGGGCCCCATCCTGGTGACATGGCCTATCCAGCGTAGCCTACTGGGCTTACAATTCTTGTAACATCAAACTCATTAAGCAAGGATTATGCTTCTCTGTTTGTGCGCCTTCTTCATGTTGAACCAGTTTTCACTGGGTGGTAAAGATCCCTTTCGTCAGACTTCAAGAAGGCCCATGTTTTTGATCTGTAAGTAAGCACTCGTCTCTAGGGTTGGAGCATCGAAAGGAAAATATCGATATTCGATATTTTGATATATCGCAAAGCCAAATATCGATATCCACCGATAATCGCTAGAAAAATATCGATATCTCGATATATCGAAAGGAGATGGATAAAAAAGCAAAGAAAGTGCATCAAATGAGTATAATGTTAAACTATGAAGAAGATTATGAAATAATATAATGATTATTATTGACCTCCGCCATTTTGGGTTTACGATTCAGGAGTTTTACCGAATAAAGGAAATTGTTAAAATAAGATTCTACTGTATAATAATATATAGCAGAATCTCGATAATTCGTATGGTCAAGGGTTCTAAAGGTAAATATGAATTATCGAGATTTCCAATAATCGCCGGTAAAAAAATAGGAAATAACAAAATTAATACAAAATTGCATTAATAATTCATATTATTAAATACAAACGATATAGGTAGATCAACAAAAAAAAATCGATTATTTTCATATAGTGCAATCCTTGAAGACGGGTCTCATCGATGGCTTCGTTAAGCATGTTCAGAGCAGAAAATACGTTTATACAAACACCCGATTTTGCTAAGAAATGACATACGTTGTAGATGCATTATTTTGCCATTTTAGAACTAATCGTCGGCGCATCAATTTCTTATTCATCTCCTTTTTTTACGGAGTCAAAATTTCCTCGTCAGTTAAGATCCAAGCTACAGCTAAACCTTCGTCAAAATAGGCGAAATTTCGAAAAGTCATTGGAGTTCTTAATTTTGAGTTAGGTTATTCCCATCCTTAATGCTTTCTAAAAGTTGCATCACTACTTTCTTGCGTTAAATGTCTAAAATCGTTTAGACATTTAACAGTCGGAGGCAAATACAGAAGATAAACATGGCTGAGTGATGTGGTACTGTTGTGGGCCGTACAATTATCAATAAACAGTTGAATATTTTCGCTGTTTTTTATTCCATATATTTACCCATTCGTTGAAAATTTCGCTTGGGGTATATGCTTTTGTGTTTGCACAATAGCCTATCGGGAACGTTTTTGTTTATAAAACACCTTGCTTTCACGGATATTAAGTCACGAGCGAACTTAATTTTTCAGATCAGTCTATGTTGTCGGCTAACAGTATTGTCGCAGCCGCTAATTGTTTAATTGAAAATGAAAAATATGTGACTTATTTCTAAGTTTCATTAACCATGGGTGGTCGGTAGGGATAAGAGCGATAACATTGCTATTGTTCACGAAAGCGGGCACATCAATGTTTACATTCTGTCTACAAAGCGAGCAAAGGGGATTAAGAAGTCAGTTGGCCATATATCGTCCGCGGGAACACATCTATTTTTAGAGTTGTGAGTTGATACTCTCGTGTTCCGAACATTTTTTTTTGCAATGCTAACAATCATTAATCTCATTAATTAAGATTAATTTTCCGAAAAGTCAAACGAACTTTCGGTTATCGGCAATTGGGAGGCCGTTTTTTCCCCCTTTTTCTTTTAATTATAACACGTCCGACTATCAAGAAAATCGCAGGTACAACGACCATCGACGCCCGAATGTTCAAGAAAATCGTAAGCTGAACCACCGGCCGACCAACACAACCTACAACCAACTTTATTTTTCAACACCTTACCGAATCACCCAGGTTATTTAGACATGCATTAATTGCGCAATTAATTTTTGTTTTTGTTTGTTATCTTAGAGTATTATGTTATTTGATTATTTTATTTAGATTATAAATTTGGTTGGTAATTTGTCAAAAGAATAATATTTATTTTAATATTATAGTTATTTTTATATTAATAGTTACTTATAAGATTTATATTTTGATTTTTAAATTAGATTTGTTTCCTTTTATTTCTCTTTAAATCAATATAGAAGAATTTTTTTTATAATCAATATTTGAGTAAGGAAATTAAATTATTTTGATAAATTAAATTAAATGAATTTAGTAATAAATAAGTTTCAAAAAAAAGGCATTCGGTTTTTTTTTGTTATGAGTTTCCTTTATAATTCACATCTATAATAATTTTTCACATTTATAATTTTAACTTTCAAATAAAATAGAAAAAAAAATGCATATGACAAAACAATCATATTGACTAATTATTGGTCAGTTCAGATTATAGCCAGCGTTCCAGAGTTGGTGCTGCAGGGAAAGGCTGTTCAAGGGTGCAATTGTTGTAATCCTTACGGCGTCCTAACAAATTGGTCCTCCGGGCCGGATGCCTTTTTTGAGCTTTTTTTTTTTTATTATATTATTATTATTAGCATTTATCACATTATCTTAAGTTTCTTTCAGCATTAAGTGTTTCAATATTTAATTGTTTTTTTTTGTAAGTGGGACACGAATTCTCCTGAATTAATTAATAGTCATTACATATCTTTTGTGGTTTTCCTTTTCTTAAATTGTTATTTTGAATTGTCATTACTATGGCTCCTAAAGTAGATAGCAAAGCAGACGCGCTCGAAGAACAAATCGAAGAAATCGAAGACTTGTCGTCAGACATCATGGCTACCCAAACAATAGGCCAATCACTCGTATTGAACCCCAGTAGTTTAAAATTTTTTAAAGCTAAGCTCTCCAGAATTGACGCAACCTGGGACAAATTTTTATCTATAGCCATGAAAGCAAAACGCGCAGCAGCTCAGTTGGAGAAAACGACAGAATTAGACCATATTGCAGACCTTATTTCTAAAACACGGGATGCATTTTATAAGGCACTAGCCTCCGAAATTTCTTTTGATGAAGGAGCAAACGCATCTTTAGTCGATAATTCAGTAGCCGAGGCAAGCAATAATGGTGTTTTTAAATTACCACCAATCTCGCTGCCAACCTTTAATGGTGACATTTCCCATTGGGTATCTTATAAGGATATTTTTATGTCATTAATTCATGGTAATAATAACTTATCACCGATACAAAAATTTCATTATTTAAAAGGTTCTCTTAAAGGCTTAGCTCTTCAGTCATTGGCAACAATACCAATCACAACTGATTCATATCAACAAGCATGGGATGTTTTATGCAAGAAGTATGACAATAAACGCGTACAGGCGGCTAATTATCTCAATAATATTTTTTCTTACAAACCGATATCTAAGAGTACGCTTTCTGCACTTGAGAAATTTTCCAACACGGTATTGGAAAGTTCTCTGGCCTTTAAAAATCTGGGCTTAGAAGATCCAGCCGGCTTTATTCTCATATCGTATGCTCTAAAGTTATTGGACGCCAAAACCCGGGAAAAATTTGAATCTGAAATAGGTGGGGAAGAACTTGTCTTTACAGAATTTGTAAATTTTATACACAAACAGTGCATAATAGCACAATCAGAAGCCTTAACTGTTGGTACCAGATCCCATTCACCTGTTTCGACAAAGTTTAAAACATCGAAGCAAGTTTTTATGACAACTGCTAATTCTGAAGATATAAATTTATGTCCGCTATGTAAAAACCCACATCGTATATACAAGTGTAGTAAATTCCTAAGTATGACTCCCCAGCAGAGATTTAAAGAAATCAAAACCCGCCTATTATGCGTAAACTGTTTAATTTCCAATCATACTACACGGACATGTAGGTCAACAAATACGTGTAGATACTGTAAGCACAAGCATCATAGTTTGCTTCATTTTAAAGAAACCAAGGAGGCCCATGCTAGTCCAAGACCTCATCAAGTAGCAACAAACCCAGATGGGAACGGCTCTCATAAAGAGTATGTACCTGCAACGGAAGCTTTGGTCCAACCGGTTCAAGATCCTGCCCATGGCGCAGTTCTATCGGGTCTCATGAAAGGAGAGTCATTGGTACTATTGGGCACAGCAATTGGTAGAATTAAAGATTTTACTGGAAAATTTCATACTATTCGTCTGCTTATAGATAGTGGAACCCAACGCTCTTTTATTACGGAATCTTGCGTAAAAAGGTTAGCGTTACGACAACAAAAAAATTCCCAAGCTCTGAGTGGTTTTGGTAATATTCCAATTGAAGACGGGAAATTTAAAGTTAGATGCGTATTAGCTCCTAAAAACAATATTCACCCACAATTCCAAACAGAAGCAGTGGTGGTGAAAGAAATAACAGCACTTATGCCTAATACGCAAGTACCTCGCAGCGTAACCGACTATTTTAAAGAATATAAATTAGCAGATCCAGGGTTTTGGCACCCAGGGCGCATAGACTTTTTATTGGGAGCAGACCTGTTTGGAGAAATTCTTAATGGCGACACTGTCATCACAGCAAAAGGGTATCCTAATGCGATAAAATCAATATTTGGATGGGTTATCACCGGAAAGGTTGATGTTGCATCCCAACAAAATCAAGTTAATGCAATGTTAGCCGTGGCACCCTCATTAAACCAGCTAATGGAAAAATTTTGGAAAATAGAAGAGGTTGAGGTTCCAATACCAGGCAGCACAGAAGACCAATATTGTGAAGAATTTTTTACAAACACTCATTCTCGAACAGATTCAGGACGGTATATGGTACGCTTGCCATTTAAACACCCTTCCAAAATAATATTAGGAGATTCCCGGACTACCGCCCTGCATCGTTTTTACAAATTAGAAGCTCGTTTCCTTAAATCACCGGCGCAAAAATTGGAATATTCTTCAATATTTCAGGAATATTTAGAAAAGAACTTCATGGTTCCCTCTTCTTCAGAAAATGCATATTTTTTACCTCATCATGGTGTGTTTAAAGAGAGCTCTACCACAAAACTACGCATAGTGTTTGATGCTTCTATGCCAACTTCCAAAGGCTCAATCAATGACAAACTAATAATCCAAAATTACAGGCGGACATTAAAAATGTAATTTTAAACTTTCGAAAATTTCCAATTGCACTGACATCAGATATCTGCAAAATGTACTTACAAATTTTAATACACCCAGATGATCGCAGGTATCAGCATATATTTTATCGTTTTAATCCGTCAGAGAAGGTTCAAGAATACGAATTAACCAGGTTGAGCTTTGGCATGTCATGCTCTCCCCATTTAGCGTTGCGGGTACTCAAGCAATTAATTAGCGATGAAGGATCTGTTTTTCCTCTAGCGGTCAGTGCCTTGCAGCATAACCTGTACATGGATGACATCTTGACTGGAGCCAATAATACTGAAGAAGCCTTAAAAATGCATCAAGAACTACAGGAACTTTTAGCTCGAGGAGGCTTTGAATTGAAGAAATGGGCAAGTAATTCCACCAGGGTAGTCCAATTCATTCCAGAAGATTTAAGGGACACACCAATTGAATTTAGAAATCCTGATGAATCATCTGTAAACATTTTAGGAATGATGTGAGACCCAAAATCCGACAAATTTTACTACAAGGTTCGTACACCTTCAGTAATTAGAACGAAACGAGCAATTTTATCCACGATTGCTAGACTATTTGACCCGCCAGGCTATTTGGCGCCAGTACTTTTTAAAGCCAAACGACTATTGCAGAAGCTTTGGGAACTTAAATTAAATTGGGATGAATCCTTGCCCAGTAGTATCAACACACAATGGGAAAGATTTATCACCGAGCTCAAAACCTTAGAAACGATTTGTATTCCTCGTTGCATTATGCCATCTCAAATACACCAACTCTTTATTATGGGGTTCGCGGACGCATCGGATCTGGGATATGCCGCAGCAATCTACCTACGATCACAATCATTTGAAGGGGAAGTTAAAACCTATCTGTTAGCAGCAAAGACTCGCATCGCCCCTGTAAAAACCTTATCCATACCCAGATTGGAGTTAAGTGCCGCTCTGCTATTAGTGACTCTCCTAAATTCATGTAATGATGTAATTTTGCAACTATCTCCAACATCGATGTTTCTATTTTCCGACTCGACTGTGGTCTTGGGCTGGTTAGCCACGCCTCCACATAAGCTAAAAGTATTTGTAGCAAACAGAGTCGTACAAATTTTACAATCATCACGCTTGGAAAACTGGTACCACGTTTCTTCAAAAGATAATCCGGCCGATATCGCCTCAAGAGGAATATTTCCAGCCTCTCTTAAAGATTACACATTATGGTGGCAAGGCCCAGCATGGTTAGGACAGGATCTCTCATTATGGCCAATAACTCAAGCCTCTCCAACGAGTTCTGAAAATCTACCTGAAATTAAATCATCAGATTCCACACTTTTGTGCCATACATACTTTACCAAAACCTCAGAGGACGAATGGTTAAACAACGTTTCTTCCTTTTCGAAAATTCAAAGAATAACTGCCTACATTCTGAGATTCATAAACAACACTAAAAAGAATTCTGTACGAAGGACAGGCAGCTTGAGCTTAAAGGAGATTCACAAGGCAAATGAGGTATGCATAAAACTATCTCAAGATCATTTCTACCATAAGGAGCTTTTTCGGATCACTAACGGAGAGGGCGACAAGACGCAATTATCATCCGTCGCACCCTTTTTGGATTCCCTTGGTGTTCTGAGGGTGGGCGGACGTTTAAAAAACAGTCCCTTGTCTTACGAGGCTAAATACCCAATTATTTTACATCCCAAATCTCATTTTACAACAAAGCTGGTGGATCATTTTCATAAATGTTATTTACATGCTGGACCTCAACTACTTAATTCGCTAATTAGAAGACAGTATTGGATACCCATGGCAAGAAAGGTTATAAGGTCTAGGATACATCAATGTGTCACATGTCATCGATTACGTGTAACTAATTTTACTCCATTTATGAGCACATTACCAGCTTCTCGTTTTGAGCAAGGTCGGGCGTTCCTCAATGTAGGAGTAGACTTTGCTGGACCTTTTCTAATTAAGGAATCTTCCAGAAAAAGGACACCTATAACCAAGGCCTATGTGTGCTTGTACGTTTGCATGAGCACTAAAGCGGTCCACCTTGAATTGGTATCGCAACTGACTACTGATGTCTTCATAGCCTGTCTGGAGAAGTTTGTCGCCCGAAGAGGAGTACCTGCTCGCATTTTCTCGGATTGTAAAGTTAAAAACCCCAACAGGAGAATACGTGCGCCCAGTTGCTCAGCTAGCACCTTTGCGATCTCCTTCAGAGGTATAACCTATGTGAAATTTTATTACTTAAAATTTGGTGGGCGGTATGTTGCAGCCGCTAATTGTTTAATTGAAAATGAAAAATATGTGACTTATTTCTAAGTTTCATTAACCATGGGTGGTCGGTAGGGATAAGAGCGATAACATTGCTATTGTTCACGAAAGCGGGCACATCAATGTTTACATTCTGTCTACAAAGCGAACAAAGGGGATTAAGAAGTCAGTTGGTCATATATCGTCCGCGGGAACACATCTATTTTTAGAGTTGTGAGTTGATACTCTCGTGTTCCGAACATTTTTTTTGCAATGCTAACAATCATTAATCTCATTAATTAAAATTAATTTTCCGAAAAGTCAAACGAACTTTCGGTTATCGGCAATTGGGAGGCCGTTTTTTCCCCCTTTTTCTTTTAATTATAACACGTCCGACTATCAAGAAAATCGCAGGTACAACGACCATCGACGCCCGAATGTTCAAGAAAATCGTAAGCTGAACCACCGGCCGACCAACACAACCTACAACCAACTTTATTTTTCAACACCTTACCGAATCACCCAGGTTATTTAGACATGCATTAATTGCGCAATTAATTTTTGTTTTTGTTTGTTATCTTAGAGTATTATGTTATTTGATTATTTTATTTAGATTATAAATTTGGTTGGTAATTTGTCAAAAGAATAATATTTATTTTAATATTATAGTTATTTTTATATTAATAGTTACTTATAAGATTTATATTTTGATTTTTAAATTAGATTTGTTTCCTTTTATTTCTCTTTAAATCAATATAGAAGAATTTTTTTTATAATCAATATTTGAGTAAGGAAATTAAATTATTTTGATAAATTAAATTAAATGAATTTAGTAATAAATAAGTTTCAAAAAAAAGGCATTCGGTTTTTTTTTGTTATGAGTTTCCTTTATAATTCACATCTATAATAATTTTTCACATTTATAATTTTAACTTTCAAATAAAATAGAAAAAAAAATGCATATGACAAAACAATCATATTGACTAATTATTGGTCAGTTCAGATTATAGCCAGCGTTCCAGAGTTGGTGCTGCAGGGAAAGGCTGTTCAAGGGTGCAATTGTTGTAATCCTTACGGCGCCCTAACAAGTATGGTTACAGGTTTTTTTACTATTTTATTTAAAGAGAACTGAATAGAAAAAAAAAGGAGTAAACCGACCGAAATTCATAGAAACGATTGCTCTCTCACTCACTCACCTCTCCTCTGGAAAAGATTAAGAATTAACCAGATTTTTTCTTTGGAAATTCGAATTATAAGGCGTTTACATTACTTGGAAGACGAAAATAAATATGAATTATCGGGGGAACCGGATTGCAGCGTTTTTATACGAAATAAAGAAAGACCAGAAAATCTTTACGAATTACTGGGATATGAATTGCCGAGATTCTACTGTTATATAGTTTAGCATATGGTATGATCGATATATCGTTGTAAAATATCGATACCATCGATATATCGGATGTTAAGATATCGATATAATATATCGGTTTTTCAACTCCGATATATCGATATATCGCGTGTCGATATTCCAACCCTACTCGTCTCATCATTGACATAAGCAATCTTGTCTTATACAGTCTCTTGATATTGAGCTACTTCTCGGATGCCGATTTATTCTAAAATAGCACTGATTGGCTGATGCCATTCTCCTTTTCTCAACCAAAATATCATTCCTTGTATTAGCTTGTGACCCCAGGTACAAAAACTGATCAACTCATTGGAATGAGTAAAGACCAACGTGGGCAACGTATTTGTTAAGGCCTCATGGTTGACCACCAATCGTATATTTGTTTTTAGAGGTATTAACAGCAAGTTCAGGGAAGGAAGGCTTCCTCTACTGTAGCTTTTGATCTCCCAACATATCAAGGTCACCAGGATAGCCCGGAATTCGTAACATACGATTAAAGATTGTTATGCTGGTCTTGACCATTGATTCTCTTATAGCTTTTCCACACCAATATTGAACAGCAGACTGACTGGGGAATCTCCTTGCCGAACGCCATTTTGAGAATTAAATCCTTCAGATAGATCTCTTTTATAAAGTCCCGGGCCAGTGACATGGTAGCGAATTTCGAGTTGAACCTTATTCCTGAACTAGTACCTCATTGGTACTAAAATATTAGATTTATAAATATTAGAATTAGTATCCATACGGATCATGAGCTATAGCGTATCAAATGTGCTGGCCAGTGTCCTGGTTGTATAGGTGCATGTTGCTGGCCCGGTACCCAAATGAAAATTCGAGTTGAAACTTAACCTAGCTTTAATACCTTAGTACTTAACCTAGCTTTAGTACTAATGGGTATCTAAAGACTCAATCGTAGAGTTTCTCTCTTGCTGTCAACTACTTACGTGCGCGTCTCTAGTAAATCTAATTGTTTAATAATATAATAGTAGCTAATAAGCTATTATAATTAGCTAATAAAAGCTAATAATAGCGAAAAATTCTGTTTAATATTCTCCTAAATTCAGAATATTCTCACCAGTTAACCCGATAGCGAAATATAGTGGCTTTGGACAAAGTGCAGAAGTAGTGCGAAAACATTTCGATATTCTAAACAGATTATCTGGTCAGTGCCGCTGAGCTGGACAGGTGGGGATAGTCTTTTTATCTAGCCTAATTCCGTCAGTCTCTCCGCGTAAATAAAAGGTACAATATTATTATTTTTGTTTTATTCTTCTCCGCTCTTTAAAAGTTGTTTAATTTATTTCAAACTTAAATCAATTGCAAAATTTGTAATATGCATGTTAGCCGAGACGACGAAATGAAAATTGTTCTCGGCTGCCAAAATATGTTTCAAGTTAAATACCTTAAGTCCGATACTACAGAGTCAGAAACTGATAAAAAGTGGACATCCACTTCGGGAATGCGTATTAGCATCGTGGAAATCAAAAGCGAATGAATCTGACGCGATGATAGAGCTACTCATGGGGATAGTCGAAGATTTCAAGGTGATGAAGGCTACGGGGCATCGCAGAGTTAAAAGATATAAAACACCCTCCAGAAGCAAACGGAGGTTTCGTTTGAAAACAATGAAAGACTACAGAAAATCTAAAACCTCCTAGAGCAGCAATAAAATCAGATAGAGAAACTACAGAAAATACTAATCTGAAAGCTAAAATATCGGACCTAGATGGCCGTCTAAATAGTGCAGAACAAAATCATTTGAAAAACACCATAGAAATTAGAGGCATTCCGGAGAAGCTGGAAGAGACAGTGGAAGGCACTATACTCAGTGTCAGTATAGGCCTTTGCGTTAAGCTGTGCCCAGACGATCTGGGCCTCGCCGTTCAGCTCAAGCGTAGACAAGAAAGAACCCCAGGCTTTATTATTGTAAGATTTGTACGTCAAACTCTGAGATATAGGCTTGTGTGGCAGAGAAGAACCAAGGACTTCTCTATGAGTCATCAGGGCTGGGGTGAAAATGAGTCGCATCGTATATACGTAAGGGAAGCGATGACGGCTGCCAACAAGCATCTTTATTGGCTAGCCAGGGCAAATAAGGCAACAGCCAAAATTAAGTAAGTATTGTTCAGTGGAGGTAGAGTCAGGTAGTCTGATAGTTTTCCGGCGCACAATGGGAAAAATTATCGATTTTGTGGCCAAAATTCTATAACACCACTAATTCTATACTATAACAGTTTATTAGATATAGGACCATCCCAAGGGGAAGAAAGGAACTAATATCCTTCTCTATAGAGCTTTCTGCATATATAATTGCCTTTTTCCGGTATTTACTACGTTTATAAGATTTATAAATAATTGTTATTTAAAGAAAAAAAATAAGTTAACAATATACTATTTTTTCGAAATTTATCGTGTGTACAAAAATTATAAATAACACATGAGATAAATTGAAGTATATTTTAGGCTTTTGCCTAAATTAATGCCCTATAAAGATCTATATAACACCCACCCCGCCAAGCTGCTCCTGGAGGGTTGAACTTCCACTTAATTCTTCTGAGCGTAGCAAAGATAGTCACGGATGCCCAGTCCAATGACTGGAACAGGTTGTTGGCCCCAACAAAATTTGTGCCGTTATCAGAATATATAATGTGAACCTTACCTCTACGCGCAATAAACCTACTAAGACTCCTTAAGAAAGCCTCCGTCGACAGAGAAGGAGTCAATTCCAAATGCACTGCTCGATATAACGCACAGGTATACAGTACTTTCAAAGCCTTAGACTTACCTTCAAGTGGCTCAGCTAAATCAATCCCGGTAGTTTCAAACGTACAACCCAGGGAAGCTCGTTCGGGCGGTAATGGGGCATACTCTACTTCCAATGGTTTAGCCTTGTAACGTTGACAAATTACACACCTATTTATAACTCTTCGAATAATCTTTCGCCCTTGAAGTATCCAAAACCTCTCGCGTAGATCCACTAATAAGGTTTGTACCCCTCCGTGAGACGCCACCCAATGTCTTTCTTCAATAAGACGGTGGACTATTGAATGGTCTGACGGCAATATAATTGGGTCTTTAAAGTTTTCTTCATAAGGTCCTAAAGCTATTTTAGTTTTTAGCCTCAATAGCTCAACGCCATCCTTAAAAACATCGAATCGGCTTAATCGTTTTTTGGATCGTTAAAAAAACTATCAGCTTGCAGTTGTTTTACTTTGGTTGTAGTTGTAGTTGTTCTCAGAGTGGTAAAGGGTTTATAGTGTACTAAAATACCATGATACAATTTGATCGATCATAAGTGATCAATTAATGTTATATAGATCTGAAGATCTGAAGCCTATTTGTAAACATTACATATATTTTTAAGCCATTAATTTAGGCAAAAGCCTAAAATATACTTCAATTTATCTCATTTGTCATTGATAATTTTTGCACACACGATAAATTTCGAATAAATAGTACATTGTTAACTTTTTTTTTTTCTTTAAATAACAATTATTTATAAATCTTGTGAACGTAGTAAATACCGGAGAAAGGAAATTATATACGTAGTAAGCTCTATAGAGAAGGATATTAGTTCATTTCTTTCCCTTTGGATTGTCCTATATCTAATAAACTGTTTTATTTAAAATAAAGTGAAGAAAGAATTTAGAAAAAAAAGCCCAGAGACAACCTACATACTTTTTTTTCGATCTCACCAATAAAGGACATTCCATGCTCGTAAATTAAAAAAGAATTATTCGTTTATCGTCTTTTAATCAAGATTTATGGCCACGAAATCGACGATTTTTCCCATTGCGCGCCGGGTAACTATCAGACTGCCTGACTCTACCTCCACTGAACAATACCTACTTTGAAAAATGAAATTAAAGGTATTTTACAGAGGTAAGAGGTTTCGACTGGAACTATGTAGTTAAAACTGGGGACCCCCTGCTGATTGGCTGAAGAGGGTTGGAACAGATGATCACCCAGGCCTGCTCTTGGATTTCATGCACCACCGAAAATAAGGTTCCTAACGCCATCCAGGCGATATTAAAACAATTTCCAGAAGGTGTAGAATCAATGAGCACTTTCACTGAATGCAGTGTCTCTTTTAAGTCCGGGAGCCCGTGAAAAAAAAGTGATTCATTTCATGTAAAAGTTTGGACATATATAATGAATACATCCAGAGCCATGCCATGAAAATGCCCGTCTGTCGATTTAAAACCGCTGGAATACAAATTGGCGACCAAAAGAACTCGAACTTTTAGGACTATTTTTGATTTCTCATCTGTAATTCCTAAACGGAGCATTCTATCGAAAAAGCTGAGGTATATTAAATTAGAGAACATCAAATTTTGCGTCTATTGATTACCACGACATAATAATCTGGTTAACTGATGTGGACGAAAACCACGGTCAAAAATGACGATTTTGTCAGCAAAAAAAATACAGAGTACTATATATGAGTCTGCAGCTTCGAAAGGAGTACTCTCGTAGAGAAAAACTCGTAGAATAAAAGATGTAGAGCATCAGATTATGTGTCCATTGAGCATACAAAATTTAAACTCAGTCAAGTACATCTCTCGAAATTGGCAAACTTCCGATTTCCGGCAATTTTATTTTGGCCCAGTTTGGCACAAAAAATGAAGTAATATAGTTTTCAGGTATGTTGTATGTATTATTCCTCTAGCAAAAATCCATGTTTTCGATCTTCTCATTCTTGTGAAAATGATATACTAAAAATAAAACACTAAAAAGACAACATTAACAAATTCTAAAAAAAAAAACACATTAAAAAGACAACAGTAAAAAAATTATAATAAATAAATAAACTAAGAAATGTATTTAGGTAACTGTCGTTGGAGACTCAAAGGTCATTCATCTGCTCCAGACTACTTGCGACTTTCACCTTCAGGATCAATACTTTTGTCTCGGTCAACATTATCTGACACAGCTCTTCGCCTTTGGAACCTTTCTGATGGTAATATCATATCTAGTTTCATTTCATGATTCATGATTTCCTTTCTTTACATTTTTTTCGTTTAATGTTTTACAGGTGGACTCCTAGCTGTATTCAGTCCTGATTGCCCTATTAAGGCTTCTGATCTTACAGACACATATGTCATTCTTTCTCTAGACTCAGGAAAAGGATTCACTAGCCTCCAGCTCCAGGGCCCTGGTTATACATACAGAGCAAGTGAGTTAATTTTTTTATAAATTAATGAATGTCTTCTGGGGTGTCAAATATGAAAGACTATTTTGCATGTTGACAAAATTAAATAATTATTAAAAAATTTTGACTACTACTGCCACACTTATTTTCTATAACACACTTTGCATTACTATTACATTAACATTACTTTGTTTTTACCAATGGTAAAAAGCTAACTAAAATTTTTAGGTTTACATTCTGAATACATACTATCAAAATAAAAGTGAAATTACAGGTGATTATTTGCATCAAGGCCTGTTTACATTTAGGTAACTAAACCAAGTACGACTGATATAACTGAGTTTCATGAAAGTACATACTAGTACATACTAAGAGTAGCTCTGGTGTCAACATTTCTCTAATTTCATTCATATTTACAAAAAATAAAAAGTTTATTTGACTGCAAACACCGTTACACACCAGAAGTTTCGAAAGCTCTAAAAGATAAGTTAAATGGGGTGAGACTATTATGTAATTGATGATAGACATGTGGCACGGTCTGGCCAATCGGCGATCGCTCAGGGCCTCCGTCGTGAGGGGTCGTAAACGATTTATATTTTTTATTACTCAGGTATTTTTTAACTACTCTACTTTATACTTAGTTGCACTAGTCAATTTAATTTATCACAGGAAGCTTACATGTGTAAAATCAATTATAAGCTGTTGTTAAAATTTTTCCAATTTGCAATAGTATTTATAGTCTAATCACCTAAGCAAAAGTTGATTATATTATTTGTCGAGGATAATTCCCTTTAAATCCCCTTCTTTAAAAAGGTGTTTATTCTATTATATCAGGCGACGTTTCAAGCCTCTTTGTCCATTCTGAAGCCTACCATCTATTACCCAAATCATTAATTTTATTTATTAACATTAATTTTTTCTTTTCCATTCTTTTTAAAATATCTTATTAATTTTCATGTAAATGTAATTTAATAAAATCAATATCACAACATAATAAATGGTATAAAATTTCATTATAAAACAAACTAAAAAAATTAAAATAATTTAAAAATGGTCAAAATACAAAATTATACAGACTTACTATTTTATTAATTACTGGTGTAATTACTTACCGGTATTAATTTTATTCAACACCTTCACAAAATAAAAAAAATATTCATTCAGAAATTCCTTAATTTGAACTTAATTTACACAAGTTTAACTCCAATGAAACAGAAATACTTAATATAGCTTAAAATAATAAAATTAGAAAATGCCTAGAATCCATTTATATACAGAAAAACCTCGTTATAACGCTCTCCTAGGACCCAGAGGAAAAGAGTGCTGTAACTGGGAAATCATAAAAACCAACATTTTGTTTTTTCCTTATGTATTCAAACTACTAATTAAAAAACATTTGGATCTAAATTGTTGATAAACCTGGTTTAAAGTAATAATCGATTTTTTATTGTTTATTTTTTTTACTTAAGTGCCAAAAAAAAAAATTAAAAAAGTCTTTTCTGATTTATTTATTTGTTCAAATGTTTCGCCTTGCACTTGAGAGGAGGACGATGAATATGTGGAAATCGTCTGTACGCCTTCAAATGATCTGTTATTTTTACTGATTCCTTTCCATTCTCTTCGTCTTCTTCATTTCATGTTTAAAAAACGTTTCATGACGAGGCAAAATCGTTTGGATTTAAATTACTTTTGTCGAACTCTTTAATTAAATAAATTGTTTGTTTAATAGAAAAATATGTTCGCGACAAATTTTCTTGAATGTGAAATGAAAGCAACCGAGGCAAAAATGGGATCCGTATCCCTAAAACTAACAAGCTTATAATCAATCAACGGGAACGTCTAATCTCTCCCAAAACTACCAACCTTACAATCAATTCACGGGGACACCTCATCTCTCGTGAAACTAACAACCTTACAATCAATTCATGGGGGACAACTCAGCAATGGAGATGCGGTTCTTGAAGAGAATAGAGGGGAAAAACAAGGAGGGCCAAATCAGAAACACCACAATAATAAGCAATATCGGAGTAAAGCCGGCAGAAGAAATAATGTAAAGAAATAATAGAAGTAAGCAGGTTACGCTGGTTTGGCCATATTAAAAGAATGCAAGAGGAAAGATTAGCCAGAGTAGTGTATGAGGTAAGAGTGGAAGGAAGAAGAGCAAGAGGAAGGCCCAGAAACACATGGGAAGGCGGCGTCAGAACAGCTTTCGAGAGAAGAGGCGACTGGAGCAGGCGACGTCAGCTGGTCCAGGACCGAGATGCATGGACCGGACTATATAAACGGGGTCCTCAACACTTAACTACGGTAGAAGAGAATGTGTTTTTGAAAGCCGCTTTCTTCACCTTTTTGGGCACATCTATTCCCCAGAAAGCCTGTCCTAAGTGAGTGGAAGCACTTGCTGGCCAGTTTTACTCTCCCGTATTCCTCCGTCTATCCAGGCGTTCTCGTTCAGATGGGCCCCCAGACACTTGAATTCTCTGACTTCCTCCAGTTCTCTCCCCCCCCCCCCTCAATCGAAGTACCCGCACCTCCCCCCTCTCCTCTCCCTATCCTCATTATTTCTGTTTTATTGCAGTCTATTGCCATGTTTAGCAGCTGTAGTTCTTCCTGTAGGACTCGGAGATTGTGTTGGATGTTTCTTCCATTATTCCTGAATACATCGATATCGTTGGCATACGCTAGAAGGGTGAGATTAACTAGTCTCAATTGCCTGTGGCCAATTTTCATTTTAGCTCTCTTCAGTTCCATGTTGAGCACCATCACAAACAATAATGGGCTAAGGCTGCAGCCCTGTCTCTTGGGTGCTCTGAAACTCTTCTGAAGTGTGGTTGTTAGCTCTCACCACATTTCTTTGCTACTGATATAGGATGAGAATGGCCCTCGATAGTCCTGGATCTACTTCCTGCTCATTTAGTGCTTTAGCGATGTCTGTCTTCTTGACCCTATCGAATGCCTGGGTTTTGTCTATAAAACAGGTATATACTTCTTGGTTCTTTTCCAAGACCTTTTCGGAGAGCTGTCTCATAACGAAGATCAGATCTTGGGTGCTTCTTTGTGGCCTAAAACCATATTGTTTTTCTTCTAGGGCTCTCTCAATGAATCCCCTTAATCTCTTCTCTAGAATTTTAGAGTACAGTGACCTAGGTACAGTGAGATGCCTCGATGGTTTCGGCAGTCTCTATAGTCTCCTTTCTCGTGTATCGGTATTATGACTGATATCTCCCAGTCCTTGGGAACTTCTTTTTTTTCCACACTAAGTTCAATTGGAGTTGAAATATTTCTTGACCTTTGGTTCCCATTTTCTTCAGCATTTCGAGGGTGATACCGTCTTTACCAGTTGTCTTGCCCATTTTCAGACTATCTATTGCATTATTTCATCTTCCCCATTAAAGTCTTCCTCGTCTTCGTCATGGTATTCATTGCTGTGTATGTTTTTCTCTGTCGTTGACATCCTTCTCTTATTGTCATTCATCACTTTCTCAAAGTATTCTGCCCATCTGTTCATTATACTCTTTGTACTGGTAAGAATATTACCTTCATGGTCTTTAATGTGCTTTATGACCGATTTCTTTTCTTTCCGCGTGTTTCGCAGGCGTCTATAGAAGAACTTCTGGTTTCCTTTGACATCTTCCTCTAGTTTATTTCCGAAATCTTCCCATGCTTTCCTTTTTTACTGCAATACTTTTTCCTCTGTCTCTTATACCTTGCATAACCCTCCATGCTTTTTGGTTGCAGATAGTGTTTCCATAGTTCCTTCTTTCGTTATATTTCCATTTTCACTTCTTCGTTCCACCAGGCTGTTCTTTTTAATCTTTGGCCTACATTAGTTTTGCTACATGCCTCCTTTGCTGCTTCCAACAATATCTGCTTTATAGTTTTCCAGTTTTTCTCAATTTCATCGACATCCCATGGATATTTGCTGCTTGTGGGCTTTATTTCTATTGCAGTCTTATATGCTTCTGCAACCTCTTCTGCTTTAAGCTTATAGTTATTTATTTTTGTAGCTCTGATACGGCTTGTTCTTTTTTTCTTCATGGATGAGTCCTCCAAGATCTTATCCATTATCAGTAGCATGTGGTATGCTCGTATGCTTTCTTGACTCTGACGTCTCCTATTCTCTTTATTTCCTCTTTTGGGATCAGGAAGTAATTTGTGATCGACTTTTCGTTCCTGGAAGGTTCTGCTTTCAAATGTCAAAAAACTCAAAAAGTTAGATATATAGTGGTTTCACCTTAACTATTTTTCAGTGCACTTTAGTGCAAAATGCCAAATTATCAATCTAGTAGAAGATTAAATTTCCTACAATATCCTTGCAGAGTATTTGTAATAGACCCCAAGTAATATTAATATAACAATTTTAGAGAAAGGTAAATTATAATTTCAATATTTCTAGGCGTCTGCTGAGAGTAATTACTAATATTTCGTATAGATATTATAGGAAATTTAATCCTCTACAAGATTGGTTATTATGCATTTTGCACTTAATTGCATTAAAAAATAGTGATTAAGGCGAAACCTCTGAATATTCAACTTTTTGCGTTCTTTAACATTTTGCTTATGTTTACGGTCCCGCATCTCAGCAGCTGTTCCGAATTTTTAAAAATATTACATTTGAAACTTGCAGGAAATTTAACGTTTTTCTTAAATTGGTTATATCAAAGATTTAACTAAAATGCACTGGGAGCGAGTTACTGAGGAAAATCTGAAAAAAGTCGACTTTCTCTAAAATTCTTATTTCAATATTTCTTGGCGTCTGTTGAGAGTAATTACAAATATTTTGTATGAATCATTTAGGAAATTTAATCATCTACTAGATTGATTATTTATGCATTTTTTACTAAAGTGCACTGAAAAATAGTTATTAAGGCGAAACCACTGAATATTTCACTTTTTGCATTTTTTTGACATTTTGTAGATTTGTACGGCCCCATATCTCAGTAGCTGTTCGAATAAAAAAAAAATACTAAATATAAAACTTACATAAAATTTAACGATATTTAAAATTGGCAATGTCAATGTTTTACCCAAACTGCACTGGGAGCGAGTTACTGAGGAAAATTTGAAAAAAGGGACGAAAATGACGAATTTGTTGACCTATAAAATTTGATTGCAACCGATCTAGGGGGAGGGGGGGGGTGGCAGACCTTCATATTTCCAGTCTATTATGAGAGTACTTTCGGCCTAGACGATCAAAAATTTTCTTGAAATCAGACACGTTTTTTGGTTTCAGCTTCCATACCAATTATTGAGATTTAGGAAGATTCTCATTATAAAAATAAAATTTTATTTATTTATTTTTTATTCATAATTACAAATTCTGACTAAAAACTTAGTCATATTTTTAGTCAGATAAATTTTCAACTAACTAATGCTGAAAATGCTCAATTCTGATTCACTTGAATGCAAGCATCGCTAAGTTGAGAGGATAACCTCTCTTTAACAACAAAATTACTTAATAATGAATTTCTGTCATCATACCTTAATTTGCTTAATCCTTTCTTAAAAATAACTGTGATATTGTGGCTTTCTTCTTCAAGTTGTTCTTAAGACTTTTCATCATACTATAAGCTGATTTTTTTCACTTTCAAATACTCTAAATGACTATGGGTGGTTGTCACTATAATATTTGCTTAAGCATAAGCTTCAAATTGCTGTTTATCTGTCGAATCATGAAACTTATCATTTTCATTTTCCCAGAGGATACTTTTAAAGTGAACTTCCCAAGCACTGATATTATCCCCTGTGAAAGAAACAATTGGAATAGTTCTCTCTTGACATGTGATCTAAGTACTCTTAACTATTAATTACTTTAATACAATTATAACTGCTTTACTAGTGTTTCTAACTACCTGTCTGGGTGCCTGGACCCATAATCCCACTAAGGATAGTTGAGATAATGATTAAAAAAACCAAGTCCTGATCAAGATATATGTATATTAGACACTAACACCATTAGCGTTCCACAAAAACTTGTAATAGATCATTACATCTAATTGTTACACATAGCATCTTGGCCACAGTCTCCTATATCAACTAAAAGTGTCGCCAGGATAATGAAATAAATATATAATACAACAAATCATCGATATTCCATCAGTTTCCACATGGAATTTAGATACTTGGAACCAGTTAGCTATACCTCGACGGCCTTGGTTGTCCTTGCCAACGACAGGGATCTGATTAACACCATTAGGATTCTTCAAACAGAATTAGTAAAAATCAATATTGAGATAAACCCTAATAAAAGAAAATAATCGGCAGGATGCCTCAACGAGGCGAATATTCACACTTTATTTTGTTGCTTGAGAAAATATAATTTTATGTCTACACCTCCTCAATTATCAATCTATCCCAGATATCTAAATAATATATTTATAAGTATGTTGATGTGGTGTTAATAATTTAATTTTATTATTTTCCATTTGATTTGTATTTTATTTTATAAGTGTTTCATCCACTTATAATTATCATTGTGTCAATTCTTTGACTCCACAGTTGTTTTAATTTTTTCTTTAGTTCATGTAATTGTTGCTATTGATGTATTTCGAAAATTAAATTTTTTTCAGGAAGGACTCAGTTCAAACTGGTCATACCGAAGGGGATGCGCCACAGCCCTTTGAGAGGTGAGAACTGGCAACTCAGGACCTCATAAACTAATGAAAAAATTACTTTTAATACTTTCACCCAAAACCTTTTGGACCCCTTCCAAAAAAATAAAAATATGTATAAATAAAATTAACTGATGGTATTAATTCGTGTATTTTTGTTTACTTTACACTTTTAAACTCCATTATTAATTCACATTTTTCAAAAATATGTTTCGTACGAATTTTTAATAGTTGTGAGAAAACAAATGATTTTATGATTTGTTTTTTTATCATTACCTACTAATTTTGGAGTAAAAAAAAAAAATTTAAATCTATAGTATTCATAGCCTTTTATAGGTCTGATTTAAAATTAAAATTTAATATAGCATTCAATATATTAAATGTATTCGTTCTTTAGATTACTAATTTAAAAATAAAAGTCAAATATACCTGAAATAGAAGATAAAATCAGTGTTATGTAAATAGCAGTTCAGTAGCTCACTACTAAAACCTTTCCTATTGAAGCATTGGATCTGAATAGAATAATTAGAATGCATAATGTTTGGGAGATAGATTCTATTATTGCATGTTTTAAAATACATTCTTTTAAAAATGAGGTCCTGAAGTTTTGCCAGAACCCGGTTTTGTGCTGGAAAATAGAAATAATAAATACACAATTATGCCCCAGATTCTACTGATAAAACTTTCCACGTAAATTTTATGCATCTATCCTAGTATTGAAAAACAGTTTTACTCAACAACAGTTTGTGCTTTGTGACCTGTTTCCTTATATACTTGAGTATTTTATCATGTGTGTTAGTTTCATCCAATCATACATAATATTTATATAGGAGAAGTTTGGTTGGGAGTGCGGTCAATGAAGAAACACACAAATAAGAAAACTTAATATATTGTGTGTCAACGTTCCGGCCTAAGGGTTAGGGCCATCACCAGGGCTAAGAAAGAACAAGATAACAACAGAGGTAACAACAGTGATAGTGACAATGACAATAATAAAATATAACAAACACTAATATAAGACAGTATGATGAAAAAAAAGTATAAAGAAAAAATGTGTTAATTATAATGTAATAAGAAATTAAGAAAAAAATATGTTAATTTATAATATATATAAAGATAATTAAAATATTGTGAAAATATAGAAAGAAAGATTATGAATTATATGAAAGATATAATAAAATATATGAAAACTACTTATAACTACTAGAATGAATTTTTTTTTTTTTAAATCAATAGTTTTACCTTTTAATGAAGCGCTGTGTTAAAATGTTAGCATCCATTAAACCAGCATGTTGGCAACAGCCATTCTCTTTCTCTGATATGAATTCAGTTGGCGCTTGACTCTATGCCACTCTGGTATGTTTTTCTTGTTATTAAGAATTTTTTTCCTTCCTCTCCATTTTGTTTTTATCCTTATTATTTTATTTTTATTTTTCTTCCCCAAAATGATATTAACTGATGATTATATTACTCTAACTTTAAGCTTACATAACTTTATATCTTATTCCTTTATTTTACTTTGTTATTTTTTACATACATTTTTCCATGTGTTTCATTATATCTTGCACATAATCATAATCTTTCCTTATTTCTGTTCACGTTATTTTAATTTAAATATTTTTTAGCATTTATACTTTATATTGTAATCTTCATTGTCAACATTATCGATTAATAACATATTCATCATTTACATTACTCATATTTTCAATGTACTTTTCATACTCCTAAATCTTCATTCTAGTAATTATTAAAATTAGTAGTTTTCATGTATTTTATTATATCTTTTATATAATTGATAATAGCTCTCAGCGGGATATGGTATGTCGATATCCATAGCCCAGGAAAACCTGAGAAATGGCCCTTGTCCACAAGTGGACGTGACAGCTAGTCCTACTCCCACTTTCTCGTAGTGACCGCTGGACAATGCACACCAAGGTGGACATTGGCTGATGGGAGAGGGCAAAGGCGAGTTTCCAGCGCCTTAAAACTGGATCCTTCGACAAGGGGAGGAAACCCCGACAGAAAACTCTGGTCCTCCAGGTTGGGGGTTTGACGCGTGGCCAACAACCCTGTTCCGTAAAAACTATACGTGTTTTCAAGAAGCCACAAAAAGCTCGGAAAGAAATGGATCAAATGGGAAATGACTTAGGCATGGACATGGACTAATAAATATGGCAACCTGGAATGTGAGGAGTTTGTTCCCACCTGGAGCTGGGAGAGATCTTGAAAGAGAATTGGAAAAATACAAAATAGATATATTAGCCCTACAAGAAATCCGCTGGAGAGACACAGTACTAACCAAGATGAAGCACTACACAATCATTAACAGTGGCAATAGACGGAACATATTAGGAACAGGTTTTGCGATAAGGAATTCCCTCTTGCACTCTATTATTAAATACGTGGCAGTAAATGAGAGAATGTGCTTACTAAGGCTGCGAGGAAGGTTTTTCAATATCTCTCTTATCAGCATACATGCACCCATAGAAGGCAAGGACAATGAAGAGGAAAAGGAAACCTTTTATGGAAGGCTAGAAAATCTATACGATTCCCTACCCAAGCATGATGTGAAAATAATTTTGGAAGATTTCAATGGTAGGATAGGAAAAGAAACAATGTTCTTTCCCATAATAGGCAAAGCAAGCATGAAGATCAAGCAAGAATGGACTCAGAATGGTCAATTTGGCGATGACAAGGAACCTTAGAATAAGAAGCATCTTTTTCCCACATAGGGAAATACATAAGGAAACATGGACCTCCCCGGATGGCATCACCAAAAATCAAATAGACCATGTACTCATTGCTGCCAGACATACCAGTGATATATTTGATGTTCGCAGTTACAGGGGAGCTAACTGTAACTCAGACCATTATCTGGTCAAGATTTTATATAAACAGAAGCTGGCTATACAAGGAAAAGGAAATGCAAGAAATGCCGCCATCTGTAATGTGGAATAGCTAAAGGAGAATGCTGTAGCCCAGCAATTCAGAGATAAGATCGCAGATAGATTAAACAACAACTCATCTATTGGCAGGAATATAGAAGAAAGATGGGCACGCCTTAAAGATGCTCTCAAAGGTGTAGCAGAGGACATTCTTGGCGCAGCACCGAAAAGACAAAGCAATGACTGGTTTGATGAGGACTGCATAAAAGCCATAGAGGAAAGAAACAGTGCCAGGCAGAAAATGATCCAACGAAGGACCCGAACTACGGCGGAACATTATAGAACCAAAAGAAGGGAAGCAAATGCAATATGCAAACAAAAGTAAAGGCAACAGGAAACAAAGAAGCTAGATAAGCTTCAAGAAGACTTTGCAGCCAAACAGACCCGGAAGTTCTATAAAAGCACCAGAGAATTCCGAAATGGATATATACCAAGGCTGGAATTCATTAAAGATAGAGAGGGGAACCTGATTGGAGATAGAAGATCTGTGCTGGAAAGATGGAACCAGTTCTTCATAGAATTATTAAATCCGAATAAAGAAGGACAAACTTATAGTAAAAAAGCATTATTGGAAAATGGAAGAGACTCGTCGAACGTGGATGAAGAAGAAATACCACCAGATAGGGAAGAAATAGTGGAAATAATTGGAGTACTCCATAACAACAGAGCACCTGGAACAGACGGTATCCCAAATGAGATCCTGAAATATGGGGGTGAGGCAGTGGTGGAGGAAATATATAACCTCGTATTTGATGTATGGATGGAGATGAGGATGCCACAGGACTGGAATATGGCTGTGTTGTGCCCAATACATAAGAAGGGAGACAGATTAAACTGCCAAAACTATAGAGGTATCTCTCTATTGCCCACTGTCTACAAGGTACTTTCAGTCGCAATAAATAGGAGAATTATGGCATGGGCTGAAAGAAATATTGGCGAATACCAAAGTGGCTTCCGGCCAACTAGAAGCACAACTGATCATATCTTCTCCATACGGCAGATGCTGGAGAAAGCATATGAATCCAACATTGACCTCCACCACCTCTTCATAGATTTCTGCCAGGCCTACAATAGTCTTGGCAGGAATGAACTGCTCAAAGTAATGAAAACTTTAGGGGTATCAGAAAAGCTAGTCGGATTAAGTGCGATGACCTTGGAAAACACCAGATGTAGGGTAAAAATCCAAAATATGCTATCAGAAGAGTTTGAGGTGGAGAATGGTCTGCACCAAGGAGATCCCCTCTCACCCGTATTATTTAACATAGCACTCGAACAAGCTGCGAGATCAATCAGGACCAACCCAGGAGGAACGATATGTAACAGGATGACCCAACACCTAGCGTATGCTGATGACCTAGTGATATCAGCAAGATCAAAAGCGGCGCTTTCAGGACCTTTGCAGGAATTTGAAGAAGCAGGGAAAAAATTGGGTCTGATAATAAACAAAGAAAAAATTCAATACATGTTTTCCACAAAAAATGATGGGCAGGAAGAGCAGAGTCATGTGCAACTGCTCCACCACACATTTAAGAAAGTGGACAGCTTCAAGTATCTGGGGGCTTTAGTGATGCGAAAGAATGACACCACTGCAGAAATTAAAGCAAGAATTTCAGCAGGCAACAGATGTCTCTTTACATTGCGAAAAGCATTAAGATTTCTGAACTTGTCATGGAAGGCAAAGTTATTGATTTATAAAACAATCTTAAGACCGATTGTCACGTACGCTGGTGAAACGTGGGTCCTGACCCAGGAATGCGAAAAGATTCTGCAGATCTGGGAGAGGAAGGTGCTTTGGCAGATATTTGGGCCAGTATGTAATGAAGGCCAATGGAGGTCAAGAAATAATAGAGAGCTTCGGGACTTATACAATGAACCAGACCTAGTCACTTATGTCAAATCAACCCATATAAGATGGCTTGGGCATGTAGAAAGAATGGGAGAAGATAGGTACCCGAAGAAACTATTATATGGCAAACCAGGAGGCAAAAGAAGAAGAGGAAGGCCCAGGTTGCGATGGCTGGGTGATGTGGAGAGCGATCTGCAGAGGATGGGAATCGGACAGTGGAGAGGTCGAGCTGCTGACAGGGATGACTGGAGAGGCCAGGGCCCTACAAGAGCTGTAGAGCCATGGAAGAAGAAGATATAATTGAGAATCTTCCTTTCTATATTTTCACAATATTTTAATTCTCTTAATTTACATTATAAATTTACATATTTTTCTTTATTTCTTATTATTTTCATTATCATTAACATATTTTTTCTTTATACTTCATTTTTTTTTCATCATACTGTCTTATATTAGTGTTTTTTATCATTTATTAATGTTATTGGTACTGTCAATGTTGTTACATCTGTTGTTATCTTGTTCTTTCTTAACCCTAAAACTCAGGCTGAGGCATCTGCCCCCAATATAATAAGTTTTTCTTATTTGTGTGATTCTTCATTGACCGCTCCCCCAACCAAGCTTCTCCTACATATATTTCTACAGTCAACCATTCTTTCACCATTACAATATTTATATTTTTGACAAATATATCTTTTAAAGGAAATCATTCTAACCAAATCAATTAAAATTTTTTTTTTTTTCAGAGGAAGAAATTTATGGTGATGATGTTGAGTTGCGGTGACTACCAATTATTGTTCACTAAAGTTTTGTAACATAAGTGCAAATATAAATTATTATAAGATTGTTTTCTGTTTATTCCATGTTATCATGTCCTATAATGTTAGTTAATTTTTATAGTTTTCCTTTAATCCACTTAACTTTTGTTCAAAAGGAAGGAAAAAGTTGAATATAAAATGTGTTATGATTGAACTTGTTTAAGGCTTTTAATATACAGCAGTTATTGACCATATTCCTATAAAGCTATCATCCACTTCTGCAATTTTTGGATCACATGACAACTTCAGACTATGCATAGAAAACTTTTTTCTTTCTTCTATAATAATAAAATAATTGTCCCTTTTTATGTCAATACATTAGATTTGAAAATTTACTATATATTAATGAGTAACCCATGTTTAATTGCATCCAATATTTCACTTTCTTTCTTTTCTTTTCATTTTTCTTTTTTTTTTTTGAGTTTTTAGGATAAGGTGCTCCAGGGTATCTGGGCACAAGGAGTAATTAGGCTAGAGGTTATTATTATTTATATTAGTGGTTATTATTATGTTATTCGGCTAGCATACTTTTACCTTCTTTGAATCTCTCTGGAAACAACAAGCATTACATCATTTGAAGCCATTTCATAGTTATGAGAGGTGCAATAATTTTTAAGCAGAAATTTTCTCGACCAACGTCGAGTCTTGGAATCTTTAACAGGTTACCATCATTATTTGGTAAATGCCTGTTTATTTATTACAAGTTAAACTTAAACATAATGAATTATTTTATCTATAAATATGCTAATTACCACTCCAATGCTTGTTGTTTGTCTAGCAGGGGTGGTCCAGTCACCCTGAAAAACTTTTAAAAAGGAGGTAACTGGACCAGAGGGATCCAGTTACCCCAATGATATATAAGTAGCTAAAATAAACCACCATGTAAAGCTTTTGTAAAATCTAGTTACATCAAGATAATTTAATTAATTAATCTATTTAATTAATCTAATTGTATAAATAATCTAACTATTGACATAATATTATTAATTAAATAATCTAATTAGCCAAATTAAAATATTATCTTCAGGTCTAATAACTTTTAAAAAAATTATAAGTTGGAAGATTATGTATATACATATTATTAGAAATATTGTGAATGATGTATCTAAGCAGTTGTGTGATGGTGAAAGGATCAATTTAATAAGCAGAATAGTCCCATAAGTCACAAGAAATAGTTAAAGAGATGATAATAGACCTCAAAAACAACAAAAATGTTCATATGGACCATGGTCCGATTCTACACAGAAAAACCGGAAATTCAAATTTTGTGTTTTTTTAAGTGTCACATTTTTTGTTGAATAGAAAGTAATAAGATATTCAAAGTAACTATGTTCCAACAGCACCTTCCCAAAGTACAAAAAATTCTCTTTAAAAATATAGTTTGTCTTAACTAAATCCATTGTAAGGGGACATTCAGGGGAACCAATAACAAAAAGGTTTTTTTAAATCACTCTTTTAAAAATTAATTGAGACTAAATAATTAATATTCAAATATTAATTGTTAAAAGTCCATTTTTTAAAAATTAATTTGGGTATCATACAATAATCAGCGGATCAGCTATGCTAGTTATACTCAATTACTTAATTTGTAATATTTTTTTTTAATTTCATGGTAATCAGAATTAAATGGTGCTTTTATTTTGTTAAACATGTATGTTTTGTTAAACATGCTTCTTTAAATAAATGTAAAAAGATATTACATTTTCTTATTATTTGTATTTTTTTGCTTTTTTGTTTAAATGCCGTTATTAGAGTCACGATACAACATTCACAATATGTACTTAAATTAAACAATTGAGCATACTGATATTTTTTCTGAGTTAATTGAGTGTATTACAATAGGTTCACTTACCCTAGGCATTGACGGCAGTGCTGTTATAGAATATAGCCTGGGGTGGTCCAGTTACCCCAAATTCACAGGGTACTAGGCCCATAGGACAAAAAAGATATTATAAATATTTAATATTAAAAACATACCTTACATGGTATGTAATATGATGGTATGTTTATTGCTGAATAATCATGAAATATTTTGGAGTAAAAAATTGCATGTAACTTGTCCTAAATTCCAGTTTTATGAAGGTAATTGAGTTGATATAAAATCATGGCCCAGTTACCCCAGAGCATCTTATAAATTACCATTTACCTTACCTCATCTTTTATTTTTGGTAATATTCATATAAAATCTTATCATTCTCAAGCTGCCCAAAGTTTTTATCACAATAAGTTTGCTTCCTTAGCTAATATAGAACCCTTAGGAATCTGAGCTCTTCATTCTTAAATGTATACAATTTTAAAAGGGGGAGCCCTGGGGAGGGGAGTAAATATATGGCTACTTTTAGCATATCTCATAAAATGTTTTATACTATGATTACCTATTATTAAAACCATTTTTTTTTTTAATCAAAATACTACTACAATATACTTACTGATTAAATATTGTGCGGATGCTATCAACTGTGGATGATAGTAGGGATACCTACCCCTTCCAGGAGTGCCAGAAGACTGGACTGCGCTGTCGCCCCACTAGCAATCACTGGCACCATTCTTTTTAACTATGTGTCTCCTTTTTCCCACGTTCAAGGTTAAGACTAATCCTCACCGACTTGTAATAAGAATTTTTTTCAATAGATTTTTTTTATCAATAGATTTTTCAATAGAACAAAATTCATGCGAAATTTATAAGTTTGTTTATTTGAAAACGGCTGAATGAAACTAAATCTTTTTTGCTGATTCAATAACTTCACTATAATGAATATCCAGTAACTATATTTATTGACAACATTTAATTGATTAATGAGATTTTCAATTTTTATTTCGCAAACTATAACTTTTTTTTTAAAAAAGCGTCTTAGACAGCCATGGCAAATAATCTATTTATTAAGGATACAACAAAAAAGTTTCAATTTTTGATCGTTTGCATACCCTAAAAAGTAAAATAAATTTGATTCGAGGTCATGTGATTTGCCGTGAAATCAGTTGGGGAGCTTGCCTGTCTACCTGGAGTACCGAGTGGAGGGGATGCACGGCTGTGGCAGTGGTAAGACAGTGGTCTATTTTTTAAGAAACCTGACCAAAGCTCATCTTATCGAGTTCATTGTTTTAGCTCCCATTTTTTTTTCAAAATGTAATCTATCTAATTAAATTTTATCATCGGAAATCTTACATATGTAGATTGCCCAAAGGTAAGGAAAATGAGAAGAAATCAAAAGCATAGCATTAGCAACAATATGCAAAAAAGGAAGGAGTGAGTAGACATTAGAAAACTGGGCAATAGCGCTATCATTACCATACCACAACAGCGCCATCATTACCATACCACAATAGCGCTATCATTACCATACCACAATAGCGCTATCATTACCATGCCAAAATAGGAGACCTTTCAGCGTGACAATTAGTTTAAGAGAATTAGGCCGCATCACGTTTTTAGTGATCCTACCAAATGACAGTCGAATTTTTGCCTGCATCCGGGAGAGCACAGATAACTGTCAAATAAAGAACAAAAAAGACAAAGTGCTGCTTTACATCTTTCAGTTCGAAAAGTAATAGCGGCGAGAAAGCAAAACTTATTAAAGTTATTAACTTATTAATAAAATTAAGCAAAACTTATTAACGGGAAAAAATAAAACGAGAAAAATTACAAATTACAAGAAATGACCAGATGAAATTCTGAACAGAGTGGACTAAATTTTGTTTTAGTTATTTAGGACCTCCATTATTTATAACCAAAGTTAATCTTGGTTCTTTCCGATTGGCTTCAGTTCTTGGATAATTATATTTTTGCTACAACAAAAAATCATAAATCTAAGTTTTATTTTGTTTTCAACTATAAGACGTTAAAATGATATTAATCAAATGAAAGAGATAAAAAAAACATTGAAATTGCGTTTTAAAAAAACAAAAACTCACCGATTAATCAATCCCAAAAATAGTGGCAAATTTGAAATCACCACGCCCGAAAAGGATAATATAAAAATGTTTTTTGTCGTTGTGGGGCCCATTTTCGTGTTGCGAGGCAAAATTTTGTATTGCAAGATTTTTTTTCTTCAAATAGGTGTACAATTTTGTTTTTCTTGTATTTAAAGTTTTTGAAAGCGTGAAACATCTAGAAGGACAAATTTCCATCTATGCAAGATTTTTCTCTTCCCCCCTTTCGATCAAAGGAGGATTTTTGTTCAGTAATACTGTCAAGATGGAGCATATTGCCCGAGAAGTACGAAGTAGTTGAATTGAAATTTGTGTAGGAATAATTCCCAGTCAAAAAAGAACCTTCGACGATCTATTAGGCGAAGAAAACCTGGACTAAAGAAGGGATAATCTACTAATAATGAAAAACAGTATGTACCCAGATATTATTTATCGTGTAAAAGTAATAACAGGTGTTATAAAAAAACTGCTTGAACAAGACCCGAAGTCGTAGAGCGATATATCAATCTCAACTATTCAATCCGTTAGTTTAGCAACAGGCAACACCGGCGTCAACGATTTGCACCGTCGGAACCGCGTCAAAAACTATATTCCAATTCCATTCTCAAATTTAAGCCGCTATAAATTGCGACCTCGTCACGAATGAACGGACGTACAAATTTGTCTAAAATTTCCGGTTAATGTAAATTTAATCAAGAAAAACATTTGCTCATTGAAATTGTCCTAACCTAAGTGAAAGAGACAAGCCAAATTTTGGCCGGAGGTTCCCTAGTTATACAAGAAATCTCTGGTGGTAGGACTAAGGCAAATCCTCAATCCTAACATTCGTTTCCTAATATGAATATTATAAATTAGAAATAAAACATCGAACGGCCATTAGTGGCTAATCCATTAATGGTAAATCATAAAACTTTCAGAATAAAGCAAATGAACCTCATAGGAAATTATTTTATGTTGTATTGGGAGAAAAAAGAATACATAAATAATGTATAAAAAAAATACATAATGTGTAGATACTTACTGTTTTTCATTATTAGAAGATTCTCCCTTCTTTGGTCTTTGTTTTCTTCGCCTAATAGATAGTCGAAGGTTCTTTTTTGAGTTGCAACTATTCCCACACAAATTCCTAGGTCCACTACTTCTTACTTCTCTCTCAAACTGTTCCATCTTCAACAGTTCTGACTGAATAAAAATCATCCTTTGAACTGAAGAAGGGGAGAGAAAAATCTTAGTTGGGAGGGAAAACCATAAGGAGAGAAAAATCCCTGAGAAAAACGCACCATGACAACAATATTACGATAAGCAAGAATAAAAAAAGTGTTGGCTACATTTTATGTTTCCTGTAATTCGTCTAAAAATACAAGTAACCCACTTATTATGGAATTATTATAGAATTTATCAAAAATATATTGAGAAAATATGTTTACTACTATGCTCTGAGATAAGTATCATCATAATAAGTAACTAGAAATAGTTTTCCTTTCTCAATTTGTAAAGTGATAAATTATTATTGGTTTTGTTTATTTCTTTTTATGGATGGAGATTTATAGTTCTGGCTGTTTCACGCTTTCAAAAAATAAAAAAAAAACAACAAAGAAAACTATTTCTTGTCATCGATTATAACTAAAAATATATCTTAGAATATAGTCGTAAAATGTTTTTTCAAGATATTTTTTGATAAATCCGATTATAACTTGGTAACTTTTTTTTTTAGACAAATTAGAGAAAGCGAAGATTAAAGCCAAAACTTATAGCTCTTATTTTATTGGTTTATTGCATTATAATTGACATAATTCAAGAGCCGAGGAGAAATTTTTTGTCTTATTTGAAGGTAAATTTTAATCAAACATCTATAAAATACGGCCCTCAGGATTTGCACTTGTCTGACACCTCAAGCGGGGGCGTTTCAAAATGGCTTTCCATGCTTTACAAATATTCAGACAAACACTAGCACTTTCACCGCAGATTTACAGAAAATCAAACTGTGGAGGAAGTCCGTAGATGTGGAAAGAAAATACTGGGGATGTTTTGAATAAAGGAAGTTTTTTTTTGTTTGTTTTTTACATAGAAAAATTCTCTTTTTACCGTAGATATGCATTTTCAGGATGAATATATAGCATTTCCAAGTCAATTGTAACCTTTTCCAAATCAATTGTCACCTTTTCCATTTCAATTGTAAATTTTACCATTTCAAACGTAACCTTTTCCATTTCAATTGTAACCCTTTCCAAATAAATTGTCACCTTTTCCAATTCAATTGTAACCTTTTCCATTTCAAATGTAACTTTTTCCATTTCAATTGTAACCCAACCGGACATGAATTAATTCAATATTATTTATTTTATTATTGAACAATAATTATTTTAATTACATTAATGACTTTTGAAGTAATTTCGACATATTCTTTCGACATTTTTTTCGTTTATTAGATAATTGATGTTAAGTGCTAATTTCAAGTAGTTTAAATTTTTGAAATAAAATTGTAGTTTATTTATTTTTAAATATTTATTATTTATTTAGTGGGGGGAGGGTGGATTTCATCGATTTGGTGATCGTTCATTAGATTTTCGAAATTGTTAATGTTAAATTTACTACCGACATTTTGTTCGGCCACGAGTATTTCTACTTAATTATCAGTTTTCAAAATTCTTCGGTATAGGTATCGTTTACTAGGTTTTCAAGGACGCTATTACCGAATTCACTATCGGATTTCCGATCGCTCTTACGCGTTTTGCATTTCCGTTACTGTTGTAGTTTTCTATGATAAAGGTATCGTTTATAAGGTTTTCGAGGATTCTGATTCCATATTTTTAATTTTATTTTTAATTGCGCATGCGCATTTTTCATTTCCGTTGATGTTGAATATTTCTATGATATATGTATTGTTTATTAGGTTTTCGGAGGTTCTGATTCCATTTCTTGAATAGGGTTTAGGATCGCGCATGCGCATTTCGCATTTCCGTTACTGTTAAATTTTTCTATGATATAGGGATTGTTTATTAGGTTTTCGTGGGTTCTGATTCCATATTTTTAATTGCGCATACGCGTTTTGCATTTCCGTTACTGTTAAAGTTTTTTTATGATAAAGATATCGTTTATTAGGTTTTCAAGGGTTCTGATTCCATATTTTTAATTGGATCTAGGATCGCGCATGCGCGTTTTGCATTTCCGTTACTGTTAGAGTTTACAATGATATAGGGTTCGTTTATAATGTTTTCAAGGGTTCTGATTCCATATTTCTAATTGGATTTTTAATTTGCATACGCATTTTGCATTTCCGTTAAAACTGTTAAATTTTTCTATGATATAGAGATCGTTTATTAGGTTTTCGAAGGTTCTTATGGAGCATGCGCATTTCGAATTATTATTACAGTTGATATTTCTTTGGTACAGGTATCGTTTATGAAGTTTTCAATCATCATCTTTTCAAATTTACTATCAGATTTTGATCCCGCCTGCGCATTTTGATTTCCTTTTGTTATTGAACTTTTCTTCGTTTATAAGGGCTAAGCTTCGTTTATCAGATTTTCAAAGGTTCTGATTTAGTTTTTGGATTGGAATATTTTATCAAACATGCTCATTTCGGATAACCGTTACCATTGACCTTTTATTCGGTAAAGTTATTATTTATTAGGTTTTATTGGACGATATAGTCAAAAAAATGTCAAATATAATTGTGATTTGAAATGCACATACTCGATAAAAAATAAAATTTGAAAAAAAGGAATCAGAATCCACGAAAACCTAATAAACAATCCCTTTATAATAAAAAAACTCCAGCAGTACCGGAAATTCAAAACGCATGTGCGCAATCCAAAATCCGACTAAAAAAATGAAATCAGAATCTTCGATAATCTAATAAACAATCCCTATATCATAGAAATCTTCAATAGCAATGGAAAAGCGAAATGCGCAGGCGCGATCGAAAATCCGATAGTGAATTCGGTAATAGCGCCCTTGAAAACCTAGTGAACGATACCTATACCGAAGAATTTTGAAAACTGATAATTAAGTAGAAATACTCGTGGCCGAACAAAATGTCGGTAGTAAATTTAACATTAACAATTTCGAAAATCTAATGAACGATCACCAAATCGATGAAATCCACTCTCTCCCCCACTAAATGAATAAAAAATAATAAATATTTAAAAATAAATAAACTACACTTTTATTTACAAAATTTAAACTACTTGAAATTAGCACTTAATGTCAATTATCTAATAAACGTCAAAAACAATGTCGAAAAAATATGCCGAAATTACTTCAAAAGTCATTATGTAATTAAAATAATTATTTTTCAATAATAAAATAAATAATATTGAATTAATTCATGTCCGGTTGGGTTACAATTGAAATGGAAAAAGTTACATTTGAAATGGAAAAGGTTACAATTGAATTGGAAAAGGTGACAATTGATTTGGAAAGGGTTACAATTGAAATGGAAAAGGTTACATTTGAAATGGGAAAATTTACAATTGAAATGGAAAAGGTGACAATTGATTAGGAAAAGGTTACAATTGACGTGGAAATGCTATATCATCATCAAATTTCGAATTAATGAAGAAAGATGTTTTTTTTATGAATCTATTTTGTACTGGAAAAAATTGATTTATCAAAGGGACCACCTGCTGACTTCGAGTAAAGAACTCGTAATCCACCAGGAACGAAAACATCTCGAATTACCAAAAGTATCTAAATACGACGAGTAAAGACTGTCGGTGTTTAAAAGTAGGATACTACGCCGAATTTCACGAAAATGGAATATGGAGAAAAAGGCATAATGTGGATATTTACACAAAATTTAATGACATCCCAATCGTGAAATTCATCAAGATCAGACTGAGATAGGCTGGTTATGTGAAAAGGATGGCAGAAGATAGGATACCCAAAAAAGTTTTGGAATATCCTATGATTGGAAAAAGAAAGAAAGGAAGACCGAAGATAAGATGGATGGACCAGACTGGCCACGATGCGGTGAGGCTGGGTGCAGAGAGGTGGTGGATAATGGCACGGGACGGAGAACTATGGGGACGATTTCTGACGGAGGTCAGGGCCCGGGAGGGGCTGTAGCACCCACAGAGAGAGGTTTACGACGCAAGCTGCGTCGTAAAAATTCTTAGGGAGGACGAAAAGTGCCTTTTTGGGGGGGGGGTTTCCATGGGGGACGGTTGTTTGGAGAAGAAATAGAAAAAAATACACTAAAACTTAAATTTTATATGTAGTGGTACAGACAAACTTGGACAGAAAATGTGAAAGGTTTGTTGTAGACGAAATGTTTGGTACATCCTAGTTTTTTGGGTCTCTTGAATCTAAATAGTTTTTGAACTTGAATCTGAGGTTTTCTGATAAATATTTTGCCCGGAACCTAAGTTTTCCATCGACATCTCGGAAACTTGTTTTATTCAAACAAGACCGTTCTCTGCCAAATTAAAGTAAACAAAATATTTTACACTTTATTTCCATCAGTGTGTTGTTGACTGAGCCAGGATACGGAACGGATTAGAGCGTGCTCACTGGTCTGTGAACTCCATACTTAAAATTAATCAGTTCGTTTTTTTCTTTTTTTAAACAAATTTTTGCTGATTACCTCAATTCATTTCTTTAATTTATTTGGTTTAATAGTTATACCCTTTTTATAGTATAAATGGACGGAATCTCTCCGGACTAATATATCTATGCCGGGAATAGATATACTCGGTTAGAAAAAAGACTTCTGATAAAGAAGAATTTAAAATAGAAATAGAAAATTACTACAGCCCTCTTGCAGATATTCCTGAATCAATGGATGAAAGATGCTACAGAAAATATCCAGAATCAGGTTAGTTCAAACGTAGAGCGTGTCCCACCTATTGTTGTATATATTTAAATCAATAAGCATACAGACACACTAAAACTTTTACAGACAAGGTGTAAAAAGGAATTCTCAATTAAATATCGAGGAAATAGACTTATCTTTTTCCCGTCGACCAAAGAGGACTACGACTTAATATTAAAGGAAGTGGGAGAAGCAAAGTTCGAGTGTCATACATATACACCCAAAAATGAAGCCAAAAAAACTTTGGTCATTCGTGACCTACCACTTAATATTACCACAGAAGAGATAGTTCAGGACCTGGAGGACAAAAATTTAAATGTGCTCAACGTGACACAAATGAAGAAGAAATAAGGTGAAAATAAATTAATTTCTTAGCCCCTTTACTTCGTAACATTTAGTTTCGATACAACTATTAAGCAGGTTAGAGAAAATAAAAAAGTTTGCCATTGTGTAGTTACCTGGGAAACCTATACAAATAAAACAGGCGTCACACAATGTTATAATTGCCAATCTTTTTTTCCATTTGGCAAAACATTGTTATAGGAAACCAAAATGTGTTGGCGAGCATGCTTCTAAAGACTGCCCGTCTCTCCCAGAAGCCATAGTTAAGTGTGCTAATTGTGCAAGTAATCACACGGCGAATCACCGAGGTTGTTCTATATACGAAGAACAAATGAAACGACGAGCAGGAAGAATCATTCCGGATCAAAAAAAAATAGAGTGAAATCCTGAGTTTGCAACAACAGAAGCTGACTTTCCCCCACTCTACAGCTCATCGGTGCCATCAACATCTTCCTGGGAAAATTCTACATCTCAAAAAGTAATTAATACTGATGAAAATAATTCTTTATCTAATATATTTCAAGATTTTAAAAACATTTTTTCAAATTTTAATTTTAATCATTTTATTAAAAACCTCAATAGTTCAATGGAAAAATTGAAACGCGCCAGATTCTTTTTCCAAAATTACTGTTATAGCCGAATTTATATTTAGCCTAATATGAGAAATCGTAAAAACTGCATCATATTGTGTTGGAATGCTAATTCCATTATAAATAAGCTTGAGGAACTATCTTACTATGTTGTCAAACATAGTATTGACATTTTAGGTATTACTGAGACCTGTCTCATAGATAAACATAAGTGAAAGACCCGGGGCTTCTCTGTTTATCGTTCTGATTAAGGGAGAGGTGTTGCTCTTTTAATTAGTAATAAAATACTACACTCTTCAGTGATATTACCTAAATTTAAGTCGCTGGTTAGCTTTAGTCACCATCAATAACAACAAAGTTTTATTTGTCTCGGCTTACCTGTCCCCGACAAAGCCAAACAAAATTTATTTTTCAGATTTTCAAAAATTATTTAATTTGAACAAATCTATTATTGTTATTGGTGACATAAACTCCAAACACATATCATGGAATTGTCCTACTAATAATAGAAATAGTATCGATCTCTTATAATTATCATTAAAACGTAGCTTTCGAATAGTAGACCCAGATGAGCCAACGTATTACCCTGGTCGCTCTCCGTCCAATAGGGCAAATACCGCTCCGCGGCCAAGTGTTCTAGACATTGCTCTTATTAAGTCTTTTCCATTTAACATTGTTGCTCAATCAGTCTGTCAGTTATTATCAGATCACAACCCCGTGTTTATTTTTTATATTAACGGTGATTATAAAGTTAAAGCTATTTAACTTTGGTTTTAGCGCTTGGTTGGCGCTTGGTTTTAGCTATTTTCCAGAAATCTGGAAAGTAACCAAACATCATAACATAGTTAAAAACCTGGCAAAAACCAAGCATATCCCAGCAACTATCGCTGCATATCCCTACTCAACTGTTTAGCCAAAGTAACTGAAAACAATATTAAGACTAGAATAGTAGAATTCCTAGAGAATATTATCTGTACGCTGTATTATCTGACTACCAACATGGCTTTAGGTCCCATCACTCGACTGTTACACAACTTGCAAGAGTAACAGACATTATTTCCCACTATTACAATCAAAATAAGCACACAGGTATAGCCCTAATCTATGTAGAGAAGGCTTTCGATCGGGTATGGCACCAAGGCCTTCTTTTTAATCTTATAAATGCAAAATATTTAATGTTTTTAATAAATAGCTATTTACGCAACAGAAAGTTTTAGGTCTCTCTAAATGATGAAAACTCTCACTACAAACAGATATACACTGGAGTTCCTCAGGGATCAATGCTAGGCCCAATTCTTTTTAATATATTTTTTGACAGTGTCACGGAATTAAAAACAAAATGCAACATTGCATTATATGCCGATGACGCAGCCCTCTATATTATTTCTTACAGGGTGGACACCATAGCTAATCATCTAACCATCACAATAGAAAAATGCTTCGAACACTTTAATAGATGGAAAATAAAGCCGAATGAGGGTAAAACTGAAGTTATCCTATTCACTCAAAGAAGACCTGACATGAGCTACAAGGTTAAATTAAAGGGACATCCTATAGAATGGAAAAAAAAGTGTTAAGTATCTCGGTGTACTCTTAGATCCTAAATTGAAATACACAAAGCACATAAATAATCAGTGCGACAAAACAATCGGGTTACTGCAAACATTGTTTCCGATCATGAATAGGAAGTCAGGTTTAAACCTGGGAAATGAGTCTAATCTATTATCTATTCATAAGACCTATTCTACTTTAGCATGTCCAATATGGTCAAATACATGTGCCACTAATTATAAAAACTTACAAATCGTACAAAATAAATACATGAGATTTATTCGATCCTTTCCTATAAGAACCCAAATAATGCACAATCATGAAGTATTAGGTATTCCAAAAATTCAAGGCTTTGTTTTAAAGATTGCAATAGATTTCTTTGAATTCTGTAACAATACTCCATATGATCATATAAAAACAATAGTAAATTACTCCCCTGATAATTTGTATTATAAAAAATATAAGAATAAAAGACTACTGAAGCAAGTAGTACTTTAACTTTATAATCACTATCATAAGATTATTTTATTTTATTTTATGTCTAGAAAGTGGGTTTTTTCTTATTATTTTACCCAAGTTGTAATATCCTTTGTTTAATTTAAATCTGAAAAATGTTAAAGTTGTAAGTTATAAAAGCAAATGCTTGAATTACTTTCTTCTATCATTTAAATTGTATATTTGTAAATAAACATGTAATTAAAGAATTAAAAACAAAACTTTATTTCCATAAAATATTTCTCCACTATCAAACTTCTTAAAAGCATATCATGTTCATACATGCTATAAGTGGCTGTGAGATAATTTCGTTATCTTCGATAAATACTGTGAAAATATGTGAAAAAACTTTCCAAAAACCCCGATCTAGCTGCAATTTTCAATGTTTTTCAAAATCACAGGTTACTTACCATAGCAAAGAACGAGCGGGGGAACGTTTCCTGGTTTCATTATATGGGCGTATGCAGAGGGTCTTGCCTCCCTTCCCCAAAAGATCAAAAGGATTATTATTAATTTGTGAGAAACAGAAAAAAATAGACTATTTTTACTTCAAAACTCCAACTTAATGTTTTAAATTGTTTAACCTAATGGTTATTTTTATAGATATTAGTAGTTTTAGGATCTTGCGATGCCTTTTGGATGGCTCTACTAAGTTCAAGTTGTAATGGAAGCCTTAGCTTCAACTAAAACTGACCATGACATTATTGAGATTTCAACAATTTTAACGAACAGAAATATGGGTTAAGTAATATTTTTATCACGGCAGAAACGATATCGTCAGGGAACCAAACTGCTCTCACTTGAACTTCTACATCATTAGCAAAAATGTGCTGAAATCACGATAATGAAAAACGTAGCACGATATCCTGAAATTAAAACTAGCTGAATTCTGTTGCAGACAGCACCGAAAGATCAGACCAAATTCGCTTCAGATTTTCAAAAAATTTCTTGGTAAGGGATGTTATAACGAACTAATCTCTGCACCTGAAAAGTTCAAAACCTTGACTATTCGCTCCTGATTATGAAAAATATAACTAGCTGAATTTTGCCCTGTAAATCCTCAAAACACCCAAATTTTCTTCCAATTTTTAAAAATTCTTTTGAAACGGACGACATTAAAGCTAAATATTCTGCTACAGAAGTCTTTATAACACCCAAATCTTCGTCCGTTTTTATTCAATTTTCTTGGAAAAGGCGCCATTATTACCAGCTGAATTTTCCTCCATAAAGTTATTTTCGTCCGATTTTTTTTAAGTTCTATTAAAACGGATGAAATTATAAAGAGTTGAATTCTGCTCAAGAAATCAAAAGACATATTCTCGTCCGATTTAAACCATATTTCTTGAAATCGGTGATATTATAATCAGTATAATTCTGCTCTAAAATGCCACAAGACAACTTGCGTCCGATCCTCAATCATTGTCTTGAATAAAGGCGAAATTACGTAAATTACCTATATTTCAGATATATCAGCTATATTTCTCTAGGACCGGCACTCCCTTGAAGAAATTCCTGCGTACGCCCTTGTATATGGTTAAAGTGAGAGGACTGCACCCTCTTTGAGCCAACTCAGATTCATATCGTACAAGAGTTCAGCGTTCAGAGCCTCGTCCAAAGTAACAGAACTACCACCCTCAACAGCTTTAGCCAATCAGGACAGAGTGTACCACCAGGCTCAGCAATTTATAGTGGTGGGGAAATGTGCGGGGGTACCATAAACGATCTTGAACCAATCACCGCTAATTTCTCTGCATTGCTGAAGCAGGTGATCTCCAGGTGCACCAAAACCTGCTTACAAAATTGTGGCTGCAAATAGGCAGGCCTTTATTCTTGCAGAAATGTGTTGGTGGACTGAGACGAATACGACGGATCGTTGACATGGATCTGCAGGCGGAACTGGGCTTCGACTTCTCTGGGCTTCAGGCCTGACCCCAGATCAAGAACCCTTGGAGGAGGAAAACCTTTGTGGGCGGAAAATAAGCCGAAAGGTTACGCTGAAGGATGGAAAAGGCTTTTCCCTCTACATAACTTCAGACAGATACCTTGTCAAATATATATTGATCCCCTATGCCCCACATGCGGTGTTCCTGATACAGCTGAGCATGTTATTACAGCCTGAATCGCATTTCAAGCAATAAGGGCTAAGATGGTGGGATCAGCGGGAATCTACGTCCTCACTGAGGAAAAATTTAGTCGGTTGGTGAATGAAGAACATTTCTCGCGGTTTAAGGAATTCATATATGGCTAGAAGGCGACGGTGAGACAATATCACTACGATCCAGGTAATTGAAATGTAAGAGGAACAATAACGGGAAGGCCGTCGTAAGATGGAGGCCGCCCTGCATGGAAGATAAGAAATCATTTATAAATCAGTGCTACGGATTGCTGCAAAATCTCGTATAGCCGTATAGGCGAGCTAGGGATGAAAATTAATTTATAAAAAATTACGTTGCCAAATATATGAGCTTGTATATTTTTTTTACATTTTGATTTGTATTCCATTATTTCATGGCGTGCATAATTCGTAAGTAGATCCTTATTACAATTAAAAGAAAAAGCTTTTTCCTTAACTTGTTTACTTATAACATTAGCTCTTCCAAATCTAATTCCTGATGACTAGTATCGATAAATAACCCACTAATTCCATCCTTATTTATTCCTTCTGTTCTATATGCAATTGATGACTCTATGCAGCACCGATAATGATGGAGGATGGGCCAGGGAATTTCATTTAACTGACTAACATTTTAATTTTTATAAACAAAAATCTATAAATATAAGCTACGGTGTGAACGGTAAAAGTCATTATTTCCATTTTCATATTGTGAATAGTTTTGCAGTCCACCGGTTCCTGGATGAAGAGTTTTGTAACTACTGATGTTTAAACGTAAGAAAATAAATTAAGGGATCGGTTTAGACATATTTAGACTCTCCAATCAGTGAGTAATAACAACCATATATATTGAAGTCTTTTGAAACAAAAGCAATGTTCCGGTCAAAATATTTGTTAGCAAAGCTCAAATACGTGTTCAGAAACACGTGTCAGTGGCACAAAAACTGGGGTGAACCAAAATTAACCACTATAACAAAACTTTCCTCTATTTTTCCACACATTGTATTATAAAACAAAAATAATGTAATATGTTCATGAATAATAATGATAAGAGGTTCACATTAAAGAACGCTAGAAAAATTTGAAGCGGCAGCAGTGAGCAAGGGCCTAATAATTAATGAAAATAAGACGAAATATATGAGGACGTCAAGGATACAACCAGGTAGAGAAGAAGAAGTGCAAATCAATGGGCACAACTTCAGGCGCTGCAGGAGCTTCAAATATCTAGGATCTCTAGTAACAGAAGAAAACGATATAAGAACAGAGATAGAATAGCAGCTGGTAGCAGATGCCTTTTTGCGCTAAATAAAATGCTTAAATTCCGAGAATTGTCTCGATCTGCAAAAACCACCATTTATAAAAGTATAACAAGACCGGTGGTAACATATGGGAGCGAGAGCTGGGTTTTGACTAAGGAGATCGAGATGATCCTGATGGTTTGGGAAAGAAAGATCCTCAGAAAGATATTCGGCACTGTAAACGAGCATGATCATTGGAGAATTAGGCAAAATAGCGAGCTCGAACAACTCTTCGGCGAGCCTAAGATTGTGGCCATTATCAAAGAAGGAAGACTGCGGTGGCTAGGCCATGTGCAAAGGATGCCAGATGAGAGGCTACCAAAGAAGATGATGAATGGCAGGCCAGGCGGAAAGAGATTGAGAGGAAGACCGAGGCTGAGGTGGTTGGACGACGTGGAGGACGATCTGAGGCGGCTGGGAGTGAGAGGATGGCGAAGGATGGCGGAAGAAAGGCAAGAATGGCTATCAATTCTGCGTGAGGCCAAGGCCCAACTGTAGTGCCGTTTAGTTAGTTAGTTATTAAAGAGCTGTAAGGGTAAGTTTGGAGGGAGGGTGCGTCCTCGACTAATGGGAGGGGAGCGTCGTTGACTTAGGGAGGGGGCACCTCTGCCCCAGGATGTATGTATCTAAATACAAAGCATCTATCATAAACAACGGTTTATCAAGAATATAATTATATAATAAACCAAAAATTGAGCTATATATATATATATATATATATATATATTATGTTCGTTCCGGTGACTTGAAATAAAAAAAAGGAAATAAGGGAACGAAATGACACACAGGATTGTTGAGCAAAGACTGCTTTTATTGCCTTTAGTAATCCTTTATATATAGTCTTAGAGTGTGTTTACATCTTATGGCTTGGATTAAGTTGTATACAGTTACACTGTGTACCTTAACTCTCTCCTGCCAGTTTACGAACACTTTTCGTAAACTTCACTCCTATAGTACACTCTGAACCTACACACAACAAAACAAACAAAAAGAAAAAAAGAAATAATACTCTGCCATGTAAACACACAAAAATATGAAACATAATACAATAATAAAAATAAATACAAAATTCTTATATCCAAACTTATGAACTACTATACAAAAAGTAATAATGAACATCTCATGAAATCGACGTCTGTCGAAAAACGAAAATAAACCATTTCTCAATGCACCAAATCTGATCCTGTAGAAAAGAGGATGTCCATGCATTATCAGGGTTGTCTGGGCTCCCCCACCGGAATCTTTAATTGTTCTATGTGAACGGTTCTCCGTTTCCTGGGCTCTTTGATACTCTGGATGGTCACAACATTGTGTTCGCGTATCACGATCACCTTGAATGGTCACTTATAACGTACCGCCTCCTTAGTTCTGTTCGATGACAATTTTCGATAAACGATAGTCCCTATTCTATCCTCCATCCTATCCCGTACCCGGATATTCTCCAGTGCCACCCTTCTATTCTTTTCCGCTGCGATCCTCCTGTGTGCTTTCTCCCACAGTTTTACGAGCGCTACCCTATTGCTCACTAATCTCTCTGCCATCCTTTCGTCGACTACCGTGCTCCCTCCGTCTCTTCGCCGTTCTCGAAGTCCGAAGAGTACTTCAAACGGGGAAAATCCTGGAGCCATATGTATAGAATGGTTATATGCTGCCACCGCCTTTGACATCGCGAAATCTGCCTCCAACCTCGTGGAAAATTCGCAAGTGGTCACCCAGCGTGCTGTGCAACCTCTCTATCCCTCTCCTACTCTTGGGGTGTCCCTGGGTGTTAATATGCCAAACTATCTCTAATGCTTTCATCTCGTTTCGCAGACTTGCGTTATCGAATTCTCTCCCTCCATCGGAAGAGATCGTATCCGGTATCCCGTAGAATTGGAACCATGTTCGTAGAGCCGCGATCACCGCCTCTGCCGACCGGTCTTGTACCTTCAGATCACTTAACGGTGCACTGGGTGTCGTCGTCTCTTCTTACTTCCCGGTTGGAGGGTGGCAATCATATTTCGTAGTTTGACACTCTACACATGCCCTTAACACCTCCTCTATCGTCTTTCACATTTTCTCCCAGGAGTATTTCCTTTTCAATACTTGCAAGGTCTCGTTTACTCCTCGGTGATTCGTCTTCCCCTGGTGATATGCAAGAGTAACCTCCTTCTGCTGTTCCGGGTCTCGTATCGTCTCCACCATGAGCTTGTATCTGACGAACGTCCAATCTATTCCGATTTTCTCGGTCTGCCATAAGCGCTTTATCTTCTCCCAGACCGATACATTTCCCATATACAAATAGTGAGTGGTTCCTGATCTGGACGTGTCTTTCAGGGTCATGCAAATCTGCTCTTCTCTTACTCCCGGATGTAACCATATCGTGTTGATACTATACTTGCCATATTTCGAGTAATCCACCTTCATCAATCCCGACGTCCGGCTTTTCTAGATAATCTGACGTTTCTTGTCATTGATGATCTCTCTCTCTTCCATATCCGTTTGCCTTTCTTCCGTAGAACTTTCTTCTCCAGTCGACATCCTTTCTCCTTCTGCTTCCATTGACTCCAGTTCCCCATCACACTCAGGCGTCCATTCCCTTACGAATCTCTGTATTTCTCCGGAATGTTCTCCTCTTTCTGTCTCTATCACATTGACCTGCAACGCTCGAGATATCCAATCTGCCACAATATTCTATTTTCCTGGTTTATACGCCACCTCCATGTTGTATTGGCTCAAAAACTCTTTCCAGCGGATAACTCTCGCCGATGATTCTTTCAATTTTTCTACCCACAATAAGGGTCGATGATCCGTGTGGACCTTAAATTTCCGCCCGAACATATACGACCTAAAGTGCTCGACCGCCCACACAATACCCAACAGTTCGCGTTTTAACGCGCTTCTGTCTCCGTGAGGCGTCTGCTGGCATGTGCCATTGGTTTTCCCCCTGTTTTCCATCCTGTGACATGACCGCCCTAATGCGTATTCGCTCTCATCTGTGGTGATGGTGAATGATTTCGAAAAATCGGGGAACGCAAGTACTGGTTCTTCCTGTAATCGCAACATACATCTTCGAATATTATCCTCAGTTAAAGAGCTGCTCAAATAGAGAACTTAAAAAAAACTTTATTGTCTAAAATAGGTTACAAGTAATGGTTCATACTACCTCAGATCTACATACAGAATGAATATCTTATTCTAACAAAAGTACATCGAAAGGGACAAGGACTAGGAGGGGATTTTCTAGTATGCCAACACAGAGGAACTGAGTAAGGGATTATGTTCAAGTCTTAGGAAAGGTTAGTGGCCTTTAACTCCTCCCTCATTTAGTGTGACGTCCTCGGAACATATTAATTTTGGGAAGTATTGTGGATATGGGTATGCCAGGCTCTAGCCCTGCCATCAAACTCTGGAGGATATCCCATAGGTTTTGAGGATTGTGAAGGTTGCAAAGGATTTTGGCTTACAATAATTTTTTGATTTTTACATATATAAAATATTAATTTAACATTGGTATAAACATGAATAAACAATAAATAACATGAAACAAAAGTTATTACATATATCCAAATGTCATTATTGTTTATTGTATAATCTTCTAATTGTTCTATTTCTATAGGACCTAACTTAATAACGTCTAAATCATCTAAAGTAAAATTAGTTACAACTTGTTGTTGAGGCAAATGTTCAGAAATAAAAGGTAAATGTACAATATCATTATAAGCTATAGGCAAGTTGGTATTATTTACAAATTGTTCCTTATTCTCTAGATTGATTAATGAGATAGAATACAAATGGGTATTACGAACTAAATTATCTTTTTTCGTTTCAATATACTTAATTAGATGGGTTACATATTGTTGGGTTTCTGGAATATACATTATCATTGGATTTGGCTTTACAATCAGCAACTTACAATCATTAAGGGGTTCATTATAAGCTAATTCTTTTATACATTTATTATTTAATAATGCTAGGTTTTTACAATATAATTCATTATTATAATTAATACAATTTGTAGGTTGATATACATGGCTATTGTTTTTTATAATTGTGGTTTTTTCAATATGAATGATATAAGTTATATTGTTATTTACATAAGGGTATGGCATAGCGAGATACGACATAACTCCACTTGTATTTAATGGGAGTTGTATGAAATAGTAAATGATGCCAGTGTTAGAAATTGAGCATGTGCTTTTGCCAATAACATTAAGGCACAACGATATGTCAAAATTGAATGCAATATTTTAAATTACTTTTCGGCTTTAAGGTTCCTTTATATTATTATCAAAGTTCATAATTTCCGTAAATAATAAAGTTAAATTCTTATATTCTAAAAACGAGTAATAGTCGCTAAGTATATAGGTTTTATTAACTGGAAGAACCATTGCACCTGGTCCAGTCGAAAGCTTTTGAATGTGCAAACAAGTCGTTCTCTGAATCAGAAGCATCAGCAGCGATAAGGTCATTGAAATCCGGAGGACTACCTACATTCGTAACAAGAGACTGATATGAACGTTCTCTTTGTACATCTTTTATTTTATTGTTTAACTCGCGCATTACCTCATCGATTTCCGATTGTAGTTTTTCATCGCGTTTTTGTTTTTTAATATTTTTCGCGTGTACCTTTTTTAAGTTTTTTCTAGCTTTAATTCGTTTACCTTTAATTTTGCTAATTTCGTATTTTTTATCAATTTTAGAAACCTGCCGGGGAGTTTTGACTACTATTTCCCCTGAGGATATGACACTAATGTCATCGCGTTTTTCATTTTCTTTATCAATATATTTCTGCTTATTTGTTTCAATTTTTTCTTTTATAGCTCTATGAATTAATTCTAAGTTTTTATGATAGTCGTAAACTAATTGCTCCTGTATAATTGGATGGTTATTTATTATATTTGTACTTACTCCGAAAGTGATTTCATTAGGTGTTAATTTTAATTTATTGATCATCGAGTTGTTATAAACGATGGTAGCTAATTGTAATATTTCTTTAAACTGTTTATCCGGGTGTTCTAAATGAATCACACGCATTTGTTCAAAAAGGGTGGAACTTGCTCTGTTTAAAGTTCCTAGTGAATTAGAATTTTGAGGAGTCGTTTCATGTTTTTCAATATTTAAATATTTTAATAAATCTTTAAATACTAAATTATCAAATTCGCGACCGTTATCCGTTGTTATTAGTTTCGGTTTTGGAAAAATATTTAAATAAGCTATGAGAGCATTTTTTGTATCTCTTTGGTTGTTAGTTTCAGATAGATACGTTAATATTCTTTTTGAGAAAACATCGAGGATGCAATGAACATACTTTCCATGGATATGTATGGTATCCATTTGTATTTCTTCGAAAGGTTTAACAGGTGTAGGGGTTAATTTAAATTTAGGTTTTGGTGGGTGCCTATCATATTTTGTTTGCAAGCAAATTTCACATTTAGAAATCCAAGTCTTTATATTTCTCAACATATTGGGCCAGTAATATTGTGTTTTTAATCTTTCATAGGTTTCTTCTGCTGCCCTATGATGAGTTTTACTAATATGATAATCAGAGATCAATTCGTCCTGTTGACCTTTGTCAGTTATATCGGTAACAAAATTAAAGTATTTTTTTAAACGATTAGTTTGGAATTTTGTTCTAAATATTTCGCTAATTTCAAAATAAATTTTTTCTAATAATTCTGTTTCTGATCGTATATTGCTATTTATCGAGCAGTAGATTCCATATGTTACGTTAGGCTTTATTATTTCTAATAGTAATTTTTCTAGATCCGTTTTGTTTTCATACCCTAAAATGAATATCTCACTTCTGGTTTTTGTGTTAAACGGTTGGGTATTTATAGTTTCTGAAAAACCCTTTTTTACTATTATTTGGTGCTTTTCTATATTAATTGGTTTTTGTTTGTCCTCGTTTATCATAATTCTATTTTCAGAGGAAGATTCATCAGAATGGACGGTTGCGAGGCTTTCTTCATCCGTTTCGCTAATATGTAAAAGGTCTTGACATTCAATAGGGGACCGTGATAAATAATCCGCTACTCTATTAACTTCCCTCGATGTGTTTGATATCGAAATCGAAATCCTCCAACATTATTTTCCATCTGATAAGCCTCGCGTTTTGTGTTTTACACGTTTTCATGTATTCTAGAGGCTAGTGATCCGTATAAATATGAAATTTTCTACCGTATAGGTATGGTTTAAAATGGTTGCACGCCCAAATTATAGCTAAACATTCCTTCTCTATTGTAGAATAGTTTTGTTCAGCTTTGTTGAGCGTTCTCGAGGCATAGCAAACTGGTAATTCAACGTTGTTGTTTTTCTGAGCCAGCACGGCGCCAATAGCAAGATTGCTTGCGTCGGTAGTTAAATAGAAGTCCTGAGAAAAGTCAGGGACTTGTAAGACTGGGCTACTACAAATCAATTCTTTTAATTTATTAAACGCGTCTATATAAGATTCTGGATTGATTTTTATTCCCTTTCTTAAAGATTTAGTGAGAGGGGATGCTATTTTTGCATAATTAGGGATCATTTTGCGATAGAAGCCGGTCAACCCTAGAAAGCTTTTTATTTCTTTTTCGGTTTTGGGGAGTTTTGAATCCATTATGGCCGATATTTTGGCAGGATTGGGTTGTATACCCTTTTCCGAAATAATGAGACCTAGAAACAGTAACTCGCGTTTACAAAACTCAGTTTTATCCAACTGGATTTTTAAATTATGTTTTTCGAGTTTTTGAAGTACGGTTTCTATGTGTTTCATGTGGTCCGCCATATTTTCTGAGAAAACTATAATGTCATCCATGTAGATAAGAGTATTGGGGACATCCCCAAAAATAATATTCATGGTTCTCATGAAGGTGGCAGGAGAGCTGGAAAGTTCAAATGGTAGTCTTAGAAATTCAAAATGCCCTTGGTCCGTAGAAAACGCGGTTTTAGGGATTGAGTCTTTTTCTACTCTGACCTGGTGGAAGCCGGAACATAAGTCCATAGCCGTGAAAATAGAAGAAGCACGACCAAGCTTTCCGAGCAAATCTTCTATGTTTGGAAGGGGATATTTATCGGGAATGGTCTGTTGATTTAACTTTCGATAATCAATAACCATTCGAATTTTTCTCTTTCCCGATGCATCTAATTTTTTGGGTACAATCCATACCGGTGAGTTGTACGGAGAGTTACTTGGCTGGATTATTTTATTTTCTAATAATTTAGTTACCTCTTCTTTAATATCTTCGCGAAATTGGTGTGGATATCGGTAATGTTTTGAATATATCGGTTCTTCGGTTTTTGTTTTAATTTTATGCTCTAATATGTCCGTTGCGGATAATTCATCTCTATCAGTTTTGAAAATTGAGGGATATTTTCTCAACAAAAATATAAGAGTTTCCCGATCCTTTGTACTTAAATGGTCACCACGAATTAAATTTGGAATTTCTTCTGATATATTTTCCGAAACGGGAGAGGTTTCTTCAACTTCTTCACCAAGAAGTTCTTGAAAATTTAACTCTAATGTATTTTTATTTTTACTAATTATTGTTAAATTATTTTCGTAAATACCAGCGGGAATTTCAATATCGTCATTTTTTAATTCAACGTAAAAAATTCCGTTTTTGTTTAATGGAATTCTTTGACGCGTGGTACGCCTTTAGGAATAATGTCGGGGTTTATAAAATTACTCTTTGCTCCGGTATCGAGAAGCCATTTTCTATTAGCGTGATCTATTACATATGGGAGTTCGTCGAAGTTTATAGTAGACAACTCTAAAATTACGTGTTGTCGCCTTGGTTCGGGGGATTTCCTAAAAAATGGGACAACTGAGATTCTAGATCTCTTATTTTTGCGTCTCTCGGATCTTCTTCCGGTTCTTCTTCTATCTCATATATTGGTTGCCTGTGCGGCTGAGAATTTGCACTTCTCATCGAAACGGTTTGCCCTGTTGTACCGTTGTAGGGTCTTTGTTGGTTATTCGGATGATTTTGTCTATATTGCCCTGAATTGGGTTTATTAAAAAACTTTTGTTGATCGTGAGAATTCCATTCGCGATTATGGACCTCTCTTGGTTGATTATAATTATTTTGAACCTCTCTTGGTTGGTTATAATTATTAGCCGGATAATTGTTATAACGATTATTATTATAATGATTATTATTATAATGTTTTCTTTGATTTTTATGCTGATCATTAAATTTCTTTTTATTTTGAAAATTATTTTCTGATTTATCACCTGCCTTATTCATAGATCCTGATGAGATCAGATCGTCGAATAGTAGGTGGTTCTCATTTTGAATTAGATTCCTTAAATCGTCGAGGTTCTTGAGTTTATCCGTTTTTGTCATTAAATATGTTCTAACATGCAAAGGCATGTTAGTGAAAAAATGATATAACAGCTGACATTCAAGATGTGCGATCACCGTTTCTTTATTATGTGTTTTATCTATTCGGTGTCTTGATATAATTAACGTACGATTCTTATCTATTCTTTGTAAGAAATCTAATGGGTGTTCTTTAGGTTTAATATTAGTATTAAAAAGTTCAAAAGTTAATTGTTCGATTGAACGAGAATCACGAAAAGTTCTTTCTAAATATGTTTAAAGTTCTTCTACAGTTTCGAATTCACACGTAGTGTTAATGTAATCCGCTTCCGCTGTTAGCCTTGCTAATACTTTACTTAAAAGTCGTTTTTCGTGTAATTCTTTGAAATTATTGTTAGAAGCACAAACTATATTTCTAACCTGTCTTACTACATTTACGAATTTCAATAAATTGTGGAGATTTCCATCAAAGTGTGGAATATGATCGTAATCCGCGCTTTTTATTTGGAATGAAGTGTCTGCCATTTTTACCCTTTTTAATTGTTCGATTTGTTCACTAATACGACGTAATGCCGGGTCAGTAGGCATAAAAATAAAAATAAAATAAAATAAAATACAATAAAAGTTATTCTAAATTCTTACTATAAGAGTCGTCTCGAAGTTCTGCTGGATACCTGCAACTAGTGAAGTCCAGTGAACTGCAACGAAGGATACCTCGGTAGAGTGATGTCCTAAGTTGAATGCCTCTAAAATCGTCGGAGTCTTCTGGTACCTCGGAGAGTGAGCCAAAAGCAGTGATATTAAAGATATCTCGGAGAGTGAGTCTTTAATATCAAAGTTCTTCAGAGTTCAGAGTTCAGACTGCGAAGATGATTCAAGATACCTGGGAACAGTGATTTCTTGATGCTTGCAGTCCCTGTGTTCGGGCGCCAGTTAAAGAGCTGCTCAAATAGAGAACTTAAAAAAAACTTTATTGTCTAAAATAGGTTACAAGTAATGGTCTACATTCTACATACAGAATGAATATCTTATTCTAATAAAAGTACATCGAAAGGGACAAGGACTAGGAGGGGGTTTCCTAGTATGCCAACACAGAGGAACTGAGTAAGGGATTATGTTCAAGTCTTAGGAAAGGTTAGTGGCCTTTAACTCTCAATCGCGGGGGCAATCGCAACTTTGCTCCCTTTTTTCAGAAGGTTATTAAGGGGTACTAAATATCCCGCCATCTCCGGGACGAACCGTCGATAATAATTCAGCGTTCCCAGCAACCTCCTTATTCCCTTTACGTCCGTTGGGATTGCCATCTTTTGTATAGCTTCAACTTTTCGCGCATCGGGTCGTACTCCTTCCTTCGATATCGTATGCCCCAGGAAGTTGATCTGGTTTTGCCCCTGAATAGATTTCTCTACTGACAACTTTAGTCCGAATTGTCTCAGCCGGTCAAAGACGCATCTTAAATCCTCTATATGTTGTGCTTCATTCTTACTGAAAATCAACAGATCATCCATGTAAACCTGGCAGACCGATTCGTCCAGTCCCCGCAAAAACTCGTCCATGAGTCTCTGGAACGTTATCGGCGCGTTTTTCAACCCAAACGGCATCTGGGTGAATTCAAAATGACCCCTCTCGAATGTAAACGCCGTCTTATGCTAGCCCCTAGGGTGCATCTTTAGCTGGTGGTACCCTGCTTTCAAGTCCAGCGTGCTAAACACGCCCGCTCCTCCTAGCCTATCCAAGATATCTTCGAACCTCGGTAGTGGATATTTCTCGTCCAGTGTGTTCTCGTTTAATTTCCTAAAACCTACCACGACCCTATACTTCTCCTGCTTCCCGTTTTCCGGACTATTTTTCTTCACTGCCCATAGGGGGCTATTGTATGGCGACGTGCTGTCAGTAATAATACCTTGTTTCTTCAAACTCTCCAGATCTTCCCGGATATGTTGCCGTAGAGCTTGCGGGTACCTTCTCTCCTGGGCAGACGTCACCCTATCCTGTTTCAACGGAATTTCGTGCACCGTTTCCCCCGTTACACTCAATATCTCTCCCTCTTGAAAAAAAACATCCTAATACTCACTTCGTAACGCCTGTCTCCAGTCTTCTCGGGTGATTGCACCGACTCTAATTTTGTCCTTTTTCAGAACCCTCTTACACCTCTACTTCTTTCTTCCTATCCTAAAAATCCATTGCCCGTCCTTATTTCTTATCCGCGCCCCAATTTTCCCAAACAGGTCACACCTGATTATTCCCATATTCCCGAGGCATATTCTCCACTACGTGCACCCTCAATCTTCATCCCTCGGTTCCCCATCTATCCAATCAAATCTATCCCCACTTCTCCTTCTATCTACATGGACCATTCAAGGTGATTAATCCACATCCACATACCTGTACCTGGGGTATCTTCTCTCCTTCACACAACGCCTCTATCGCACTCCGACACATTATTCTCTTTGAACTGCCTGTATCCACCAAGCATCGTACTCCACTCGTGACTCTGATAATGGGCAACCCACCACACTCACTCTCTATATTATTCACTACCGCGTGGTTGCCTCTCTGCTCGCACTTTCCTTATTCCTTGTCTCTCGCTATCCTCTCCTCCGTTGCTCTTCGTCCTCCCCTCCTTCCTTCTATAGCTTCTCTGTTTCCTGGTTTGATCTCTTCTTCTTCTGTCTCCGAGGTTTCCGATGACCCTATCGACTCTGACAGTGGTCTGCTTTTCTTCCACATTCTTTGCGCATTCACCTTCATGGTTCCACCCGATTCGCTTCTCCGCGTCTGCTCATGTAGGGACACTGCCTGGCAATGTGTCCTTCGGTGCCGCATTCGAAACATCTTGTCCGGGGGCACTGTGCTACCAGATGTCCCGCCTTCCCGCATTCATGAAACCTTCACCTTTTCCCAAATCGTCGCATTGCCCACATATAAATGATGCGTGCGCCCTGGGGCAGAAGCATCCTTCAACGCCTGGCAAACTCTATCGACATGAACTCCCGGTGGCGATGAAATGATATTGATACGCGACCGACCATATCGGAGATATTCGATAGATAGTAGGCCCGCGGTTTTGGTTTTCCAAATAATCTGTCTCGGTTTATCATTGACAATCTCGTCGATCTCCTCCATCTCCGTCGGTCTCTCCCCCGCCGAACTCTCTGTACCCGACGATGCCCCTTCCTGTCCTACTCCCGTAGCAGCCGGCGTCCCTTCACCATTCGGCGACCAGTCCTGCAGAAATTGCCGAATGTCGCGGGATGGCCCTGCGGTAGCATCCTCGATGCCATTAACCGTGATTGCAGTCCGCGACTACGTTCTCTTTGCCGGGTTTGTAAACAATATCCATGGAATATTGACTTAGGAGCTCTTTCCATCGTGACACACGTGCGGACGATTCCTTTAGTTTCCCCACCCACTGCAAGGGACGGTGGTCCGTCTGAACCTGAAAACGGTTCCCAAATAAGTACGGGCGGAAACGATCGATTGCCCACACGACCCCGAGGAGTTCCCGTTCCAACGCACTGTATCGCGCTTCGGCGTCGGTCAATCTTCTACTGGCGTATGCGACGGGACGATCCCCACCCCCGCTCTCCTGAGACAACACCGCACCTAATGCATATTCGCTGGTATCGGTAGTCACCGTGAAGTGCTTGGTGAAATCTGGAAACACGAGGACTGGTTCCTCCTTCAACCGCACCATACATCTCCGAATGTTATCCTCCATATTGGGCGTAACGATCAGACGCGCCCCCTTTTTTAACAAACTATTAATGGGCACCAAGTATTGCGCCATATCCGGGAAAAACCACCTATAGTAATTGAGAGCCCCCAGAAGCCGGCGGATTCCTTTGATATCGCGGGGAATGGCCATCTCAGTAATTGCCTCGACTTTGGCAGCATCCGGACGAACCCCTTCCTTCGATATAGTATGGCCTAAAAAATTTATTTTGCCCTTTCCCAAAACCGACTTGTCTGGGGATAACCGTAATCCGAATTCGCGAACCCTCGCGAACACCTGTCGCAAATGGTGAACATGCTCGTCCTCGGGCTTACTGAAAACAAGCAGATCATCCATATAAATTTGACAGATCCCCTCGTCGATGCCCCTGAGGAATTCGTCCATTAAGCGCTGGAATGTGAGGGGAGCATTCTTCAGTCCGAAGGGCATCCGCGTAAATTCAAAATGTCCCCGCTCGAACGTAAACGCGGTCTTAGCTTGATCTCGCGGGTGAAGTTTGATTTGATGATATCCAGCTTTTAAATCTAATGTGCTGAATACCGTGGCCCCACTCAATCTGTCTATGATATCATCGAATCGCGGGATGGGGTACGCCTCATCAACGGTATTACTATTTAATTGGCGAAAATCTACCACTACACGATGTTTTTCCGTAGTTTCCCTCGGCGCTGATTTCTTCTTAACTGCCCATAAGGGGCTACTATATGGGGAGGAACTGTTCACAATGATCCCCTGCCTCGCGGATGTGACGCCGCAGTGCTTGTGGGTACCGCTTTTCCTTCACCTATGTCACCCGATCATGTTTGAGGGGAATTTCGTGTACCGTTCTCCCCGTGGTTCCTAGCACATCCCCTTCCTTATAGAAAATGTCATGAAACTCCCGCATAAGCGACCGTCTCCAATTCTCGACCTTGCTAACTGCCCCGACCCTGGTACCCTTGACAGCCCGGTGACACAGGTATGTTCTACGCCCGAGTTTAATGTGCCACTTCCCTTTTTCGTTTATCACCTTGGCGCCTACCCTATCTAAAAGATCGCACCCGACTATCACCTGGTATTCCCTCGGCGTGCTCTCTACCACGTGTACTCGTAATCTGCCCTGTCCTTCTCCCCATTGACGCAACCCTATCTTTACCTCGCCTATCACGCTACATGGCCCACCCAACGTGAGCAACTCACAGCCGCAATTTTGAACCTGAAGCGCCTTCCCTTTGCGTCCTTCCTACCATGTTATCTCTCCATTACCGGTCTCCTGTCCCGGTTCGTAGGTCTTTCCCGCCGGTAGCTCTCTGCCTCTCTCTTTCTACTAGCTTCGAACCGCGGCCGATTTCTACTCATCTCCGGCATACGGAATGGGACTCTGGTCCAGCCTACCTTTACTTCTCCGCTATACTTCGCCTCCTCGTCCCTGGCGCTGGCATCCACCATGCCTTGTGCACATTCTAGAAAGCTCTTTTCTTGGGGCAGGCCGTCTTTCCTTCCTGTATCGCGAGCCAATTGCACCTTCAGGATTGTGGCCAAGAATGCCATCCTTGCCTCCGCCTGCTCCGCACACATGGTCTCCTCAGCTTCTCAGTGATTTTATTAAATCGTGCCAATAGTATGCCCGCATATTGGCCGCTGCTCTGGTGAGGCTTCCGCATTTCCCTAAACATTTGCAGCATGTCCTCTTCCGGGGCCCACCGACCCCCTCCAAACGCCTTCTTTAGCCGAGCCTTTACCGTGTCCCACGGCGTGTCCTCATCTGCCTGAATCAGGTTCAGCACACTCCTTTTCACTCGACACACCAAAGCCGCTCTCAATGCCGCAACTCCTCTAACCTCAATCAAATCTTCCGCGGCCATTGAGTCAATTAGGGATATTATCCGGTCACCTCCTTTCAGAAAGTGATTCAATTCTCCCACTTCCCCACTGAACTTGTCTAGCTCACCTATTGTGTACCTAATGTCCTGGGCATTTGCTCTCTTCAATTTTAGCCGCTCTATGGCATTAGCTTCTGCCGCGGCAAGATTTGCGTGCGCCTGCGCCAGCGTGGCTGTCGGTTGAGGAGGAACGTCATTAGGTAACGTCAGCGTGGGCGCTCGAAGAATTCCTTGTTGTCCGGTCTGAAGTCCGCCCTCCTGCATTTCTCCATTCATGATTGACCGGTAACCAAAAAAAAATCTTCCGCTACGAAAACTCAGCTCAGCTCCCGGGTTTCGGCACCACTTAACGTGTCCGGATTAGAGAACTTAAAAAAAAAAAGAAAGGTTTAAGAGAATAATAACGCAACAAGAGCTGGTTAATAACTTACTTTATTCACCAAATAATCCTACTTATATAACTTATATACTCTTAGGGAGTTGTTTATATTCCTAGTAGGATTAAGTTCTATTATTAGCTAGGTCTGGCTCTTAACTTATATATATATATATATATATATATATATATATATATATATATATATATATATATATATATATATATATATATATTGTTACATCTCTTGATCACGTGACTATCCTAATTAATTATTAATTAACACTAACCATCAATTAGAACTAATCCTTGATCATCCCTAATAATTAATTAACATTAATCATTAATTAGCACTAATCCTTAATTATCACTGCTAGGGCGCCGTAAGGATTACAGCAATTGCACCCTTGAACAGCCTTTCCCTGTAGCACCAACTCTGGAACCCTGGCTTAAATCTGACCTGACCAATAATATTTTTAATATGACTGCTTTGTCATATGCATTTTTTATTTTCTATTTGAATGTTAAAATTATAAATGTGAAAAGGAAGATCGCAACATAAAAAAATACCGAATGCCTCTTTTTTGAAACTTATTTATTAATAAACTCATTTAATTTATCAAAATAATTTAATTTCTTTACTCATTTATATTTATTATAAAAAAAAAAAAAATTTATATTGGTTTAGAGAGAGAAAAAAGAAACAACTCTAATTCAAATCAAAATATAAATCTCATAATTAACTATTAATATACAAATAACTATAATATTTAAATAAATATTTTCCTTTGACAAAAAATACCAACAAAATTTATCACCTAAATAAAATAATCAAATAATATAATCATCTAATATAATTAAATAAAATCAAAATTAATTAAATGTCTAAATACCCTGGGTGAATCGGTAATGTGTTGCAAACGACGGATATTGAATAATCAAGTTGGTTGTCTGTTGTCTTGGCCGGCCGGTGGTTCAGCATACGATCTTCTTGAACATTCGGGTGATATGGCGTCGATGGTCGTTGTCCGTGAGATCTCTTGATGGTAGTCTGACGTATTGATGATAATAAAAAAAAAGGAGAAAATAACGGCCTCCCGATTGCCGATAACCGAAAGTTTGGTAGACTTTTCGGAAACTTAATCGTAATTAATACGATTAATGATTGTTAGATTTATATAAAAATGTTCTGAACACGAGTAACAAAATAGTACGGACTCACAACTCTAAATATCGATGTGATCACGACGACGATAAATGGCCAACTTTGATCCACTTTGTATTAATCCACTTTGATCGTTTTGTAGGCAAAATGTAAACATTGATGTGCCAATAACAATATCAATGTTATCGCTCTTCCCCCTACCTGATGATACAATAACAACTATTACATAGCGTGATTCACATTTCGTTCTAACAATTCAACCTATTATTTATTTTAATGAAACTTAGAAAATGAGTTGTTAAAATAATTAAATATAAACAAATTATTAAACATAAATTTAGGAATTATTTTTTATCAAATAATTAGCGGCTGAAACATACCGCCCACCAAATTTTTAGTAATAAAATTTCAAATAGGTTATACCTCTGAAGGAGGTAGCAATGGTGCTAGCTGAGCAACTGGATGCACGTATTCTCCTGTTGGGGTTTTTAACTTTAAAATCCGGACAACACCATCTTTACTAGGATAAGTCTCAATAATTCTTGCTGCTAAATTGTTAAAATAATTAAATATAAACAAATTATTAATCATAAATTTAGGAATTCTTTTTAATCAAATAATTAGCGGCTGAAACAAGCACTAATCCTAATTTATATTAAATTGATACCAGATTCGACATGTATGAACCTGCACCGGTCCTGTCTGTGCTGCATCGATTCATTCCTAACCTGCTCAGCCCAGGTCGCCACGTGCTCGCTTCATAACTGGTGGTGGGGGTACTATGATCGGTGGAGGGGAACCCTACAGCCAATCAGATTCGAGTATTCTCGTTCAAGAACCACGTGACCATCATGGCCTCTGCCATTTCTACTCGAAACCCGAGAGATAAAACAAAGTTTTGCTACCAGCACTGCTACAATTGTGAAAATGTTCTTATGTTTCGAGTGCAGCCCAGGCTATGAGAGACAATTAAGTGAAAGCAAATATTGACTGACACGTCCGTCGAACAATTGAACAAGCCAGTAAGCTTTGTAAGATGAAAGGAGAATACAAAGTGGGTTGTTTAAGCTGTGGAAAATTGTATCACACTGGATGTATCGACTTGTCGGATTGCGACCACAGAACATTTTGGTGTGATGATTGCTGTCGTCCACCTATGAAAAATTCTATTTCTTATCTAGATATCTCTGCAATAGCACTCAAGATTGACGAATTATTTAACAGCAATCTTAACTTGGAGGAAGAAGTTTCAGAAAATAGTGTAGATACCATACCTTATGACCATGACTGGAGACCTGATGACCAGGATTCAAGATCTCACGACACTGATGATGTAATGAATCATGACCCTTTGATTAATGACCCTGATCTAGGAAATTACCATCCTGTTTTGGCGACTAATGGCTACAATCCGAGTCTCGGTCCACGTCCAACAATTGAAGAAGAAATAAGAACTTGGAGGGAACGTGTAAGAGAAGCAGAGCTAGATATTCAAAGGCAAGAAATGAGGATGCAAAAGGCTAGGGTCATCGATAGAGATTTTTTGGTGGCCTTTGAAGAGGTCGTTGACCAGGAAATGCAAGGACTCTACTATTCGACACCCTGCGATGCCGAGATTTGTTCATACTGTAGACGATACCGTGTGACCTGTACGAAATGCTTACGTGTCCTCCACACAGCATGCGTTTTCTTGCCAGACCACGATTGCGAGACGACTGTATGCTTCTAGTGTCTCATGTCGGATACTGAAAGTGACACAGAGAATGACGACGAGGTAGAAGAATTTTTTAATGAATAACATTTATAAATTGAATTTATATTAAATAAAAATGATCAGTAATTTTGTTATTATATTTAAAACAATTTATGTAACTAAAAACATATTTTCTTATTATATTATAAATTATTTCTTAAATAAATAATGGTCAAATTCTGCTTTAACTGTTATATTCCCTCTCTCTCTAATCTACTAACATATTATCATATATTAAAATATTATCATAACAGTAATATCGAATATTATATATATTTTTTATTTCTATTTTCTAGGATATCACCTAAAGATTTTATTGATAGTTAGGGTAAATATGATTTCCTTTGTTAAAATCAGGTAACGCATTAAAATATATTTCGAAGAGCACAACTCCTAGTCCCTTATAAAGTGGTATTTCTTAGTGTCGGAATAGAATTAATGTATTTAATTAAATAATTTTACCAAGTCATGCTATTCCGAGAATGTTCCGTAATTATAACCTCCATGTGTAGTTTACTCACATGCTAATTTTTCAGAAAAAACTCAGTAACATTAGAGTCGACTTGGAAATAACCCACAAGAGTAACCTCCCCAGCAAGGAGAACGAAGCCTGCCAAAGAGGTACCTTCAAATAGTTATATGATTTACACGAGATTTTTTTGTTTTTACAATCATTGTATCGATATATCTCGTCTAGATGAAGGAAGTTAAAATGTATGGGGGAGATTTTAATTTATGTAAGACGTATTGGTGTGATATGATATTCGAACGACTAGATTGTTTTTTCAACATTTGGATAGGTGTTAGGGTTACCTGTTAGATATTGTTCTCACTATATCTTCGAAAGGTTTGTCTGATGGCCTTACTGATGGACTTTAATATGGCCTTTCATTTAATATTTATGTCCGGTTTCGTTCATTCTTGGGAAAATGTTGCTTTTAAAGTTTCTAATGTGTTGATTATGTTAGACCTATTAGTGCGATATAATATTACCTACGAACAGGTAGATTATTTTTTATCCATTAGTAGTAGGTGTTGTTAGCGTATCCAGTTAGACATAGTTCATAATGAAGTTCTTCAAACGATTAGTCATTAATCATTGCCTCATTAAACTATAATTGTACAACTTAAACGTTTATATCCTGTATACTTCATTCTTGGGGGCAATTGTTTTAAATATCTATTGTTATATTACAAAAAGTATTATTTCGATCTTAGTATTGTTTCAAGCATTATTTCTATTAAGGTTACTTAATTATTTCTATTAAGGTTGCCTGAGTTCGGAGCTAAGTTCAGGCTACCGAGCGGGTCCGCGGATGGTGGAATAAGCAGCCCCGAACCACGAACGGCAGCGTTATCAGGGCGGGAGAGGGTGGTTGGCGACGCGACCACTCTCACAAGTACCCCAAGAGCTCAATGACGACGCTGTGATGAGGCTAGTATGCACCGCCTCTAAATAAGTGCAGCCTCCCCTGCATAGCGGGGATGCCCGGGCAGACAGGGCCCGTAAGCCAGGGATGGCAGCCGGTTTAAGGGAAGGTATCCCCGACAGAAAACCCCTGGTCCTCCAGGTTGGGGGTTTCTATCAGGCCAGCACGCTGTTAGTGGAAAAAAAAATCTAAATTAAGTCAGAAAAAAGAAAAGCCGGACGGAAATATTGGCAAACGGACTTGAAAACGGAAAAGGACATTACAAATCGGAACCTAGAATGTGCAAGTCTCTGTGCGAATGTGCGAATAAAAAAGTAGAAGTATTCGCGGAGATAGAGAAGTCGAAACTCGACATCGTCGTTTTGACAGAAACAAAGGTGAAAGGGAAAGGTCAGGAAAGGATTAGGAATTAGATTCAATTTTGGAGTGGAGTGGATAAAGGTGAGCGAGCTAGGGCTGGTGTCTCTATTGTGATCCGATGGAAACACAAGCGATGTGTAAGCTTCTATGAGATGATCTCGGAAAGGATAATTAGATTGGACGTATGAATATTTGGCTACAATGTTTCAATTCTGGGAATCTACAGCCCAGATAACAATAAATTGGCCACCGAAAAGGACGCTTCGAAGGATGTTCTCAGAACCAATCTAGAGAAGATTAGGCGCAAAGATCAAGTGTTTATAATGGGTGATATGAATGCCCAAGTTGGGAAGGAAGCAAAAGGGAATCCGGTAGTGGGTACATGCGGGGAAGAGGATATAAATGATAACGGCATCAGGTTGCGGGATATCTGCGAGGAATTCGATTTAAGAGTACAAAATACTTTCTTCCAACACAGAAAGGAGCATCAGTTCACTTGGAGTAATCCGGGTTTCAGACTTTCCATTTTGAATTATTGTATTACCAAGCAGTATAGCCTCCTACCAGTAGCGGATGTAAGAGTCCTGCGAGGCATGGAATGTGGTAGTGACTACTTTTTGTTAAGAGCCCAATGCATAGCACTTTGGAAAAAAAAGCAAACAACATCTAAGCAAGCCAAATCCACACACATAGATGAACGTAAGTATAAGCTTCACCTGCTCAATGATGAAAGTATAAGAAATCTATACAGACGCCGCCTGGAAGCCAAAATGAGCGAAAATGGGTAAAGTAATGCCATAGAGATATATGAGCACATAAAGAAATGTATCCACGAAGCAGCTAGTGAAGACTTAGGGAAGACAGAAACTAATCCTCCAAAAAAATTGTGGAACATGGAAATAGAAGAAATGGTAGGCAGGAAAAACGGATTTTCAATAGATGGTTATGTAGCGGAAGCCAAGAAGATTGGAGAGAATACCGAAGGCTAAACACAGGTAAAGCGTATAGTCGCAAAAAGCAAGAACCAAGCAAGGGAAGCCTGTTGTAGGAGGATTGATAATACCCTGGGCTAAAATAAGATTCGCGAATCATGGAGGATCCTAAAGGCGCTCAAGACACAAGTAAAGGGAAATGTGATTCCTTTGATAAGTGAGAAGACCTGGGTGGAATATTATGAAAAACTGCTCACTGAAACTAGGCCAGAATGGTCTGGTTCATATACGCCTGAGAATTATGCACTAGGAAATGTAATTGTTAAAGAAGATGAAGTTCTTGTTGCACTCAGAAATGCAAAATGTGGAAAAGCCGCAGGACCTGGAGGTATTTCAGTAGAGCTGTTAAAGGCAGGAGAAACTGAATTGTTAAAAGCCTTTATAAAACTAATAAATCTCATATTACAAGGGCAAGAGTTACCAAAAGACCTTAAGACAGGTTTTCTTACATCTACATATAAGAGTTCTGAAGGATAAATTAGAAGAGGAGTTTGTTACCCCGGAGGAACAGTTTGGTTTCACTGCAGCCAGGTCTTGTACGGACAGCATATTTGTCTTAAGGCAGCTCATAGAAAAACGAATGGAAAAAGGAAGAGCTGTATACATATCTTTTATAGACCTTGAACAAGCCTATGACAGTGTATCAAGGCATAAGATGTGGAAATCGCTTAAGAGTGCGGGTATTAGCGATGCCTTGTATTAGCAGTGAGGTGTCTGTACAGTGAGGACAAGTACAGGATGAAGGGTGAACTGCAAAGAGGCCTCGGGAAGATATGCAAGCAGGTAGATTCCTTCAAATACCTGGGGTCAACAACAGATGGGAATAGCACGTCGGAACTCGATCGAAGGAGGAGAGTTGGCCTAGCAAGAAAGGTGACTAGAATGATGCAATCAGTTCTTTGGAACACGGTCATCACAACTGACAACAAAAGGCGGATTTTTAGAAGTATTGTTGAGCCTTCCCTTAGGAGACCTTGACGCCGCAGAGACCTGGACACTTAATCCAGGACTATACTCCAAATTACAAGCGGCAGAGATGGATTTCTGGAGGAGATGCCTCAGGATTACCCGGCTCGAAAGAGTTAGGAATGAGGAGATTAGAGGTAGGCTAGGAGTGACTGAGGGAGTTCCGGAGAGGATTGGAAGGAACAGGCTGCGATGGTATGGGCACTGCCAGCGGATGCCAGAACGTAGGTGACTAAAGAGACACTGCTATGGGAACAACCAGGGAGACGGAGGAGAGGAAGACCCCGAAAGACTGCGTGGAGGAGGAGATGGCCGGTAGGGGACTTGAGAAGGAGGACTGGTGGGATAAAGAGAAGTGGAATGACGCTCTGACTTAATCAGGCAACCCATTGAGGAACAAGAACAAGACCTGCAAAAGTAAAAACCCGTGATAACCGGGTATGTGTTTTGTTAAAAGGTTTACTATCTCATTATTTTAGATCATATCTGCTGTGATGATGGCTCCTTAGTGAGTGTGGATCATCAGAAAAAATCTTATCCCATATGTTACTTCTACTATGACAAGATGATTGCATCGCCTACAAAATTGTTTTTTTCGAATTAAAATCCATTTCATTAATATAGTCTCCAATAACCGCTTTTTGATGTATGTGTGGATGTAAAATCGGGGTTTAAAATGCTACTATGATGGCAAAAAGTTAAATATCAGGTGTATGAGGTAAAAGTGATGGGAAGTACTACTCCTAGATGATCAATTGGGTTATCGGTAATTAGTTAATATCAATGGCTCCAACATTTACTCATGCTACCAGCGGTCTACTTTAATCAAACTAGATAGATTCATACATTTTTGAAATAGGTGGCAAAATATTATACTGAAATCTATGGCTAATATTACCAGCTAAACAACACCTCATCCATATCATTTTTACAGTATGTATAATCATGCTCTTACCTCACGGCTCCATGAATTCCTAGGACCATTGACCATTGAGTTTAGCTGATGTCTTCATACACATACATCATCGTTGATTATGACGCTGTTGATCTTGACGCTATTTATATATTTCTTAGATCCATTCAGACAATCCTCTGCAGGGGTGATGTTTTGCCAACGTGCAATCTATTGATGCTGAATACATTACTGCTAACAGTTTATCATTAATATGTGCGCTAAAATATATCCGGAGAGACACACATAAACAGATTTACATACCCCACATATAATACATGAACATATATAAATACACTCATATACACATACATAGAAACATCACACACACAAACTTTTTTATATTTTAGCTTAGCGAGTGTTGATTGACGAATTTTCTAAAAAAGTTTCATAACCTGAACAACAGCTAGAATTCACATGTGCAAGTGTGATATTAAAATTCAAGAAACATTTTTTCTTAACTCCGTATTATATTCAATGTTTTTTCTGAGAAAAATTATTATTCTAGTTCATTAATTCATCCTGCATGTTATAAGAAATAAAAAGTGCTCTTTCTAAACGAAAAATAAGTAAAGAGATGAAAACTTTGGCTATATGAAAAAATAATATAAGTTCGTTCCATAATTGCTCATCGAGAAAAAAAATAAAATGTAAAAGTAAAGGAAAACTTTTCTATACAAGGAAGAAATGTGGGGAGTTTATTCCATGTAATGTGTCCTGTCATGGAGAGTAAATCTTAGAGAATAAGCTTTTTTCTATCCGAAAGTTAAAAATTGTTAGGCTCTGTTCATTGTATTCTTTGGACACTAAAAGCTTCATATTCATAAAACGCCTGAATAATGCAGTTGCAATGCTATATATATATATATATATATATATATATATATATATATATATATATATATATATATATATATAGAGTGCAAATCTGTAAATTTATGACTTGCAACAAAAATATGACGGATAACATCAAAAGTGAGTGAGGCAATTTCTTAATAAATATGAAGCTGTACACAGTGCAACGTATCAACGACTGTTAAACACTTACTGACTGCATAGGTATCAACCTCCCATACCATCTAACAGTGTTATTAAATGACAATAGTCCGTACTTTTAGGAAATATTTGATTACCTATACCAAATTAACACATACGAATCATTATAAAGTACAATTATTTTGGTTTATTTAATTTTTTTTTTTACTCCCCTCTTATTTGTACGTATGAATGTATATGTGTGTATGTGTATGTATGTGTATGTATTTTTATATGTATATCCGTATATGAGTATATGTATGTATATGTTTATGAATGTGTATATGAGTATTTATGTATGTGTGCATATGTGAGTTACAATTAGACTGACTATCTACTTTAAAAAAAGGGGGTTTTGGGGCAAGTTAAGGACACAACTTCAAGAAACGAACTAACTTTATTATCTTTTCTATCTGGTATATATAGAGACAGAGTTGTTGATATATAATACTTTCTGTACTAAATTCTGTACCAATTCTTACATTGTTTAATTGATAATTTGCCGTTTCTTTATTATACACTATATTAGAACATAAAAGTAAAAACATAAAGGAAAACATTCGTTTTGTTACTATGCGACCTACTGAGCGCAGCCGCCAGGCTCGAGTTCTGACGCTATCCTTGGTACGCGTAGTTCTTCAAGGTGAACCGTACGCGATCGAAATGGGTAGTTCACATCCCTGATAGTGAACAAATTATTTTCCCTTATCGTTGTGATTTTATAGGAACCCTCATAACGCCCGGCCGTTTTGTTTCTGGCGGTCCTCAATCGCCTATACACAATTGTCCCTAACGGTAATGGACCCATTTTATAAACTATAGGCCGATTGTTCGCCTTATCCACCCGCATCTGTTTCTCGCGGATTAATTTTTCCCTGATTCTCGCCCATGTTTTTTCTCGACAACCCATAAGGGACTATTAAATGGGGAATTACTACGTCTGATAATACCTTGTTTAAGAAGATCCTCTAATTGTTTGCTAATGATATCCCTCATAGCCTGGGGGTATGGGATGGTCAGAGATGGTTTGAGATGGTTAAGAGTGGTATGGGGTGGTCAGACATGGTTGGAGATGGTTTAAAATTATCTCCAACCATGTCTGACCACCCCATACCACTCTTAACCATCTCAAACCATCTCTGACCATCCCATACCATCGCTAACCATCTCAAACCATGTCTGAACATCCCTAAATCATCCTATACCACATTCCTGATCATCCGTTACCCTCCATCACTACCTCAAGCCAAACCTTGACCATACCGATCTACACCCCCTCGTGTGACATGAAAACTGAATTATAGCTCTTAAAACAGACAATAGAGGTCAGCAGATTCGCATGCAGTTGTGTTGATAGTTTTAATAATCATCGATATACTGCAGTACTTCTACTGCAAATGTGATAAATTGGATTAAAAATTTTATATTCGTATTAAGAGTGTAGGTATTTAGAGGAGCTCAACTACTAAGGTCACCCATCCATGATTAATATTATGACAGTAGAATTGATCCAGGGCATGACTCTTGGATTATAATCACATGTAATGTCCGCAGCTCGTCTAACTTTTCAGAAAGTGATCAATGCCTTCTGTTAAATTTCTGTCCTTTCGGGGTAATACTTAATATTCTGAGTGGATTGGAGTCGATTACCAAAAGATATTGGAGTCTTAAAGCCACCCAGCTTCCGCCTCTTGATAAACAAATAAATGTAAAAATACGATGGAGTGGTTAAAATTGATTGAACTGAATGTTGATTTATTGATAAACAAACTTCGATGAGGGAACAGGTACTAGTAGAGGTGCCTCACAGACGAACTTATGGTATTTTTGGAGGAAACTGTGATCAGAATCTAACTACCACGATTTTGTTCATATTAGTCACTGTTCATATTATCTGTCATTTGATGATGGCAAACATTCTAATATTTACAGTCACCTGTACACAAAACAAGACATTTTGATCCGGAGACGATATAGAAATATCTAATAAATAGTTATCATTTCATGAAAGATATCAAACAATTTGAATTATGAAGTGAGGACAGAGCTAATGCCTTCCGTTAAATTTATGTTTTTTCGAGGAAATATTTAACATTTTGGATTGATTGGAGTTGATTACCAAAAGATATTGGATTCTTAATGAGGCCCAGCTTCCGCCTCTTAATAAAAAATAAATATCAATTTAATAAAAACAAATAAAATCTAGTATGTGATTGCTATGTTTACCAATAAACACACCTCGGCAAGGCTAAAGTAACTGGGAAAAATGTCTCATAGATGAGACCTGATGCTATTCTTCGTAGAAAGTGTGATCAGCATTGTGCTCGAACTACCTCATTTTCCCTCTATCGGCTACTCATTTTAAAATCCTAGGGTGCTATGAAACACCTCTTAACAATGGTTCTCATCCTGGTGAAGCCCATAAATGTTCTGTCCAACGGAAAGTTAATGTGCAAAAGCAAGATGGACTCGTTAAAATTGATTGAACTGATTGTTGATTAATCGATAAACAAACTTCAATGAGGAAACAAGTACTGATAGTGGTGCCTCATAGGCGAAATTATGGTATTTTTAGGAAAAAGTGTGGTCATAATTGTGCTATAACTACCACGATTGTGCTCATACGAGTTAATTTTAGTATTATCTATAATCCTATCATGCCAAACATTCTAATATTGAAAGTCACCTGCACAAAACAAGACATTTTGACCCGGAGACGATATAGAAATATCTAATAAATAGTTATCGTTTCATAAAAGAAATCAAACAATTTGAATTATGAAGCGAGTATGGAGAAGGGTTAATATGAATATTTCTAAACTATTAGTATATTTCTGGAAGAATCCTGAATAAAGATTTGAGTCTCTTAAACAGCAGTAAATATCTGACCAGTCAACGTTTCGCCAATTCGAGCAATGAAAAAAACAAAAAAAAAACATAGTATCATACAAATGGGGACCAAATATAGCACATCTTAAGCCAACATTCTCAAATAATATCAACTACAGATAATAAATCATCTCAAAACAGTTTTATACATAAATATTTGCTAATAAAATGTTTTATTTTATTTCCAAAATCATTAAAATTTACTAAAATCAATAAAGTAATAGGCAAAATCAATTATAAAAACAAAAAATAATATCTAAAATTGGTTAAAATATACTAAAAAAATATAAAGCTATGTTAAAAATTAGAGGTAAAAGACCAGTAAAGCAGTAAAAGGCCTACTCAAAAGATATTATCAATGAATTGAAAGAAAATGATGGATTCGGTTAAACATTAAGCATGGTATTATTGCCGAACTGTATTTTGCCATTAGAAGTTGATGAGAAATATCTAAAATCAATAAAAACCGCTAAAATTACTAAAAACCACTACAATTATGGGACTTCACGTTATGAAAAATGTAAATATTTAGAGTTGATCAAGGGGTGCCCAGACGAGAGACCTCTACGTGCTGAGTAAAATGAAGGGTTGGAACCGTAGGAGAAGTCCAGGTGAGAAGAGGAGATTTTTTCAAATGTTTTCCTAGTGATTCTGGATGATCATATGAGGCCGGAGGAGTTCGGTTATTCTAGAATCGGGAACCCCATAAGGCAGACTAGGGAGATCGAGGTGGGGACTAGAGGAAAACGAGGGCGAACGAGCGTCACCGAGGACGATGATCGAGCCCAGCCGCTCTGCTCACAGTGTATCCGAGAGTAGCCGAAAGGAGCCGATGATATCGCAAGGTCTGATACGAGTGCAATTAGGAACCATGGTTGTTAATTATAATTAAATCAAGTTCAGAAAAGGGGAGAAACAATTTAGGAAAGGCAAAAAATCAGTTGAGAAGACTATATTTACATAAAATTTAAATATTGGGGAGATTAAAGAAAACGTAAACAAATAGATAGGTAAATGTAAACATTGGGAAGGTTGCATAAATCATTGCATAACATTGAGAACATTATGTAAACTAGCCAGGAAAATTCCCGAGTGGAGTAAGATGCTGCGCCCTAGCGGACAGAAAATGTATAAATATTGAGGAGGTTATAGAAAATTTAAAAAAGAAATAAGTAGGTAAAGGTAAAAATTTGGAAAAATTGCATAAAATGTAAACATTTAGAACTGAAAAAGGTACAAAACTTTAGCTAATAATAATGACGTCATCTATCCAGATATTATGAAATGATTAAAAGGCTCTTTATCATTGTTTGTAAATGATAAAAAAACTTTAAGGATTTAACATTTAATTCTTTTACGGCGTTTTAATAGTTTATACTATGAGAAAATAAAAATACACATAAGATTAAAAAGTTGTTTTGTTTATGTTTCAGCGAGATGAGTAATGATAGAGGATTAATAGTTCAAAGTCCATTGTTTACTTTTAAAGGAAGGATTAAGAGATAGAGCATTATTGCGAAAGCTAAATTTGTTTACTTTTTAGCGGAAGTCCTAAATCATTCTTTATGTTTTGGTATTAACAGCTCAAAGTTCAAAAGCTCTTAAGGGATTAAGAAATAGTATTAATTAATATTCATTAATTAAAATTTACTGCGACATGTTCGCAGTTATTAATACCGACTCGTGTACTTTGAAAATATTTCAAAGCTATGAAAAGGTGCAACCTCTTTGGCCTGCGTGATACCATCGTTTCGATTTGTTAATATATTTTAGAGATTAAAAGTTCGATAGGAACTTAATGGATTAAAAGTTAATCCTTTTAAGACCATTATTTAACTACGAGAGAATAAAAATACGTAGAACATTGACAAGTTAATCCTTTTAAGACTATTATTTATACTATCAGCTATTAAAAATACGTAGAACATTGAAAAATTATTTAAAGTTCGAATATGAATTAATGATTAATTTATATTCATCAATTAAAATTTACTGCGACATGTTCTTGGTTATTAATACCGACTCGTGTACTTTGAAAATATTTCAAAGCTATGAAAAGGTATAACCTCTTTGGTCAGCGTGTCGTTTCGATTTGTCGATATATTTTAGGGATTAAAAGTTAATCCTTTTAGGACCATTATTTATACTATCAGAGGTTAAAAATAGGTAGAACATTGAAAAGTTGTTTTGTTTATGTTTCAGCGAGATAAGAAAGGTTGGGGATTAAGAGTTCAAAGTCTAACAGTTGTTATAGGATTAAGAAGCCCTACTATTTATTTTTGTTTTAGAGATAAACAGTTCAAAGTCCATATTTGTATTTCACCTAGACATCATCCAACTTGTCTATACATGATCCAACCTGTTTAAATGTTGGTAAAGTTAAATATTGTAAAGATTACGTAAACATTGAGAAGGTTGCACAAACACGAAAACAATGTAAAGGTTATGTAACCTTTGGGAAGGTTACAGAGTATGAAGAGGGTACCTAGCCCTTCATCATATAGGTTATGATTAAATAACCGTAGGGGAGGTTACATACTATAAAGTGGATACCTGGCCCTTCGTCGTATAGGTTATGATTATATAACCGTAGGGGAGGTTACCGACAATAAAGTGTATACCTGACCCTTCATCGTATAGGTTATGATTATATAACCGTAGGGGAGGTTACAGACTATAAAGTGGATACCTGACCCTTCGTCGTATAGGTTATGATTATATAACCGTAGGGGAGGTTACAGACAATAAAGTGGATACCTGACCTTTCATCGTATAGGTTATGATTATATAACCGTAGGGGAGGTTACAGACTATAAAGTGGATACATGGCCCTTAATCGTATAGGTTATGATTATATAACCGTAGGGGAGGTTACAGACAATAAAGTGGATACCTGACCCTTCATCGTATAGGTTATGATTATATAACCGTAGGGGAGGTTATATGCTATAAAGTGGTTACCTGACCCTTCATCGTATAGGTTATGATTATATAACCGTAGGGGAGGTTACATACTATAAAGTGGGTACCTGACCCTTCAATTGGTGGAGGAGATAAACCTGGTGGTTAAGCGTGGATGCTGACCACGTCATTGTAAACAAAATGGCGGCTTAGGGTGGGGGTAATCAGGATGAAGCAATATGATTGGCTGGTTGGAGATTGATAAGAGTAAAAGGGGGGGGAGCCTAACGGTCACATGACTAAAAAGGGGCGTGGCCTAATAGTTAAGGTTAGGACGAGGTGAGACCACGTGGTAGTTAAGGTTAGGTTTAGGCAAGGCCACGTGGCAGTTAAGGTTAGGTCGAGATGAAAATTCAAATTCAAATTTCCCGCCATAGGCCACGTGATTGGTCACGTGGGCGCGCACAGAAGTGCGCCAGCTCCCCCATTTTCCCTCTACTAGCTACCCTAAGGAAGTTCTTCCCCACCACCCAAGAAAGGCTGAAGGCGAGATGGGTCCTTCCTGATTACTGGGTCTCGCAGATGCTGACAGGGCATGGAGGTTTCCGGGGGAAACTACAGGAACATGGAAAGGACATAGACCCCCGGTGCCCCACCTGTGGAGTCCCTGAGACTGCAGAGAACGTGATCGTGTCCTGCACCGCAGTAGAAGGACACCGAGCCAGGTTGTCGAGAAGTACCGGGATCTTCGCCCTCGCCGAGTCGAACTTCTCCCGTCTGATGGAGGAAGAGGTGTACCCCTTCTTCAAGGACTTCGTGTACGGGTGGAAGGAGGTGCTGGGCACTGAGCACTTTGCCCTGGCAAGGACCAGACCACCCGACTTCGGCGAGCCTCATGAAGGTTGATGCACCCTGGAGGAGATGGGATCCGGACGGATACAGCGGACCAGGAGGGCTGGACCAGCTTCCGGACGGATGCAGTGGACCAGGAGGGCTGGACCGGTATAAGGACGGGTGGAGCTGAAGATGGGAACCGGACGGATGCGGCTGACCAGGAGGGCTGGACAGCACGGGGAGGATCCGGACTGGAACCGGATGGATGGAGAGCGCCAGGAGGGCTGGCCACGCCGCCGGCAGAGGATAAGGTGCTGCCCTAAGGTACGCAACCCCGCACCGGGCCACTCCACAGTAGCAGATAATAAGGTGCAGCCCTAAAGTGTGCAAACGCGCACCGGGCTGCACCAGAGTAGCAGGATCCATTGTCCCTAAAAATATATTATCCTCAATATAAAAAATGTATAATAAGATATTTAATAAATGAGTAGTTTATTGGTGGCAGTGGCATACGCTTACCCCAGCGTAATATCCCACTGCCGCCACGACCTCGTATGACCCAAAAGGTCGGGTAGGAGGATTAAATAAAAAAAAAAAAAAAAAAGAAAAAGACCCACTCCATTTCGCGGCTGCGTAGAGCACAGTAGATGGGACCACACTTGCTATCAGTAGTCTGCGACTAATTCCGGGTCCGCCTACGTTGGGCATCAGTCGGCAATGCTGTGCTCACTCTAGCCGCTTTATCGCATGCTTGTTGGATATGCTCCTTGAACCGCAGGCTCTCATCGATTACAACCCCAAGATACCTCAGGGAAGACTGGGATCTAATTTCTTGTATATCCACTCTCAAAGTTATTTCTTCCTTCCTTTTGCGACTACTAATAAGAAGGGCCTCTATTTTCCTGTCTGCCAGCTGGAGCCCCACCGATGCCAGCCAATTTCGGATCAATGAAATGCTCTGGTTGGCCTTCAATGTCACTTCATCTTTATATTTTGCCTCGATCAGCACTGCGATGTCGTCGGCAAATCCCACCGTCTTGGCACCCTCTGGCAGGCTAAGCCTGAGGACCCTATCGTACATGACATTCCACAGTAGTGGTCCAAGCACTCAGCCCTGGGGTACTCCACAGGTTATCTTAAACCTTTTTGGCCCATCCTCTGTTGAATAAATCAGGGTCCTGTCCCTGAAATAATCTTGAATAATGCTCGTCAGGTAAGTGGGGACACCCATTTCCTGCAGTGCATTCAGAATACAGCTCCATCTCGCTGTGAAGCGTGATAACTGCGCAATAGCATTTAGCACCTCTCCTCCACCTCTTCCCCGCAATAGCCTTCCGAGCCGTTTCTATCACCATGGTGATTGCGTCCAGAGTTGATCTTGCTTTCCGGAAGCCAAACTAAGTCTGTGATAGGCTTCAGTGATCTCTTGTATCCTGGCAGCTTTAATTTTCTCCAAAGCCTTGCCAGCTGTGTCCAACAGACATATCGGTCAATATGCAGAAGGGTCCGATGGGTTTTTCCTTGCCTTTCGGGATCAGCACAAGGCGCTGCCTTTCCCATGGCCGCGGAAAGGATCCTTCACTTAAACAAGAACTGAAGACTTCTTGAAAAAGAGTTGGCCTTGTCTCCATTGCCGCCTTTAGTGCTACATTTGGGATGCCATCCGAACCTGGTGCTTTTTTTATCTGAAGTGCAGACATCCTTGAGTTCTTCAGCTGTCACGGCACCATCCGTCAAATGGCTGCCATAACCCTGAATGCATTCATTTTTCTTGTTCTAGGAAAAGAGTTGTCACTATCTTCTCCACAACAACTGGGCACGTAGGTGATCTCGAAGAGTTGCTCTTTAACTTCTTCATGACGGTCCGGTAAGGCCTTCCCCATGGATCCTCGTCCACCTCCTCGCAGAGTTTCTTCGCAAGCACCGCCTCTTGCTCATCTTGATTGCTCGCCGTAGTTCACGCCTCATAGCTTTGAACTCTTCCTAGAGTATTTAGAACTGAAGGCTGCCTTTTGCTCGCTGATACCTTCTTCACGATGCGTGACACCGTCTACGACAGTTATCGATCTGGTCGTTCCACCAGTAAACTGGGTTTTGGTCCATGCCTGCGTTGCTGCGTACCATAGCTACGTCACACGCTGTGGTGACCAGATCCATTACCTGATGTGCCTTATCCTCTGGGGAGCCTGAAAACTCACAAGATGCCTCCATCCTAATTTTGAATGACTCCCTGTCCGAAGTTCTAGCTTTCCAGAGAACTGTACTCCTTTCTTGCCTCGCTGATATAGATTTTTGGTTTCCCAGAGTGATCAGTATAGCCTGGTGATCGCCGTGGGTGTATAGGTCGTCGACCTGCCAATCAGTAGCAGGACGTCGGTTGTCATCGACAAATGTCAAGTCAATGATGGAAGACCTGCCCCCCTTCAAAAATGTTGGTTTCGTCCCTGTATTTACCAGCACCAAGTCGTCCATCTGGGCAAAGGCTTCTAATAGGACTTCTCCGCGTCGGTTCGTCGACTGGTTGCCCCACTTTTTTTTTTTTTTCCAATCCCTCAAACAAAAAAGAACATTAATAAAACAAATAATTAGATAAATTATAAACTTGATGTACTTTACCTTTTACTACCTGTTGGTATTTGAAGGTCTGATGACTATATACAATTGGAGTGCTATTTCCCAGTCAGGGAATTATTTCATTATTTAGAGGTGAGGGTCCTCTTCTTGTTGTGTGTTAAATAAAATACCTACTACTAAAGACTATATACAAGATTAATAATGATAATATTTACAATATTTAAATGGTTTTATTTACAAAGGATGGATATGAGAGAGTGGTGGTGGGGTGGGACTAGGAAATTGGCAGGACGGGGCGATGGGATAGGATATTGGGAGTGGGGGTGCTTTAGAAGCGGATTAAAGTATAGTGTTGACCGGGTTGAGTGGTCCCTTTCAGCCCTGCCATCTGGCAGGAAGGGGGGATGGGGTGATGGCGCGGAAGAGTGGGTTAAATGAGGCAGGGATGTTGTCAAAGAACTTTATGTGTCTCCTTGTGATGTGCTGTTGAACAGTGTCGAGATGTAATTCATTGTGAATGTGTGCCATTCAGTCTTTTGAGAGATGTTCGTTTTGTGATTTTTTGTAGGACGCTGTTTTGGTATGTTTGGAGAGACTTCAGGGCTGAGGGGTATAGGTAGTGCAGGATGGGGGCACCGTGAAGCAGTGTAGGCCTAAGGATGGCTTTGTAAATCAGGATCTTGAGTCTGAGTGACAGCCCTGGTGAATAGAGTAAGTGATTTAGTTGGTGTGTAGTGGCTTTGGCTATCTGTATCCTGTGTTTTGTGTGAGCTGTAAATGATAGGTGTGATTCCAATTTCATACCGAGGTATGTTAGTTGTCTTTTATTCTGTATGGTTTGCCCATTCAGTTTTGGCTGTTCTTTGAGTGTTTTCTTGTATGAAAATGTGATTGCATCAGTTTTTTGTGTGTTTATGTGGATATTAATGTTTTTAAGTTGGTCTGTGATTTTTTGGGCTACTGTTTCGGCCTTGCGCATGGCGTGATCTGCATTCATGCTTGCTGTATATATAGCAATGTCATCAGCATATGCAGCGATTTGTACATCATCAATCTTTTGCCCTACTATATGGGCTGTGTATATGTTGAAAAGGACTGGCACAAGGACCGAGCCCTGGGGAACACCACAGATAACTGGGCGCGGGGTGGAGATCTCAGTTTTGACACGGACAGAAAATGTCCGGCCACTGAGGTATGAGCCAATAATGTCGACCAGTTGGTCCGGGAATCGGTGAAGCCGGAATTGATCAATTAAGGTGGAGTGGGATACAGAATCAAATGCCTGTGTGCAATCTAATGAGATCATTGCTGTAGGAAGATTTTTATTGAGGTTTTTAGCTGTATCATACTGTAGTTTTGCTACGTGATGATAACAGCTAACGCCGCGAGAGAACCCGGTTTGTTCCGAGGGGATGATGTCATGTGTGTCGCAGTGTTTTCGGATGTGGATAAGAATAAGTTTCTCATATATTTTTGAGATGTGGTTGAGGAGACTGATGGGCCGGTATTCTTCCGGTGCCGCTCCTCGTTTTTTGGGTTTGAGAAGTGGAACAACTATAGCATGTTTCCACTCAGTAGGGTAGTATCTCAGGCGTGTGCATGAGTTGAAAATATTGAGGAGAAACATATGGGCTTTCCTGGGGAGTTGTTTGAGTAGGACATAGGGTATATTGTCCTCTCCTGTTGATTTGTTTCCCTTCGTATTTCTGAGGGTTGCAGTCAATTCTTTATAGGATGAGAATATGGTTTGTGTTATATCAGTCGGTGGACTGTGGTTGTAGATGGTGGTGGTGGTGCGTGCTGAGTCTCTATCGACGTAGTAGTCAGCAAGTATGGTAGCCTGATCTGCGGGAGTGAGAAGTTCATCGCCTCGTTGTATTCTCACCGATTTTGATTTGGTGTTGTGGCTTCTGACTAGTTTCCAGAAGTTTTGGGGGTCGTAATGGGTACGGCGTAATTGTTCGTGCCAGAGGGACGTTTTCCACTGCGACATTAGGGAGGTGATTTGTCTGGTGAGACTGTTTATGATAGGTCTGTATGTTGGGTCTTTAGTCCTATACCAGCATTTTTTTATGTTGTTTCTCTGTTTAAATAGTGCGAGTATGTGTTTAGGTGGCTGGCGTAGGTGAATGGGAGTGGGGTTAAACGTAGGTATCGACGTGTAGGCGGTATCGCGTATGATGTTTTGGAGGGTGTTTATGGCATTGTTTGTGAGAGGTGTGATGTTGGGTGTGTTACTGTAGACTGTGTTCTTGTATAGTTTCCAGTCTGCATGTGTAAAGTTGTATTTGTGTTCTGTTGGTGGGATTCTTGTTGTGTCACTGCCGAGGTGGTAGATAACGGGGATGTGGTCGTTGTCACTGAATTCTGTTGTTGTGCAATCTGTGAATCTGTGTGATTGTTGTGTGAGTAACAGATCTAGTGTAGATGTGTACGCTGGGTTTGAGTGATGTCTGTATGTGTAGGCGTTGGGGTGAATGACTGTGTATTTTGTTTTAGTGAGGTGAGTACCTAGTGCATTTGGCTTTGTGCAGTTCCAAGTGTGGTGTTAGCGTTTAGGTCCCCTACGATGATGTGTTGTCTGTCTGTTTCGGTTTCCCGTAAGAGTGTTTTGAAAGTGTCGAGTTGTGCTCCCGGTCTTCTGTATATACATGTGATTTTGTATGTATGTTTAAGTTTTACTTGTACAGTGACGGCTGTGTGTTTTTCCTCATTGAGTGTGTTATTGTTTATAAGTTTAGAGGGGACGTCAGAACGCACCAGAAGTGCGACGCCTCCTTGTGCGGGGGTTTGTGAGTCTAGTCTGTAAGTGTGATAACCGTGAAAGTGTATTCGCGTTTGCTTGTTAAGTTTTGTGTCTGTGAGTGCGACAGCTGATGGCCTATGAGAGGCCAGGAGGGATTCCAGCTCGAGCTTACGCTTTACGAGCCCTGTTATGTTATAGTTAAGGATAGAATGTCTATCCATTAACTTTAGCTGCGAAGGCTTGTTGGAGCACGATGTTAAGCGTGCTCATGACAGTATGGAACATGGCCTTCATGTCACTAATCATAGTGAGTAAGCCCTCAACCCATGCGGGTGTATCCGTGGACGGCTGGGGGGTTGGGGGTGCGTTGTGTGGGTTCGGGTGCGGGGGTTGGTGTGGGGTGGGTAGTCCGTTGAATAGGACTCCGGCGTAAGAGTTCGGGGCCGAGGTGGTGGTGGGAGCAGGAGATGCAGTCTCCTGGGTGTTGGTTGTAGGTCTTATAGTGACCTTTGTTTCCTTCTTTTTGAGAAGGATTTGTCTGTTGGGGCAGTCACGGTATGAGGCCACATGAGGGCCACCGCAGTTTGCACATTTGGGTGGGGTGTTGCGTGGACATTCATGCGTCTTGTGGTTTTCACCACATCTGACGCATTTTATGATACGCCCACAAAAGTTTTTTGTGTGGCCAAACTCCTGACAGTTGTGACACTGCCTGGGGCCGCTTATATTTTTCAGGTTTTCAACTGAATAACCCATGTGGTTGATTGGACCAACTTTTTCCATATCCTGGAGGGTCGTTTTTTCATCGGTGGTAACGATGATGAGTGGGAGGTTCCTCTTATTCCCACTCTCGTCTGTCTTTTGCATCCGCCAGATGCTTTTGAATCCGGGTAGGCGGGCCTTTAGTGCAACCTCAATAGAGGCCACTGAATGGTTGATATCGAACTCTTTTAAAATGTATTTCTTTAAGGGTTTGGTGCCTCGTGGTGCGTACGAGTGATAGTCGATATCAACCGACTGGTGGAGAAGGGCCCAGGTGGCGTCATAATCTGCCTTTGTTGTGGTGAAAATTTTATTTTCGTTCTTATTAGAACGAATAATAAATGTTGTGATTTTAGCCTCTAAGAGGTTCTTTCTTAGTTCCACCGATGACATCGGAGGACTAATCACAATCGCTGTAGAAAGCTCCGGCTGCCCCACTCTGTCGCCCAGGTATCCAGCAATTACTATTGGCCTGCGTCCTCTGGCGTCTCGTACTATGCTATCTAATTGATCTTCAAATTCTTGGATTGAGGTGCTCGGCGGGGCGTAGCAGCTGTGCAGGTACATATGTTGTATCTTACCCCAGACAAAACCAGTTGTGGGGGCCTGCGGCGTTTCCTCTATGCATATTAGTTCACATGCTCATATTGCTGCCCTTCCTGTGACGTCGGATACCCAACAGTTGCCGTCCAAGTTTTTATACGGCTCACTCAAGATCGCGGCGTCAATTCATAGATCTTTAACGGCTTCGCAGAGATCCTGAGAGGCTTCGCAGTGGTTGAGATTAAGTTGGAGGATTCTCATCTGCAACGATTTTTTATCTTCCTTCGTTCTTCTAGAGCTCGCTGTAATGCCGGGCATTTTTTACCACCGCAAGGTATCTGTCATCGCTTACTCCATCGCATAGTGCACAAATAGGACGCTTCGTGCAGTCCATTGCTCGATGGCCTTCTTCACAACAATTGCAGCAACACTTCGCTCGATCGGGTCCTTTGCATTGCCTGACCAGATGTCCGAAATCCCAACATCGGAAGATTCCAGGCCTCATTCTTGCGAATCCTGGTGATACTTGAGCTCATATTTTGAAACATCGGATCGGCCCTAACCGTACGGAATATATCTGCATAGGTGGTGCCTTCCGTGATTTTGATTATGAGGGCGTCCGGCCTCGGTGGTTTTGGGCGTTGGCGCCCTTTCTTGCCCCTCCTCTTGTTCGTGACTGTTGGCCACTGCCCCCTGTGGAGGCTGTAGGAGCTATCATGTGTTGCCGAGGCTGCTCCGCTCTTTCTCCACTAGGTACCTTGGTATGTTTACCCTGCACAACCACCTTTGTTTTTTGCTTCTTTCTTAAGTCCTCCTCTTCAGTAGTTGAACGCTGGTTATCCAACTGATTCTTTTTTTTCGTAGTTTTTATTGGTGCTGGCGTCACGGTCTGGTTACCAGCATCCACCATACTTTTTGCCTTTTCCTCGCTTAATTTGATCTCCAGTGAAATCAGGTGGTTCTGGATTCTACAGGCATATTCCTTTATCTCACCATGGACATTATGCCGCGACTGGATGTATGCTTGTAAATTCTGGCTTTCTTAAAGAGAGACAAAATTCCAAAGGTGTACCTGAAGTTGTCACAGCTACAGCTAGATTTATAAACGTGGTATTGCGGTGGCATGACGATGGATCCCGCTTTCGCAACCTCTTCCGACGCTGGTACTAGAATTCCGAGCCCGTAAGGCTAATCTCCTGCCCTATCATATCATATATTTTATTTGCATTTTATACCTCCTGCCAAGTTTAATATAGCCGCCTCTAACCTGAGGAACAGAAGCTGGCCAGGTCACCGCCTAATCTAGGAAACGTTGCGCCTAGATTTGTCAAGTTTTGGTCCAGCCCAGGTAATTTATTTCCCCGGTACCCACTATATCTAGTGAGCATCTCCCTATCCGCCACTTGGGGAGGCGCCTGGCCAGTAACTCCTCACGGGTGTGTGTGTGTGTTTTTAGGGGAGGAGGGGGTATGCACGTTAGCAAAACATCTCCCCTGCAGAGGATTGCCTGAATGAATCTAAGAAATATAGAAATAGCGTCCAGATGTACACCAACATGTACATAATCAACGATGATGATGTATATGAAGACATCAGCTAAACTCAATGGTCAATGGTCCTAGAAATTCATAGAGCCGTGAGGTAAGTGTATGATTATACACACTGTAAAAATTAAATGGATGAGTTGTTGTTTAGCTGGAGGATAACCATTGAGACTGCCAAATACGTTGACAACGGAACTGAACTCATGCTCTAATACAAATAGAGACTCAATCAAATCGAAATGGATCCAAACGGTTATGAATTTTTGAGGATACCTTTCGGACCTATACCCTGGTAATATTAGCCAATACACAGTAGATTTCAGTATAATATTTTGCCACCTATTTCAAAAATGTATGAATGTATCTAGTTTGATGAAAGTAGATAACTCATCTGGCCATCTAGGAGTAGTACTTCCCCATCACTTTTACCTCATACACCTGATATTGAACTTTTTGCCATCATATTAGCATTTTAAACCCCGATTTTACATCCACACATACAACAAAAAGCGGTTATTGGAGACTATATTAATGAAATGGATTTTAATTTGAAAAAAACAATTTTGTAGCCGATGCAATCTTGTCACAGAAGAAGTAACATATGGGATGAGATTTTTTCTGTTGATCCACACTCACTAAGGAGAATTGGATGAGAGTCATCATCACAGCAAATCTGATCTAAAATAATGTGATAGTAAACCTTTTAATAAACACATATCCGTTATAATCTTAATAGAAATAATGCTTGAAACAGATCGAAATAATACTTTTTGTCATATAACAATAGATATTTACAAACATTGGATATAACAGTCATCTATCATCCGAACATTAGAAACTTAAGAAAATTGTCCCCAAGAATGAAGTATACAGGATATAAACGTTTAAGTTGTATAATTATAGTCTACTGAGGCAATGATTAATGACTAACCGTTTGAAGAACTTCATTATGAACTATGTCTAACAGGCTACACTAACAACACCTACTACTAATGGATAAAAAACAATCTACCTGTTCGCAGGTAATATTATATTACACCAATATGTCTACCATAATCTACACATTAGAAACTTTAAAAACAGCATTTCCCCAAGAATGAACGAAACCGGACATAAATATTGAATTAAAGGCCATATTAAAGTAATATCAGACAAACCTTTCGAAGAAATAGTGAGAACAATATCTAACAGGTAACTCTAACACCCTTCCAAATGTATAAAAAACGATCTATTCGTTCGAATATCATATCACACCAATACGTCTTACATAAATTAAAATACCGCGCAAACATTTTAACTTCCTTCATCTAGACTAACTTCATTCAATTTCCCTCTCCTCCTTGTATCTCATTGGGAGATACAATGATTTTAAAAACAAAAAAAAAAAATCTCGTGTAAATCATATAATTATTTGGAATTTTGATCTTAGTTTTATTTTCAACCCTAGTTTTTATTCTGTGCAATTTACTATACTTTTCTAGGTAGCATGTATATTTATTTTCAAATTGTTTTACACTTGTTAATTTATAGTCTTTTTAGATATTCATTGCATTAATAGAGGTTAATTTATTATTAGTATCTCCTCTAATTATTGCATTTATCACTATTTTGTTATTATTAGGTTTATTAATTATCTTGTTTATTTTTTTATTATCTTTTTCTTTTTTTATTATCAACTCCTTTTCTATAAATTCAGTAATTATACTGTATATTTTGTATATTTGTAATTATAGTGTGTAATTCGATGTATTTATTTTGGTTATTTTCTGATATTTTAATTGGTTTAATAATCTGTTCTATTTTCTTATTAATCCTATTTATTATCCAAAAAGCCTGTTTTATTTCCAATGATTTTGTTACCCAAATTTCTAAAAAGGTCTTGATTGTTGGTTGCCATTAAAAATTGATTGTCAAACAAATTTTCTAAGCTTTGTACTTTATAAAATATATGTGGAGGCATATTCAATTTAAGTTTATTTTGTTTTAAGTAATAAGCTTTTAATCTGTTATGTGACATTAATAATTAATAATTCCTTGAAGTGTTCTGCCCATCTTCTCACAACCTCTTCCTTACCCATCACCAAAGTTCCGTCTTTACTCTAACAAAAGCAGAAGCGAGGTTTAAAGCAGATAAAGGAAATACGACAGTAATTCTAGAAAGAGATAACTATAGGAAGAAAGTTTATGATTACTCACCGGCATTACTGGAAAAACCCCGACTCTTAAACCGTTTACCTATAAACATCCCACATTTCCATTCTTTCATTATTAGTTCACTGCGAGGAGAAACCAGTACAAACTTTTCTGTTTGATATAATCCATTTAAACCTTGGTAAATACCAACATGTATTTGATTTCTTGTCTTAATTAAATTCATAATTCATAAATGTTTTATAATACTGATTTATATTACATCTAATTTAATATGTATAATACCAAACTATATTTTGAATTGCTTATTTTTGAATTTTTGTGTGTTTTTAGAACTGAAGATGAATGTATAACATTCGAAACTAGTTTTCAATAAAACAAAATTATAGAAGTGGCAAATAATTTATCAATCCCTAATTTGAATAAAGTTTTTTGTAATAGTAATTGTTCATTCTCAGCTCTATTAGAAATGCCTTCATGGCAATTAGCATTATAAATATATTCTAAGGCGTTAATAAAGAATTCAAGTTGTGATGGGTCACCATCATAGCTAGGCAAGTGGTCATAACATTCTTTTGTCATTTTTTTAATAGACATTGTATTAGTTTTCTGTTGTACTGTATTTAAATTAATTTCCTCTGAATCTAAAGCTACTCTATTTTTATTTAAAACGACTTTTAATTTATCGTTAGGTATATAGTAATAGCTACTTTAACAACGAAATAAGCATTACCTTTAATGAAGATATGAAGTTCTAGAAGTGATGCCCAGCGATTAATACTTCTTTAGACTCGTGCTAAAGTATTTTATTAAGCCTTCAAGTGAGCTGCTCCAGATCCTGTAACTATTTCTTCTGATCCTCCTGACCAGTTCGTTAGAGTGGTAGAATCAGTATCCCAAATCCTGTTGTCCGTACAAAGTTGAATGGAACTATTTATTCAGATTTTCTTGAATATAAATAACTGGACACACAGAATTATCTTTTTTTAAAACTTTTTTTTAGGAAAACTTACAATACTGAACTAACGCTACAACTATAGGAAGCTACAAGCATGAATAACTAGACAGTAATGCATGAGATGCTCTAAATCTGGGGGATATAAAAGCTAGAACCATCATACTGCTGACTCAGGGGTTGCTGAGGACTGGATAAGTCCAGTATAATGTTAAAATAAATCGATATCTTAGGGCTCAAGAATTTAAAAATCGATACTTTTTTCATGTTCTGCATCTTCGAAAACTTAATTATGGACTTCAATATCGATAATATCCGAAGTATTATAATAAACCAATCCGTGAGGTCGCGATATTAAAATTGATAGAAGCACGCAGTCTACACCTGTGACCATTTAACCCAGCAGCTTGCTCCTGTGTCCACTTGACCCAGCAGCCTTCGTACCAAGATCCAGACTTCAAGAGAAGCCCTCACCATCGACAACGGCGAACTCCAGCTCCAGTACAGTGAGTAGTTCAATTCTCAGACCTTCAAAACTTTCCAATATTGTAAAAATTCCTGAAACCATTAAATATGCAATCTCTAGGATTGGCTATGATCATATCCCATCCTTTGATGGAAATCCGACCAGCCAGAAATGTTTTATTAGCAGACAATATCAAGGACCTCAATATCAAGGAAAGCCGAAATGTTAAAATAAATCGATATCTGAGCGCGCGATTTAAAAATCGATCCTTTTTTCATGATCTGCATCTTCGATAACCTAATAATGAACATCAATATCAAGGGAAGCTGAAATGTTAAAATAAATCAATATCTGAGCGCGCGATTTTAAAATCGATACTTTTTTCATAATCAGCACCTTCGTTAAACTAATAATGGACCCCAATATCAAAAATATTTTAAAAGCCTTTATATTCATAGCCAAATAATAAAAATTTAACATTGCCTTTTTTTTTATAATTTAAAGTGTGTCCCATATATACGGACCACAATTGAAATATCATAAAAACCGTTAGAGATATCGCAAAATTTCAAAGGACCAAAATTATAGCTATCATCGAGTCTTTCAGATGACGTAATTATTAATCCCAAAAAATCTAGTTTTAAGGCTTAAGCGCTTGCTCAGAGGTCGGTCTTTCCTCTTAACCCCACATTTTTAATACATTTTTGAAAAAGCTACTAAAAAAAATTAAGAAAATTGTGAAGTTTAGTTTCTTTGTTTCGCCTAGTATTTCGTCTAAAATGGCGATCAAAATCTTACCTGTTTTCGATGCCACAACTGGAAAATTGACGTCTACGAACCTAAAATAAGACTTTTTTAAAATAATTTTTTCAACAGATTCAAAAATAGTTCCCAAGTAATCAGGGCACTCTAGGAACTACTTTCAGCTACAATATTCAGATATTTCGCCAATATTTTTAATGTAAATATTCAGATTTTTTGAGTAATTTGTTGTTTTGAAGGAAGTCTTTTCCCACAGCTAGATACTCTGGACTTTTTCTGTGGAAAGGTTCTATACCCAGCAGCCAACGTCGCCAGATAAGTTACGAGGGAACCTGGTTCAACTTCGTCAGAGAGTAAGTCCAGAAATGGTTCAAAGAACTACGTCTTCATTTGGGCGAAGATTAAGTTATGTTTCGTAAACAATGGAGGATTTTTTGAACATGTTATGTAAAACTTTCATGTAAGTACACATTTAAAATTACATACTATGTACTTATAAGTTGATAATAATAAAGGAACTTTTTTCGTGTCAAAGCCGTCTTTACATTGCCAGCATAAAACACAAAAGACTTCATAATTCAAATTTCTACATGTTCAAATCTTATTGAAATAAAGAGGAATAAAAATAATGAAAATTATTTTCTTGGTTTTGATTAATAGAAATGTATGAAAACGCAAAACAACAAATTTCTAAAAAAATCTGAATATTTACATTAAAAATATTGGCGAAATATCTGAATATTGAGATGAAAGTAGTTGCTACTGTTCCCTCATCACTTTATAACTATTTTTAATTGAATTTGTTGAAAAAATTATTCATAAAAGTCGCATTTTAGGTTCGTAGATGTCAATTTTCCGGTGGTGGCGTTGAAAATAGGTAAGATTTTGACCGGTATTTTAGGCGAAATACTTGGCCAAACAAAGAAATTAAACTACATAATTTTCTTAATTTTTTTAGTAGTTTTCAAAAATGTGGGGTAAAGAGGAAACTTTTTGGGGATTAATAATTACGCCATCTGAAAGATCTCGATGACAGCTATAACTTTCTATAACGTCCTTTGCAATTTTGCGATATCTCTAACGGTTTCTAAGATATTTCAATTGTAGCCCTATATATGGTACACCTTGTATATAAATGAAATATAAAAATCAAATCATGACTTTACATATCACATATCAAGGTCCAAAATAAAAATCATGGTATGACTTTTTTTATGCCAAATAAATATAAAAATCATATCTGGACTATTATTCAATGAGAGAGAAAAATAATAATTCATTTTGATCCCTGGTTACAATTGATTTGGAAATCCTATATATATTATCCTGTAACCGAAGTTCCCATGTGTGTAGGCCGCTTAATGATTTATTGATTTCCAGAATTGAAAAATAAATAAATTCAAATATTAGCAGTAAGCACTAAGAGATTTAAGCGTTTCAAATGTGCCATCCTATTTTACACCATCTTCTTGGGGCAATTGGCATTTTAAAGAGATAAAAATGTTGAAAGATATTTATTAAAATATTCCAGAAACCTCAATTCAGGAAGGTATTTGCCTGCGACGGCAACACATCGGCTGAGCTGATAGAACCTTGGGAATAATGAAAACTACATATTTGCTAAATTAATCAGGTTGGGAAATGTGTATTTGCTTTCTTTACGTCATGGAAACATTTGAGAAAGTGAATCGGCTGAAGATTCCAAGTAATATTTTGACAAATGACTTTTTGATTGAGTGGTTTAAAGTTATACATATACGTTGTATATGGTAGGTACTAATAATTTATTTCTCGTCACCCGCAATTTATTGGAAGACAAAAAAATATTATGACTATATTACTGTTTAAATTGCAATATTATGATTATTAAAGGTTCAGTAACCAATGCACAGCATTACAAAATAGTAAGAGATTATTTTATGATTGTTTTAAAACAAAACATGATATTATTTTTAGTAAGGGAGTTGATGATAAGCAATTATTGTGTATTGACATTGGATTGTGCTCTCGTCGATTAACCTAACTGAAAAATATGTCTATGTTTATTATAAGGCGATTCTATTGCACATGCGTCAGTTCACCTTGAAATGAACGAAGACGTTTTCATTTTAGCTGTGACCTTGTTAATGCAAGTGTTTTCTGCGAATCCGTGTACTCTTATATCTAGTCTTAAAAGAGTTTCTTACGATACATGTTCTGCATTAATTTTATTTCTTCAAACAGACAATCTTTATCTTAGGTTGCTTTTATGTGTTTTTTACTCTATTGCTTTTTCGAAATTTTTAATGGGCTTATAATAAATGAGTCAGAGGCGGTGTCATTGCATACAATTATGTAAGAACTTATCTTATCAAGTTCTGTTTAGTTGTTAGGCCAATTATTCCATTTAAAACGCAAGGAAGCATTTGTAAGTACAAAGTAGATTTTGTGATTGTTTTTCTTAAGTATTTCTACTCATGCCACTTAACATTTATCTGAGATTATCTCGATGTATTGACGTGTCATTAACGTTTGTATCTCTAATGAGTTTTGTACCATAAAATTGTATTGTTCAAACTAATAATTGCTGAAGTGGGCTTAAAACCATAGTAACCTTCTAGTGTGATGGGATAATACACATATGATAGTGTTCTTTTTTTTTATTGATTTTATTATAGTATTTTCACAAAAGTGGTCAGATGTTGGAATTTTGTGATGTCTACTGTACAGTATATGCCTCTGGTAAGTTTTAAGTGGCTTTTGATTATGTAACAAGCAGGTTAATTGAAATTTGTAAATCATTAAACATAGCTATCTCATTTTGAAAATATTGTTATTTCTTTGATTTTTCTCTTTTAATTCATTTGTTTTTTTTTATTGTAATATAATTATTTCCTCTAGGTATTAGCATGTTGTTGGAGCAAATAATTTTGTAATATCCTAATTATTACTTAGCATAGCTAACATGACTTACATCTTCATCTTAGTGTATGATATACATATGTTAGATTGTCTATCTTCCTTTTTCTAGTGGTTACTGAAATTTGAGTAGTAACTATTTTCCTTTTTTTTTGTATTCACGGAATCGACCAACTATGATTTGTTACTCAATGAAAGCATGTATTCTAACTACTAAATTTATTAGATATCTAGCCTAAATTAATTATAATGAAACATAGTTGACATCAATGTGTATGATCAGTTGACATCAATGTGTATGATCAAAAGTTCTCCAGAATGTTTTATATTGGACTTCAGCCCTAAACTTGTTTATATTTATTATATATATTACCATTGATATTTATGTTTCTAAGGAAATCCATTACACTTATTGCAACATACTAAACATTAATGAATATAGCCCAGTGCTTGGTGGGTTGAATTAGGAATTACATAGGAGAAAGCTACAAAGGGTTGCATCAGTTTATGTTGAAGATTAGTTATAAACATCAATTTCAGTTTGTTCACTGTCTCTTTTGTTCACTTGCATAGATCTTCAGTTTCTGAAATTACCTCCTTTATAATCATATCTATTTCAGTCTATTGGTTAGCTGAGTTTGTAGTGATGTCATCATCCTCAAGAGAGCTGGTGCATACTTGTGCTTTGCAGTGGTAGCAAATTGTAGAACAGTTGATGCCATATTTCTGACAGCTGCCGGCCAAAGTATTACTTTTTTTTCACATGCATGATATTGATAGCAGTGCTATAGGAGCTGGTTGTTTATGGGTTGTGGCTGGGAAAACCCATATTTGTTTATTTTCAACCCCAATCCAAGGTGCTTTTTGCATACCACTCCAAAGTTGAAACTGTAAGTATGCATGGAGAAATCGTTCACGTGCATCTGCTTAGAGTCACTAAAATCAAATTATTTTATATTTATGATTTTTGGAAAAGGTAAAATCTAAAAGAATCTAATGTTTCTTCACTGCCCTTTCTCAATTCAATGTTATCAAAATTTTCTATTCTGCTTTATTGATGGCATCTGAGGATTTTTTTCAGCAAGAAAAATGTGTGCATTTTGTTGCAGCACAGTACTGTTCAGAACTTTGACAAATTTCTTCGTTCCCTGTTTAAAAAGAGCGAATGTGGTATCTCAATTATTGAACAAATGAAGAAACAAAATGCCTCTTATGTGTAGAGTAATGTTCAGAGATTCTTTAACTTAAATGCTGTTTAAGCATCTTCAGCCTTACCTCCGTGAGGCTTCAAGAAGTATTTTTTAAACCAGTAGATGCTGCCATTATTGCCTATAGGGCAATAATATTTTTCTCAGCAATTACAACACATAGTGATCCATTTTCCATTTCATTTCCATACTAATTGACGATCAGCTTTATCATCTTCTTCACAACAAATCCTCTTTTTGAAACTTCACACATAACTTACTTATAAGGCGTAAGTTTAAGCTCGTCGATGAGCTTATCGATGCCATAGTAAATCCATCAGACTGTCTCTAAACTCATCGATGGAAACCATCTGGCCATCTCTTTATTCAGCGATTAAATCACCTTTGATCCATTGGTTGTTTTGTTTGATGGGTGTAACCTCATTACAACCTCCATGTTATTTCTGTTTTTAAAATCAACAACAACTGATCTCAGAGAAGTTTTCTTGCAGAAGAAAGTAGAAAGTGATTCTTCTTACAGTGAGTGCCAGAGTAGTTGTGGAGAAGGCGACTTTTGAAGGAAGATTTGGAGCACTTAAAAATTATGCGGCAAATATTGTGCCCACCTACTCAGATGACAATTTTAATTCACATTTTTCAGTAGAAGTAAAAATCAATTATTGGATATTCTATTTAATTGTACTTGCACAAAAAGTTAAAAAAATTGTGAGCAATAATCCTGAATAAAATTATCTATTATGTTTATCTATGTGGTTTGTTACCTTCTGAGTGGTAACCTTCCGCTTGCATCAAACAGGTTATCTCTAATCTGAACATACATCGCAGTCCATCTGTGATAGATTCAATCGGTTGTTGGATTCCATGAATGGAATAAGTGTTGAGTTTAGAAACTTACCCAAACTGTTGTTGTTTTTTTTTTTTATCATTTGATTGAAATTTCTCTTGAGACATAATGGCTGATATCAACTCATCAAAAATAACAAACAAGTATGTGTTTCTTTGCTTATCTGTTGTTTTCTTCAGATTTTGTAGTTTTTGCTGCAACATCTTTAAAGTAACCATCAAAACTATAGTGAAATACTAGATGATGGAAAATGAATCCTCTTTCTGTCACACTGACCGATACAACAGCATTCCACTATCAACCACACGACATGCTGTATTGAAAAGTACAACTTCAGTTGTAATAGAAAAATAAGTCATAAAATACTGATTCACGGTTCTTCTACAGTGCTTCTTCATTAGAGAGTGACAATGGAAAAGGATCCAACTGAAATTCAATATATTTTTGTAACTGCGTTAGACTTTTCCAGGATGAAGATTCTTCTGAAAATTGTTTCAGGATTTAATGGAATAATTTCATCATTCATCATCTTGGAACTGGAACCACGAAAAGGCATTATTTATTTTTTTCGCTTAAATTTAATGTTGGCAAAGTTATTACCAACATTTTTGATGCGCAATCAATTAAAGATTTGTTAGCATTGTGGCAATTTATGCTTTCATATGCCACAATACCACATGTTAGACAAGAGGTATTCATGATCAGAGCCATATCACAAGTTTCTGTACGTCTATCCCGTCTTTGCAATTCTTGATTCCCTAGCGTCCGCATGCTGTTCAGTCGAGACAAATGATAAATTACAAAACTCCTCAATTTTTTTATCAACCTCTACAAGAATTGGCATGGAGAGAATCCATTTGTCCATTGTACTGTGGGAAATGTCTCATCCTCGAGTCAACCCTCCTGTATACTTATTGGATCTCATTAGGGTTTTTCTATTGTCGTATGTAACCAAAGCCCGCACCAAAATTTATCAGAGTGTCTAATTGTGAAAATCCCTTCAGTGACAAACTTGTATTCATTCTGATCAAGTATGTCTTTCAGATCTTGCAAATAAAGGTCTGGAATGAAAGTAGAGGAGCATCATTTAGATGAATTTCAGATGCAAATCCCAATTTCCACTTCTTTCTGCATGCATAAATTACTTCATTACAGTAACTACACAATGGAATGTTCACTCAATTTTTGTATAAATTTTTCCATCATACATGTGATCGTTGATAATTATGTTCGTATTCATATTCGTAGGGAACTATCTTTGTGAATACAAATATGCCCAAATCTGAGAAGAGCCCTGCACTTTGATCACTCTTCCCCCTCCTTCCTTATCTTCAACCTCCTTCCTTCTCATTCATACTTTTATTCACTCTACGATATATTTCTAATGCAATATCGAAAATACTAAACAATACTTCCTGTGGCTATAGCTCGTATAGCAGGAGAGAGAAAACTTAGTATGTTCATTTCGCACCTATACTGATGGGATTAAAACAATTTTCAGTTTTCTCCTATTTAATTCCACTTACGGCTGTTTTTTTTATTCCCCAACTGGACTAACAGTACATAACAACACTTTTTATTAAGGTCTACTTTTAAATTATTATTAGATTACATATTTTAAACATTACTGAATTCTACTCTTCAAAGTAAAGTCTATTGTTTTCAACTACTTTCACCCATCTTTCTGCCAGTAATTGGATTTGATGCCGGTACCACTCCTTTGATTTTGAGGAAAAGAACTCTTCACATCCAATTTTAACATCCTCATAATTATCAGAGATCCGACCTTTTAAAAAATGAACCATTGATCTAAGCAAACCGTAATCTGATACTGCAATATTTGGGCTATACTAAAGGTTTGAGTCCCTACTACGACTGATGATAAATCATGAGTAGTTGCATATGGGTCCTGGTTCATACATTCAATAAGAACGTCATCATCAACGACCAATGGGCCCTGATCTGGGTTATGCGGCAGTATTTCAATGGATAATTGACTCCTATGGCACAAATTTCTTCAGCGGCTGCCTTTGCGCTTAAACCTTTTTTCCAGTAATGTCTCAAAAAACCGCAAATCACAATTTTTTCTTCTGGCATTGCACATGCGTTTTAAAATTGTAAATAACCCCATAAAGCCAACTCAAGTCACAAGGAATTAAAGTATTAGTCTAAGTAAACATTGACATAAATAGTAGGAACAAAAACATTCTTATAGTATAATTATGAGAGTTGGAATTAAGGGTTGTGTTCATGCACAAGAACTTATGTAACAACCTAATAATTGATTTCCGAGCACTAATTTAACTTGGATTTCCACTCTAATATTTCTCTTGCCTTTTCCATATTTTCTGAATGTTCATATCTTCTGCTTCTTTTGCACTCCATTCTCCATGAAATATATGAGCAGTACTAAATTGTTAATGCATTGAGGTATCCAAATGTTCTGCTGTACTCATTAAAGTAGGCATATGGATTTGTATAAAAATTGCTTTACGCCTCCAAATTTTAAAATAGGTTTTACTATTCTGTGTGAAATTAAATTAAAATCTATGACAGCCTTATGGCAAAAAGGGGACAACAGGTGTTAGAGAGACAAAAACCATCTAATAGTTATTTTCCCACTATTTCTTATAGAAGAAATATTCATTATGATGAGGAAAATGACAGAAAATGGATTTGAAAATTTTACAAAGTTTGATTGAGCAACAGTGTGGAAAACAATCTTGAATCTAACGCATTTTTTTTGTTTTCAAATCCATCCAATGGTTCAATCGGATACAAATTTTAGATATCAAAGGAATGATAATTTTGTTGTAAGGGGAGGAAGTTATACATACAGTTTAGCTCATAGTAGTCTTGTCAACTGGGGACCAGAAAGGGCTCAGTTTTCGAGATGTGCTGAAAATTTGCTCATTTATGTTTTTTGGGTGGTGATTACAAATTTCAACTTTGTTACCTTAAATTTTTCCTGGAAATATAAAAAAAAAAAAATGCTCAAAAAATTTGTTTTTTTCTCACATATGTCATGTGTTTGCATGTCGCAAACCCTATTTTTTTTTTTTTTGGACCACTCATTTTTTAAGCGAGCACAAGTCAAAATTATGAGACGGAATATAGAAATTAATATTTCATAGTTTATTCAATAATATTTAGGAAATTGCTAAAAATAAGAAACAAATGGAAAAAAAAAGAAGTTCTTTTTATCCCATAGGCCCCTTAATTTTCACATTCTGACATAACTTGGGTCTGTCTATATTTTCAAAATTATTGGATATTCCGTTTTTTTTTTTTTTACCTTCGGTTTGGCCTGGTGTTAAAATCACAAAATAACCGGTTATTAAAATAATTGGTATTCAATTTTTTTTTTTTTTTTTTTTTTTCAGTGACAAAAGTTTTTGAATCGAGAGAAAAAAAAATCGGAATAACTGAAACTTCAGTTTAGAAAAAATAAATAATGTAGTTTTTAAAGATAATTATATTGAAAAAAAAATACAATTTTAATTTTACGTACTAATACAGTTATTATTAAATTTAAAAAGTCCTTTTTCACATTATAACTTAATTTTTGAAAAAAATAAAAGTAAATAAAACTTGACGATATGAAAATGATAACTATTTTTAAAAAATGTATTTCTTTTCCCATGCCTGGTTATAACACGGGGAAAAAATAACCAAAAAAACGGTTTTCAGTTACTCCGACCAGTCATTTCCTTCCCTCGCACAGTGAATCAATCGCCTAGCACAAGTAAGGTTGACAAAAATATTTTATCCTACGATTTAATAGTTCTGGCAAATTAAATCGTTATTTAAAATCGCCAATTCTGGCCATGAATAATATTTTGCTGTTTGTTGAATAATAATGCATTAATTAATTAATCTTTATCTAATAAAAAACTGAATTATGGGATAAAAATCATATTTAAAAAAATATGATTTAATGCAGCATGAATTATACTTAGTAATCTTCATCATCACACAGATGAACATGACTTGCTTTGCTGCCTTTTGTGTTAGTATTGAAGGCAGATCTATTAAATTCAGAACTTCCACCGTTGATTTCTCGGTTCTGTTTCTAGGCACTTTTCTTAATGAGTTAAAAACAGGATCGGACATTATCAAAACCATATTCAGAAAATCTGTATTTGTGAATAAATGTGACTGTTTCCGGTAGTGTAACTAAGGATGACTAAATTGTTGCTTGCTATACAATTGCGCCAATGCAAGTGTTTGTAGAAAATGCCAATGCAGAAAAAATAACAAACTTTACTTTTACCCCTAGGTACTGTGTACTTTACCTCACCAACATTTGTCAAACTCCAGACCAAACAGAGCATAATTACACCCTCCATAAATAAATAGGAGTAATTATTTAAAAAAAAGTTTAGTTTTTTTCATTTGATTGAAATGTTTTAAAAAAACAGAATGGTGATGGACAAGGTGTGACACTGGCATGATGATATTGGCATTGTGGCTAGGAGTGCAAGTGATTTCAAAGAAGCCTGTGAAATAATCCTGACAAAAGGAGCAGAAGTGGGCCTTCGAATAAATGAACTACAGACCAAGTACATGTATCACCCTCAGTCTCCTAGAGAGAATCGGAGGAGTACTGTCATTATAAAAGTATGAGTTGGTAACCCTGTGCTCAAGTTTGAAAATGTCTCATGTTTTACCTACCATGGCTCGTGCTTTAACTGAGAAAACTCTAGGTAATGAAATTGCCTAGTGCAAAGCGGCTGACAACTAGAACTTCTATGCAAATATTCAACTTTGTGCATCACGACAGCTCACAAGAGGCACCAAGATGAAGCTATATAACACCTTGGTATGCTACGAAGGTACTAAGACCAGTGGTATGCTACGGTTCTGAAACTTGGTGTTTGACTACAACAGATGCAAATCGCTTGTAGATGGCGAATACGTAGCAACGCAGAAGTTGAAACTATTCCTAGCAACAATATTGTAAACCGCATTAAAGTTGGTGGACTACGAAATTCGGGGAATGTCTGAAGAAAGAGTCTACGGATGGCAGTGGAGGCGAGGATGAAAGGCATGAAAAGAGGAGGATCAGAAGGGGACAATGTGGTGGAAAGTGACCATATAGCTAAAACTATTGGGGCTTTAATGGCTTATTGACTGTGGATGAAGAGGAGATATTCACAGTATAAAGGAAACCCTTAGCGAAAATATAGGTAAAGAAATTAGAATACTTCTAATATTTCTCTCGAACTATTATTTTAATATTTTATGTAACAACGAAGTGATAATTCAAATTCTGGTTAATTCTCTTTGGTTCCCTATTTCAGGCTTAATGCGGCACAGAGTAATGTTAAAATATTGGAAAAATGTTTTGTACAAATTTACACAATATCAAAAGAAAAAAAACATAAGGGATGTGCGTTCAAAAAATAAAAAGTTTATTTTTCACCGTTATAAATAAGGGCCACCCTAATGCGGATGCAAAAAGTTTCATATGTTGAAAATTTAAAAACGAAAATAATATTACAATTTACATAGTTTTTAATATAACAAAAGAATACATTCTCTCTGAAGTAAAACCCATCACAGCAGCAGTAATATTGTTTACCAAGAATCTTGTTAGATGTTATCGAAAGCACTGTAAGATAGCAACTAAATTGTTTACACAAATGAAATATCTTATCATTTCACTTGACCTCTTACATCACTCTGAAATGTTTGCCATAATTATTACTTGGAATCTTCTCTTATGAGGAATTTTTATTGGCATGGGATCATCAATCAATTCTTTGAACTGACTTTTGTCTACTTAGCTTGTGTTAAGCGATTCATTATGCCTCATACTGTACCTATAGCAGAGTTGGGCGAACATTATCAGATTGATGTTTAAATTTTTAGTCACAACAAATAATCATGACTAATGGCTAATTTTGTAGTCATTAGTTGTGACTACTGTAAGAACTATAGAGACATAAGCCTGTTGAACACAGCGTATAAAATTTTCTCTATAGGTCTACAACCGCCTACTGCCATATGTTGAGCATAAGCTGGGAAATTACCAAGGAGGTTTTAGGCCTAACAGATCAACCATCGATCAAATCTTCTCCTCGCGACTGATGTGTGAGAAAATGAAAGTGGCTGCTGTTCATTGATTATAAGGCAGCATATGATTCGGTTTTGATAGAGGAATTGTTCCAAGCAATGATGGAGATGAATATTCTCTTAAAAATTATCAGACTCGTAATATGCACAATGAATGATACAAGCTGCAAAGTTAGAGTCAATGGGAAGTTAATCAGCACATTTCAGGTAAACGATGGACTCAGGCAGGGTGATACTCTAGCCCCGCTACTTTTCAACATCATACTACAAACTATAGTAGCAAGAGCCTGTCTGGATGAGGGAGGTAATATCTTCTACAAAGGAGCCCAATTATTAGCATATACCGATGATGTGACGATAGCTGGAAGATCTCTTCTTAATGTCAAAGATGCTTTTGGGAAGCTGGAAAGGGGGGCCAGGAGATTTGGCCTAGAAATTAATGAAGAGAAGACAAAGATTATGATCTTGAGGAAAAAGAAACCCATGGGACCCCAGATGTACTATACAATTGGAAGCTACACATTCCAATGTTTTGCTAGTTTTAAGTATCTTGGTGCACAGTTTAATGAAGCATTGGAGGAGGAGGAGATCAAGGCACGCATTATCTCGGCCAATAAAGCTTTTTTTTTTCTCTGTAGCTCATCTTATGAGAAGTAGATTAGTTAGCCAAATAACCAAGTTAAGGCTATATAAGACCCTCATTACACCAGTCGCAGCATATGCAAGTGAGACATGGGCACTTAAAAAATCAGCAGCTGAAAAGAGCGACATCTTTGAACGCAAAAAATTCTGGGACCTGTGAAAGAGAATGGGGTTTACCGTCTTAGAAAGAATAGAGAAGTATATTCCCTATATGACGATGTGAAGCTGTCCGACTATGTCAGAATACAACTTCTAAAGTGGTTGGGTCACCTCCATAGAATGGATGATGGCAGAACCGTCAAAGGGCTATATAAGGATTGTCCAGAAGGAGTGAGAGCTCGAGGGAGGCCACGAGGCAGATGGAAGGACAGCGTCTCAGAGTACCTCCGAAATCTTAACGTGTCTCTGAGGCTTGCTACGGACCGACAAGACTGGACAAGAGTGATTGAGCAGGCCAAGGACCGCCTTGTGCTACTATCCAGGGCCTATTAAGAGGAAGTCGTGACTACTATAAAAGGAATAATTAGAAAATAATAATTTTTTTTAGTCACTTCAAACGACTTAATATTAATATTTTAGTTGTAGTCGTCGAAAATGACTAACAATTTAGAATAAAACTTATATTTCAATGGTTGGTATAAAGTCTCTAATTGATTTCATTGTTTTATTTATTAAAAGTTACTAATGATTATTTCAATGAGAAAAATCCTTTTCAAAACCTTTATCCAGGGATTGGAGTTAACTCTTATTTTTCTCTCGAAGTGAAAAAAAGTCAGGATTTTATTTTTATATTTTAAAACGGAAAATAAAAGTCAGTGTTAAATTTTTATAATTTGAGTATGAATATAAACATTTTTTAATATTTTCCATATTGAGGTCCATTATTGGGTTACCAAAAGTGCTAATCAAGAAAATACTATCAATTCAAAGATCGCATGCTCATGTATCGATTTAGTTTAACATTTCGGATATCCTAGATATTGAAGTTCATTATTGGGTTATAGAAGGCAATTATTATGAAAATATTATAGATTTTAAGATCTCACGCTCAAATATCAATTTATTATAGCTTTTTAGATTTCTTCCATGGTGTAATCGATTATTGGGTTATCGGAGGTGCTTTTTTTCAATATAGTGAGCGTGCATTAGTTTTTGAAGATACTTAGTATGAATTTCATAGCAAATCCATTAATTATTACTTTTACAGAATTCTTCGGTACAGGAATGGTTTATCAGGCTATCATGGATGTAAATTGCGAAATTATTATAGAATTTCCGATTGCGCATGCGCATTTAATTTACTGTTAATATTATTCAATGCAAATTCATCTATTAATAAAATGGTAGAAAAGAACTTTCTATACAAAATTTATGGAATTTGCTCTTACAGCAAATTTAATAATGGAACTTGATATCGGAAAAATTAAAATAAACCGATCAATAGTATTAACATAAAAAGCAGCATCAATAATCCAATAATGTCCACATTATCAGTGATATCTAAAATGTTAAAATAAATCGATACGTCAGGGCGCGATCTTAAAATCGGTTATTTTCATCTTTAGAGACCCTTGGATAACATAATAATTGCTTTATTCGATTAAATATTTATTCGAATAAATTTTTATCAGACTATTTTTTTTTATCCAAATGAAATTTTAGTTTGAAATCAATGACTAAAAATTTATTCAATTTTTTTTACTGTTTTTTTTTTTAATTGGATAACATTTTAGTAATTTTTAATTAATTTTTATTCATTATTAATAAAAAATAAAATAAAAATTCTGACTTTAAATTTAGTCAGTTTTTTAGTCGGTTAAATTTTCGACCGACTTATGCCCAACTCTGACCTTGGTGAAAACAAATCATTTTTTTAAAAATGTGTGAGGCAGGTAGTTCTGTTAAATTTATGAATCCATCTTTTCTTAATGGCTTCATCGAAGCCTATCGTCATTACTCATGTTTATTGAAGATGAAAAGTGGCAAATATAGAAACTGGAACAAGCGTGACGAAGCTGTCTATAACCTTTTGCTCATGATTTGCAAGACCATTACTGATGGTAAAAAGCAGAATCGAGTCACTAAAGCCAAGTTTTCGAAGAGATCTGAGAAAGGTTAAATATTCTATGAAATCTGGAACTTCTGAGAAGAGCATGTACAAACCATGACTATGGTATTATGACATCCTATCATGCAGCGCAGAATACGATATATAAAATTGTATATACGAAATACACGAACTGTTGGCATTTCCCTCTGTTGTGTGTAGATGCCTCTGAACTTGGTTCTATAAAGATAATATTTTACATATTATAACTGACTACAAATTTAATGTGGTGGTAAATACTCATGAATGTTAGTGTTAGATGGTGAAGTAAAAAATCAAAATTGTCGACTTTAGAATTCTATTCATTTTTTGAACGGGGAATATATTCATTTCAGAAATGTGAAATCTATATTTCATATTTCTTAAGGTTTACGTTACCACAATAGGTCGCTGGTTTCAAAGGTTTGTAATTATTTATTATTTAATATAATTTATCAAGCAATTTTAAACCCTTTATACTTCATATTTTTCTTTTTATAAAATCAATTTATTTAGATAATGAGAAGAAAATGTTGGAAGACTCAAGTCTTCAAGATGATCCTGTGGGGTGAACAATGTAACTTCCTCCCACCCCTTACCCAAAATTATCATGTAGTACGGCGGCAGCATTCCTTTGATATTGTAAATTACTGTTTTCCAACTTTGCAATTCATTTAAATGAAAATAATCATAAATTCATCAAAGACTCAGGAGTTAAATTAATACATCACGTTGAAAACAGTCTCAAATTAAATATATATGAAGCACTTGAAATAATAAAATCCTTCAAATCCAATCCAGATTTTTGCTTAAATGACCAAATAAATATCTCCAACAGTCCAATCTTAAATTTATTCCCATCTATAACAGAAAAAACAATTACTCACCGGCATTACTGGGAAAACCCTGACCCTTAAACCGTTTACCTAAAAATATCCTGCCTATCTCTCGTTCATTGTTAGTACAATGCGAGAAGGAACCAGTACAAACTTTTCTGTTTGTTATAATCCATTTAAACCTTGGTGAGTACCAACAAGTATTTGATTTCTTGTCTTAATTAAATTCATAATTCATAAATGTTTTATAATACTGATTTATATAATTTAATATGTATAATAATACCAACTATTTTTTGAATTGCTTATTTTTGAATTTTTTGTGTGTTTTTAGAACTGAGGATGAATATATAACATTCGAAACTAGTTTTCAATAAAACAAATTTATAGAAGTGGCAAATAATATATCAATCCCTAATCATTTTAAAGCATTTCCGGAAATAGATCTATAACTTTTGTGGTATTGTCAAATAATGCATTGAAATATCTTTAAAATGATAGCAGAAGCAACATTCTAGGACAGGTAGAAGCGGAGATATTAGAGAATGTCCAGTCCTCCCTATGTTTCGTCCCACTGTATGTTGGATGTATTTGTAAACTGAAAAATACATTGGATTAAAAAAAAAAATGTATTCTGCCTCTCAATCAAACTTTTTTTAAAAATTTAAATTTTAGATTTCAAATTTCGACTAATATTTGTTTAAAAAATCTATTTTCCGCCATTCTCCTCGTCATATAGAAAAAAATGCTTATTTTGTAATAAAAATCGGACTATTTTTTCCTTATCTTTGAAACATGCCTAAGTATCATCCGCTTTTGCCTTAATTGAAAATCTTTAAAATATTATTCTTAAAGTTTTATTTCGTAATTCTAACTAAAGTTATAGTTTTACTTAAAAAAAAAAAAAAAAAATCAATCAATAAAAACGGTTTCATGATAACATTTATTGAACATTTTTGATTTTTTGAGCAAGTAATTTTGTTGTTGAAGATTGATACAATTTAATTCTTTCATGACTATTCCTGAAATTACTAGGCCAACTTAACTTAAACATTTGATATTAGGCTTGTAATTGAAATCAGTCTATTTGTGTTTTGGCACTGTAGCTAAACACTGCTGCTAAATATAACAGCAGTTTATAACATAAACATTTAAATATTATTTATTCTTTACGTTAAATCATATTATACTAATTTTATTTCCTGGTTAACATTGTTACATTGATAATAGCCCATGATGGAGTTACCAGAAGATGGAAGAGGAGAAAAGCCCAACAGGGTTTCTGATGAATCAACAAGCCTTACATCTCCATCACAAGATGAGAAAGTCATCATTCCAGATGCTGACTGTGTATGTTTTTATTCTATATAATTACTAATCATTTATCATCATTTTTTAAATTTAAATTCATATATGACTGTGGCGCGTTTTTGCAAAACCCTACATCTCCACTTTCATAAATCATGAAATTTTTAAAAATCATTTAGATTCTATTGAATTCATCTAATATGCAAAATTGTTTTTGTTAACTATTAATTTAACTTAATATATATGATTTCTGTTTTCATATGATGAAATAATCAGCATCATCTGTAAAAAAAAATATATATTAAAGTTGTACGTTTTTGCAAAACCCTACATATCCAGTGTTTTGTAAAAATATTTGAATTTATCTCCAAGACAACTAGACTGATTTTTTTTTTTTTTTTAATTTGCCGCAAAAACATAGGCCAACCAAGGCTGATCTTCGGAACTCGACGTCACCACCCAATTAATGGTTTCATAGCTCATATCTCGGCCATTTATGGAGATATAGTGAAAATATATTATTTTAGAGTCATAATAATAAAGCCAAAAAAAAAAAAAAAAAAAAAAAATACAGTGGAGCGTCGATTATCCGAACGTTCGATTATCGGAACGGTTTTTTTATTTTTTTTTTTATGTATGTAATTTTAATTAATTTGATCATGTAAATTACTTATTGGTATTGTTAAAAATATTGTTATTTTGAATAATATTAAACGAAAAATAAAATTATTTTTCCCAGAACGTCTATAAAGGAAACCATCCTTAATTATTTCTCAGAAACTGCTTCGTTAAATAGTATTTGTATGGGGTTTATAAGTGTGTGTGTTCAATGAACTGTATACTTAATTAGTTCATTGCATTTGTTTCTGTGAAACCCTTTCCGTTCATTTGGCTGGTTGTAGATAGCTTACTCTCAGTTTTAAACCGTTCTTTGTGAGATGTATACCGCATTTGTGATCATTTTTTTAAAATTAAAACATGCCTACAAAAAGAAAACGAGTGATTCTTTCATTAAAAGATAAAGTTGAAATTATTGCGCGGTGAAAAAAGGTGAATCGGGTCAGACATTAGCTATCGAGTTCGGTGTTGGTAAATCAAAGATAACCGGGATAAAAAATAATTCTGATTCAATCACCAGGTACGCACATAATCATGACAGTCAGGCGGGCAGTTCAAACCGTAAAACTATGAAAAATGCGAAAAGTGAATTGGTGGAAGATACTGTTTACACTTGGTTTTTGCAAAAACGGTCTTCTGGGCAGCCTGTGTATGTTTGTGTGTTTTTTTTTTTTTTTTTTTTTTTTTTTTTTGTTTTATACGAGGGTGGGTGGAAATCTTCAAAAGACACGGATAGCCCCGTACCTATCCGCGTGTGGGATTTCTACCCACTAAAACCACCTCCCTACACCTCTTTCCCACCCTCCACGGGACCACCGTTAGGCATTACTTCATGGAAGGTGATTGGCTGTGTGCCGCCTCATTGTTTTAGGCTGCCACTATTTAGGCGCGCCTCTCCTTCTCCTCCTTCCTCAGCTTCTTGATGACCTCTGCAGCTAGGCGCTGGCCTGCCATCCAACACTCCTGTGAAAGCAGCATCAGGCTGACGATACTGTCTACTGTGGGTCCTGAGCCACAGATTCCTAGAAATTCTCCCCTCCCTTCTTGAAAGCGGGGACAGCTAAAGAATACATGCTCTACAGTCTCATCTATTGTTGGGCACCTTGGACATACAGCAGTATTGTCCAGCTTGAACCGCACTTGGTAGGCTCTGAAGCAGCCATGTCCTGTGAGCATCTGTGTTAGGTAGTAATCTACTTCCCCATGTTTTCTATCCAGCCAAGGTTGGATTTGAGGTATCAGCCTATGGGTCCACCTCCATTTCAATGTCGTATCCCAGCTACGTTGCCATCTCTCGGCTGTCTGCTTCCTTTCCTCGGTACTGGAGATGCGATCAACTCTCTTATATGAGCGTTGCCTCTCTTTTGCGACCAGCTCTATCAATGGCATCCTGGCCACCACACATGCAGCTTCGTAGGAAACTGTGCGGAACGCGCTGATCACTCTGAGAACACTCCGGCGGTAGACAGATACCATTGGTCTCCTGTAGGCCAGTATGTCCAATGCCTCACTCCATATCGTGGCTGCGTAGAGCAGAGTAGATGGGACCACACTTGCTACCAATAGTCTCCGACTACTTCTGGGTCCGCCTATGTTGGGCATCAGTTGGGCCAACGCTGTGCTTACTCTAGCCGCTTTATCGCATGCTTGTTGGATATGCTCCTTGAACCGCAGCCTCTCATCGATTATAACCCCAAGATACCTCAGGGAAGACTGGGATCTAATTCTTGTCTACCCACTCTCAAGGTTATTTCTTCCTTCCTTTTGCGACTACTAATAAGAAGGGCCTCAGTTTTCCTGTCTGCCAGCTGGAGTCCCACTGATGCCAGCCAATCTCGGATCAATGAAATGCTCTGGTTGGCCTTCAAGGTCACTTCATCTTTATATTTTGCCTCGATCACCACTGCGATGTCGGCAAAGCCCATCGTCTTGGCACCCTCTGGCAGGCTAAGCCTGAGGACCCTATTGTGCATGACATTCCATAGTAGTGGCCCAAGCACTGAGCCCTGGGGTACTCCACCAGTCACCTTAAACCTTTTTGGCCCATCTTCTGTTGAATAAATCAGGGTTCTGTCCCTGAAATAATCTCGAACAATGCTCATCAGGTAAGTGGGGACACCCATTTCCTGCAGGGCATTCAGAATACAGCTCTATCTAGCCGAGTTAAAGGCGTTTTTAACATCAAGCGTGACAACTGCGCAGTAGCATTTCGCAACTCTTCCCCGCAATAGCCTTCCGAGCCGTTTCTATCACCATGGTGATTGCGTCTAGAGTTGATCTTGCTTTCCGGAAGCCAAACTAAGTCTGTGCTAGGCCCCCTACACCTTCTGTGGTCTCTTGTATCCTGCCAGCTATAATTTTCTCCAAAGCCTTGCCAGCTGTGTCCAAAAGACATATCGTTCGATATGCTGAAGGGTCCGATGGGTTTCCATTGCCTTTCGGGATCAGCACAAGGCACTGTCTTTTCCATGGCCGTGGAAAGGATCCTTCACTTAAACAAGAACTGAAGACTTCTTGAAAAAGATTTGGCCTTGTCTCCATTGCCGCCTTTAGTGCCACATTTGGGATGCCATCCAAACCTGGTGCTTTTCCTATCTGAAGGCTAGACATCCTTGAGTTCTTCAGCTTTTACGGATGGTACGTCGAATGGCTGCCACAACCCTAAATGCATTAATTCTTCTTGTTCTGGGAAAAGAGTTGCCACTATGTTCTCTACAACAACCGGGCACGTAGGTGATCTCGAAGAATTGGTCTTTAACTTCTTCATGACGGTCCGGTAAGGCCGTCCCCATGGATCCTCGTCCACCTCTTTGCAGAGTTCCTTCCAGCACCACCTCTTGCTCATCTTGATTGCTCGCTGTAGTTCACCCCTCATAGCTTTGAACTCTTCCTGGAGTATTTGGGACTGAGGGCTGCCTTTTGCTCGCTGATACCTTCTTCTCAATGCATGACACCGACTACGACAGTCAGCGATCTGGTCGTTCCACCAGTAGACTGGGTCTCGGCCCATGCCTGCCTTACTGCCTCCATCATAATCAAGATGCCTCCATCATAATTTTGAATAACTCCCTGTCAAAAGTCCTAGCTTTCCAGCGAACCGTATTCCTTTCTTGCCTCACTGATATTGATTTTCGGTTTCCCAAGGTGATCAGTATAGCCTGGTGATCGCTGTGGGTGTATAGGTCGCAGACCTGCCGATCAGTAGTAGGACGTAGGCTGTCACTGACAAATGTCAAGTGAATGATGGAAGACCTGCCCCCCTTCAAAAATGTTGGTTTCGTCCCTGTATTTACCAGCACTAAGTCGTCCATCTGGGCAAAGGCTTCTAATAGAACTTCTCCGCGTCGGTTCGGTTTGTCGACCTGCTGTCCCACTCTGTCGCCCAGGCATTAAAGTCTCCGGCAATTACCATTGGCTACGCCCTCTGGCGTCTCGTACTATGCTATCTAATTGGTCTTCGAATTCCTGGATTGTGGTGCTCGGCAGGGCATAGCAGCTGTGCAGGTACAGATGTATCTTACCCCAGACAAAACCAGTTGTAGGGGCCTGGGGCGTTTCCTCTATGCACTTTTGTCCGCATGCCCATATTGCTGCCCTTCCTGTGACGTCGGATATCCAACAGTTGCCATCCAAGTTTTTATACGGCTCACTCAAGATCACGGCGTCCACTCGTAGATCTTTAACGGTTTGCCATAAGAGATCCTGAGCGGCTTCGCAAGGGTTGAGATTAAGTTGGAGGATTCTCATCTGCAACGATTTTTTATCCTCCCTTGTTCTTCTAGAGCTCACTGTAATGCCAGGCATTTGCTACCACCGCACAGGTGTCCGTTATCGCTTACTTTATCACATAGTGCGCAAATAGGACTCTTCTTGCAGTCCACTGCTCGATGACCCTCTTCACAACACTTGCGGCAATACTTCGTTCGGTCAGGCCCTTTGCATTGCCTGGCCAGATGTCCGAAATCCCAACATCGGAAACAACGCTGTAGTCAGATTTTCTTCCGAATCCGACTGATAACCAGTACTACCCTAATCCTTCCTTCAGCAATTGCTCTCCTGGCCTGTAGGACTGGAAGAGCAACAACTGCCGTCTTTGTTCCAGCATATGCGAGGCGAATCGATCGCACAGCAGTTTTCTGGATCTGCTCTCCATTTAATAAGGTGGTGAGTACCTCAGCGACTTCTTCTTCTGATGTAAGGGCATCCAGGTCTCTGATTTCAATACATGACTCCTGTCTCAAAGCCCTTACTTCGGCCTCTGATCCCAACGCTCCTTCTAGGGTTTGCTTCATGCTCTCCAGAGCCCCTTTTGATTCTCGGTTCAACTGTATCAAAAGATTCCTGGCCTCATTCTTGCGAATCCTGGTGATACTTGAGCCCATACTTTGCAACGCTGGATCAGCCCGAACCTTACGGAGGGTATCTGCATATGTGGTGCCTTCTGAGATCTTGATTATCAGGGCGTCGGGCCTTGGTGGTTTTGGGCATTGGCACCCTTTTCTGCCCATCCTCTTCTTTGTGACTGTTTTCCACTGCCCCTCTGTGGATGCTGTAGGAGCTATCATGTGTTGCCGAGGCTGCTCCGCTCTTTCTCCCCTAGGTACCTTGGTATGTTTACCCTGCACAACCACCTTTGTTTTTTGCTTCTGTCTCAAGTCCTCTTGAGTAGTTGAATGCTGGTTATCCAACTGATTCTTTTTTTTCGTAGTTTTTATTGGTGCTGGCGTCACGGTCTGGGTACCAGCATCTACTATACTTTCTGTTTTTTCCTCACTTAATTTGATCTCCAGTGAGATCAGGTGGTTCTGGATTCTACAGGCATATTCCTTTATCTCACCGTGGACATTATGTCACGACTGGATGTATGCTTGTATTTCCTGGACTTCTTTAACAAGTTTCGTCCACTCCGCCTGGCAAAACTCCAAAGGTGTACCTGAAGTTGTCTCAGCTACATTTGGATTTCTATAAGTGGTTTTGCGGTGGCATGATGACGACGACGTGGGTCCCGCTTTCGCAACCTCTTCCGACGCCGGTACTGGGGTTCGGAGCCCCTGCACCGTAAGGCTAATCTCCTGCTCTATCATTTTATATATTTAATTTGCATTTTATACCTCCTGCCAGGTTTAATACAGCCACCTCTAACCTGAGGAACAGACGCTGACCAGGTCACCGCCTAATCTAGGAACCGTCACGCCTGGATTTGTTTAGTTTTGGTCCACCCCGGGTATTTTATTTCCCCGGTACCCACCATATCTGGTGAGCATTCCCCTATCCGCCACCTGGGAAGGCGCCCGATGGGAGGCTAGTAACTCCTCACGTGTGTGTTTGTGGGTGGGTGCGTGCGAATATGTGAATTTCGATTATCCGAACTTTTGATTATCTGAACCACCACTGACAACATTACTTCGGATAATCGACGCTCTACTATATATATATATATATATATATATATATATATATATATATATATATATATAGTAAAAAACTTAATTTTTCACCTTTTTTATTATGATTCAATTTTATTGTTTGTTAGGATTATCTATTTCGAAATAATAAACTATTATGCAATCATTTGCAGCATTTAATTTTTCATTGACATAAAATATCAGCTGCTATATTAAAAGATTTGAAAGCGGCTGCACAAGACCCAGGCCACCTGGCGAAGGGTCCTTGAGGAGGCCAAGGTCCACATCGGACTGTAGAGCCATTGAAAGTAATGTAAAAATAGTAAAAGATAGAATGGAAATGAGTTTGTTTTATTAATTTGGCTCTATCCGAAGCCTCAGAAATCTCGCCCTTAACGTACACTTTTAACTTTTAAAATATTTTTCTTGAAAACCATTCATCTTGAAATTATGCAGAAAGTTTGTACGTTATACCTAACCAGTGAAAATGTTCTTATTAACCTATCTGAATCTCCTGTGAAAAAACAAAAGTATTTAAACATAATTTGGTAGAAATTTAGGAAATGGGTGTTTTGTTTTACAAAAACCACAATATCTACAGTCTCAGGCCTGACAGAATGCTCAAATTTGTTTTAAAATATTCTTACATATAGGGGCTATTAGATAAAAAAGAAATAGGAACATTTTTAAACACTTCCTGCAAAATTTCATGATGATCTCTTGAATGTTTTTCAAGAAAAATATTTATAGAGCTATAAGTGCATGTTAAGGGATAGTGATGTTGATGAATATCAATAGATATTTTAAAATATATCGGTATTTTTGTGGTATAATTTTTTCTCGCTATATCGTAATATCAATTTAAAATTTCAGTATCCAAAACCGATATTTAAAAAAAAAAAAAGGAGAAATGAATATAAAATTAAAAAAAAAATTACAAGAACCAGGTGGGTTCAACAAACAAAGAACCATAAAAATATGTGGTGTGTACGTGCCACTTTCTTTTAGTGGGTTTGAGATGTCGAAAGTAAAACATCGATATTGATATTGATATCTATATCAGTTAACAATATTGATATCTTAATAATATCGGTATAAAAATATCAAAATTTGCTAAGTGGTGCTTACGCCTTTTACAAAAAGCGATGCTTATGGGCTCATTTTATTATTTTTCTTGTGTTTATTTGTTTACACTATGATTAATTGATCTCTCCGTCTGATACTTAGCCCCAAAATACGTTTCTATGGTTATATTGTTTTGTATACAATAAACTGTAAGATAATCAAATACGTATTTTATTTTGTAAAATATGTTTGTGAATAAAATTGTGGTGAAATTTATTCCAATAAGTGAATATTATTTATTCACACTTGAAATTATTGTTTCTGTGCTGTATTTTCTAATTTATTTTTATTTTTGCGATGCACTGAGCCCTCAATGTAGATTTTAAGACTATTTTTCATTATCAGAGATACAACCTTTATAATTCAAATTCATTCTCATGTCCTGATTATATATTTTATCAGGAGACGACCAAATTCTACATTTTATCGTTCCGATTTTGTTTTAAATTTAATCCAAAAAGCGCCATGAATTTTACACTTCACAGCCTTGAACATAAATTATTTATCATATAAATCCTTGAATTTTTTCATGCCTTATCGCTGGACACCCTTTATATAGTTTGTTAGAAGCAGAAGAAATTATTAAAAGTATTTATTGATTGATGTTGATGTTACATATCAAGGTACTTGCCTTCAGCTACCAATAGTTGTTATGGGGGGAAAGAATGCCCCATTATTTGACTTACCACGGGTTGTAGTAGAGTTGGGTAAATTTATATTCGTAACTACGAATACAAATTTGCCCAACTATGACAAATAAGTAGATGATATTAATAATCTTAATTTAAAACTTTCTTTGGAGATCCTTAGTAATAATTTTGATTTAAATCCTTCTGTGGAGATGGTTGTTGAAATTCAGTCATAACTTTATAATTTTACAGAACAAATTCAGCTTCCATAAGCTATGGGCGTTCACTGGTCCTGGATTCTTGATGAGTATAGCCTATCTTGACCCTGGAAATATACAAAGTGATTTGAAATCTGGTACGACAGCCAAGTATAAGGTAACCTTCTTTTGTGATTTGTTTTCATTTATGCATTTTACTTAGTGATCTAATTGATACTTGTTTTATTTTTATGTTGATACAAGAATCTATTGATAACAAAAATGAATAAGACCTGAAGATAATTAGTTCAGAAGCAGTGTTGTGAACTGTTAGATATAAAGTATACCTTGTTTTTTTAAGAACTAATGTCTTGTCAATATTAATTTGTTTAGTTTTTTGAATGCCTGGTACCACCATAATTTGTTGTAATTATGGTGCTTATTTTGTTAGAATAGAGTTAGGAAATAAAAATTGAGAAGACAGAAAGAATCCTCCCACCTTCACATACATCAAAATTTATGTTCAAATTTTATCGATTTACTCTCGATTTTTGCAAAATGAAAATTTTATTGCATTTCATGCTGTTGATGTTTCAGAAACGATTAGGGTTACAAAAAAAATAAACTGCCTTTTTTGTAGGGAATTCAATTTATTTTAATTTTGTATAGAAACATTTTTGCTCTGAGCCTGACGTTTTGAGAAAAAAATTGCCATTTTCCGACGCTTCTCCCCCTCTCCCCAAAACCGTTGGAACCTATGGGACTTTTCAGGGCATAGTAAGGGGAGGGTAACAAACATCATGGGACCATCAGATGTTATTTTGATTGCCTAGGTTTGGTCATTTTTTTGCCTGTCACTAGACTATGAATTATGCTTGAATTTGTTCATCCTATATCGCTGGACACCTTGTCACAATGTTCTGTCTCACCTTATATGTTTTGCTCTACCTGTCGCTATGTGAACTAGAGATGCCTCTATGTTTTGTCTAGATTGAGTTGACATATATTTTTGCTGATAATATATTAATCTGTATATAGGAATGCCATTGGGCAATCATTGAGGATGATTATCCCAAAATCATGATTATAAGCCAATATGAATTACTTATTTTGTCCTCTAAATACCTTTCCAAGGGCCTGATTTGTGATCACCATTGTTTAATAATTAACCAAGATAATGTTCCTACTTCTAAGTTTAATAATAATGCTAATAACCATAATGCTAATCAAGTTTATTTCTATCATACTCAATCAAATATATTCAAATTAATAATGGGCGTGGTTACTGAAGAACAACCTCCTTCTTAACATTTATCTCTATTCATCAAAATTAAAGTAATAAACTGTTACAAGAGTTTAACAATGGAATGATTCAGACTAGACCTAGCCATTAACTGTTCTAACATAAAAATCTGTAATAATTGATGTTGATGGTCCTTCAGCATCTCTCCATCAGGTTCCTCTGCATATGTTAAGTCATGGAGTCAGAGCCAGAGCATCTGTCATCTTCAGAGGGAAGAGCTAGTAATTGTCCTCGAAGTTCGGCCGAGGAGAGCGAAGTCCTCTTTCGTTGCTTCCTCGGCTTCGGTCCACCTTTTCTTCCTTGTTTTTCCTAAGAGGTGGTCGAAGACGTTGTTGGTTGGTTAGATCCCTGTCACTGGGTGGTATCTTTTTTGTGATTGGCCAAATAGTTTTATAGAGCGAGGAAATTCTGGGATTTCAGCGCATATTTCCACCCCTTTTCCCCTTGGGACAATCTCTTCGAATCCATTAGTATCCTCTAATCGAATGATAAGGCTAGGTAAGTGTGGTGACTAAGGCTAGGTAAGTATTGTGGTGACTGCTGCAGTCGCCTGTCAGTTATCTTTCTACCTGCTCGCATCTATCTGGCTACCCTATCTTTTGTTCGCACCATATAACTGTTATATATAATTTGTACCTAAGAATAATATTGTACCATATCAATGCTAAGAATGGTAAAATTACATATTAGCCCCAATCATTCCAGCTCCACCAGCATATTATGTCCCGTAAGCTCTCCAGCTCTAAACAGCATCGAGTTTCAATTTCAACCAATTCACACTCTTCTTCTTATAATATATACAAAGCTTGTGCTTTGTGTGAGTGATTGACTAGATACATCTGTTTTCGGCGTACGAGGCCCGTGCCTGAAGAATTAGGCCTTGCTAGAGTACTACCAGCAGAGGATTTAAGCGCCCTTATCACTAGTAAGTCTAGACTAATTATAACTTGAAATTATCCCCTCCTCAGTGCTACTCCCCACCGCCTGCCTACCTACTAGCCACGCCTTCAGCTGATTCATTTACCAGGTGAGCGCTAACCGCCAAATTCAAATTCAAATATGGTTTCGTGTCAAGTTTGTAAGCAAACTATTTCGCGAGATGATAAAAGCTCTTTATCATGTAATATGTGCAAAGGATTATTTCATGGTAAATGTTGTAATAAAGAAGATAACGAGATTGAGGTACTGAAGTCCCTTTAAAAAGCTTGGTGCTGTATAAAATGTGAAAGGGCTAAAAAATCAGTTCCAGTCAGTGATAGGCATGCCAGTCCAGTACATACCGCTCCATTAGTGACTAGTGACAGTGCTGACAGATTGAGAATGTTATTAGAGGGACTAACCAGTGAGGTGAAATCTGCATTTACCGCCGAGCTCAAATCCGTTAAAGAAGCTGTAGAAAAACAGGGAACGATATCCTTCGATAATGCTAAGGTTCTACAAGCAATCGAAGGAAGAATGGATGCCCAAGCGAAATTTTTTGAGCAGATAGTTCAAGAAAATAGGTTGCTAAAGTCCCACATTATCGAGCTGGAGGTAAAATTAAATCACGCACAGCAGGAGGATCTTCGCTCGAAGTCAATTGAAATTAGTGGGATTCCTGTGAGAGCTGGCGAGACTGCCGCAGGGCTGGTTACGAATATCGGTGCTAGCCTCGGACTGAGGCTGGCCCCTGAAGACCTGGACATTGTAGAGAGGCAGAGACCACGCATAGATGATCCAAGGCCCCCTGTCATCGTCGCAAAATTTGTCCGCCAGTCGGTTAGAGACGAGATGGTGCGATTCAGAAGAGTTAAAAGGGACCTTACGATCCGACACATCGGCTGGGAAGAAAATGATGCCCACTCAATCTACATCAGCGAAGACATGAGCCCGATGAACAGAAAACTTTATTATCTTGCCAGGCAGAAGAAGAAAGAAGGGAAAATAAAGTATGCATGGTTCGGAGGTGGAAGGGTGCGTTGTCGAAAAGATGATGGTCATCATCATTAACGCGCCTGATGACCTGGAGGTCTTTGGATGACACATTCCATCGCATTGCCCTGGCTTCCCCTCTGGTGACGGTTTCTGCTTCTTGCTGGTATCAACTATTATAACTATATTAGAGAGCTTTGTTTCGAGGCGAATTTATTTTTTCTATATTTTTTTTTTATCTTCTCATGTATTTCTTTATTATTTATCTCTTTGTTTAATTGTTACGTTCATTATTCACTTTTTTTCAGATTTTATTCTACAGATCGTCGTAGTTATTAGCATCAGTCCGCCAAATACTGTATACAGTCTTATTTCCCATACTATCTAGTGTCCTAACCTCCTGTCACGTTAACTCCCAATCCTTACCAGCTCATTATGATGAATTCCTGCAGTATTTTACCCATAACTTTTACCATACCATTGCAGTCTCCGAAACATGGCTAAAGCCCTACATTCCTTCCTCTTCTGTTTCCCTACCTAATTATTCCTCTATCCGCCATGTCCGGATGGGCCGGACTGGTGGAGGTGTCTGTCTTTATGTTCATAACAGCCTGAAATTCCGAATCCTAGATAGCTCATCCCCATCCGATCATCCTCATATTGAATTCCTTGTCGTTGAAATTTCCTCCAAGGCAAATCCTCTCCTACACACTGTGGTGTATCGCCCTCCTCTGGTTCCTTTCGACTCATCCTTTGAATCAACTCTCTACAATTATGTTCCTCTCTACAACAATATAATAATTTCCGGTGATTTTAATACCAATCTCCTATCTGATTCCAATGACAGACTCTACCTTGAAAATCTCTTTTTCTCCCTCCATCTCTTCATCGTCCCATTTTCTCCTACCCATCACACTTGCCGGTCCGACACCTGGTTGGATCTGCATGTCATCGATTCAGAACATAATCTCCTTTCCTTTTCTCAACTACCTGTCCCGTTTCTGTCCTCTCAAGACTTAATCCAAATATCCTACAATATCGAAACTCCTACGATCCTCCCTAAAACCATAACTTTCCGTAACTTAAGACGCCCTCACACATGAAAATATTTTACCTGACCTTGAAACGCTGCAGTGAAATGAAATATATTCCTGTTCTTCCATTGATTCCATGGTCGATACCATCCACATCCTTGATACCCATACCCCACTCAAAACCTCTACTTTCCGTCGGCGTCCTGCTCCTTGGATGTGTCAACAAATTAAAGATATGCAAAGAAGGCGTGAGGCAGCCCGTAGACGCTTTAGACGCACAAGGCTAGCAGAAGACTACCAAGCGTTGAGGATACTCCGCAATTTGACACAAGCAACTGTTAGGAGAACGAAATCCAACCACTATCATGAAGCCCTCTCTGCTCCCAACGCTAAATCAAAATGGCAATTCCTTCGCAAACTCTCCCTCACCAGTCTTCCGAGTTTCAACCGATGAATTAAATTCATACTTTTTATCAGTCTCCTCTAACACTTCTCCAACTCCTCCTTCCTGCTTTTCCTTAGTTCCATCATTCAACTCCGATAATTTTTATTTTTCCTACATCTCCCCTACCGATCTTATTTCTTCCATAATGAAATCTCTCACCAATTCCACTGGGCCTGATGGAATACCTGTTAAATTGTTAAAATTATGTCTCCCCGAAATCCTTCAAGTTCTTCTCTTCATCTATAATTTCTCCCTCCAAAACTCAGAGTTTCCTACCTCGTGGAAAAAAGCCTTAGTCCATCCTATTAACAAAATCTTCAATCCTATATCTCCTAAAGACTATCGCCCAATTTCCATCCTCTCTAACCTTTCCAAACCTCTAGAAAGAATAGTCCAATCACAAATATCAAAATTCCTTGAAAAGTCCAAACTACTTGATCCTCTCCAATCCGGCTTCCGTCTCAGTTTCTCCAAACAATCTGCGCTAGTTAAAATCACCACTGACATACATACCGCTATGGACCGAAAAAAACTAACTGTATTAATACTCCTTGACTTTTCTAAAGCTTTTGATTCCCTGGACCATTCTATCCAGAATAAAGTTCTTCTATCTATCTATCTATATTTGCCAGTTCGCCCTTTGAATCTTAATGAAGCCCAGTACCAAAGCCTGATTTGCCTTCTGTTTCTCTTCCCTAACTTTATGGAACGATATCTGATTTTCCAGCTGCTCCAATGATGAACGTTCTTTGGCGAGTTTAGCTGCCATCTCATTTCCATGGATACAGTGACTTGGTATTTATTGAAAGACCACCACAAAAATGTAATTCCTCCAAAATGCGTTTACATCTCAAAATGCCCTAAGCGTGGGACCCATTGGGCTGTATCACAGAGATGATAGCCACCTGAGAATCCACGAACAGCACAATGCTCCCGTCATCCATGTTTTTTTAGAGAGCTAGCAAGGGTAGTAGAATTGTGTGGATTTCACTGTAAAAATTCGTGGCCCAAACTTTAATTAAATAAATAAACTCTCTTTTACTGCATATTTACAATTTTGCATAAAAACATTAAAAAAATTAAAATTTAGAAACAAATAAAAAGTATTTCACTGGTGTTCAAGTTGGCGACCTTCTTCATTAATGCATCTTAGAACCCGAGATGAGAAATCATTCACTGCAGAGGATATATCTACAACAGTATTTAATATAGCCCTTATTTTATTTTTCATTTCATTTCTGCCCTTAGGCTTCTCTCAGTATTAATTCTACTCTATAAATAATAGTCCATGACTATAAGGTCAGGGTATCTCAGGGGCTATTTGACGTCCATCCCTCGTCCTATACAATGAACAGAGAATATAACATGTAATGCTTACCTAACAATTTTCTTAAAGTGATTTGGGCGCCAGTCAAGTTGAAACCACATAGTCCTTTCAAGCAGCGGAATATTTTCAAAAAGTACTGGCGAATCTTGAGTCAAGAACTTATTTAACCTCTCACCTGTCAATTCATCGTCAAAAAAATAAGGCCCGATAATTCTCCTATTGTAAACTCCGTACAAGAAGTTTATGGACCACTGGTGTTATTGATCTTTTTTACCCAAATTATCCCTGTTTACTTGCACAGTGCTATTAAACATGGATTCATCATTCCAGCATACGTGGCCAAAAAAAACGGAGTTTTCTACCATCATTACCTCATCAAAAAAATAAGGCCCAATAATTCTCCTATTGTAAACTCCCTACAAGAAGTTTATGGACCACTGGTGTTATTGATCTTCTTTACCCAAATTATCCCTGTTTACTTGCACAGTGCTATTAAACGTGGATTCATCATTCCAGCATATGTGGCCAAAAAAAACCGAGTTTTCTACCATCATTACTTAAGCCCAGTGGTAAAATCTCAACCGTCGTTCACAGTCAGGCCTGATTTAAGCTTGTGTTACGGTTTCATTACATTTTCTTTTAGTATTCGGTAGACAGTTACCGTAATTAATTGTGTGCCATTAACTGTTTCTCTTATATTTCTATGGGGGCAGCTTCAGCATTGGCTAGGACGTAAATAAAATTTGTTGGTATTATTATACATAGTAAATTAGATTAATATAAATCAGTATTATAAAACATTTATGAATTATGAATTTAATTAAGACAAGAAATCAAATACACGTTGGTACTCACCAAGGTTTAAATGGATCATATCAAATAGAAAAGTTTGTACTGGTTTCTTCTCGCATTGTACTAACAATGAACGAAAGCTAGGTAGGATGTTTATAGGTAAGCGGTTTAAGGGTCAGGGATTTTCCAGTGATGTCGGCAAGTAATTGTTTTTTCTGTTATAGATGGGAATAAATTTAAGATTGGACTATTGGAGATATTTATTTGGTACAAACTTTTCTATTTGATATGATCCATTTAAACCTTGGTGAGTACCAACGTGTATTTGATTTCTTGTCTTAATTAATTTCATAATTCATAAATGTTTTATAATACTGATTTATATTAATCTAATTTACTATGTATAATAATACCAAACTATATTTTGAATTGCTTATTTTTGAATTTTTTGTGTGTTTTTAGAACTGAGGATGAATGTATAATCTTCGAAACTAGTTTTCAATAAAACAAATTTATAGAAGTGGCAAATAATTTATCAATCCCTAATTAAAAATTGTTTAGGTTATTTAATAATAATAAACTCTTTATTTATTCCGGGACAAGTCCCTTTAGAATAACAATTACAGTCAGTGTTAGGTGGGCTTCATAGCCTTAGAATAGATGATATAGGAAATCATGAGTTAACAGATAACAAAAATGAAAAATTCAATAAATAAATAAAAAGGAAAATTACAATAAGTCATAATCCAGTAACATTTAACATATGAAATTGGTATTGTTGACCTGAGTCCTTTAAATAAAAAACATACAAACTTCTAATATTAATGTTACATAATAAAAATTAAAAATTGAACTAAGAATAATTAACAAGGTACAAAATCTATTAGTGCATATTTACAAATTTTGATTGAAGTGAAAGAAACTCTATTAAAAATTCTTTTGGAATTGGATGGACAAGAAGTGATTGAATAAGCGGGTTTAGAAGGTGGGAAGAGTATTGGAACGACGGATGGAAGAAGGAATGGAATTCCATAAGGATGAGTATCGGATAAGAAAATATCGATCGAAAGCTGCATATCGGTGGTTCGCTGTATATATATATATATATATATATATATATATATATATATATATATATATATATATATATATATATATATATATATATATATGTATATATCTGAAGCCCGAGAACGGGTATGGCGGGAGTGGACAGAGGATTTGAATTGAAGGAGAGGTCGAACGGGAGATATCAGAAACACAGGGTTTTTCCAGGAAAGAGTTTGGTCAAAGATGATTCCAAGGTTTTTTATGGTTGGATATAACTTTGTGGGATTATTATTCAGGAACAAGTTTGGGATATGAGAAATAGTTTTAAGGAGGTGATGGAAGCCTATTACAATTGTCTGTGTCTTCTCTGCATTCAACTTCAGCTTGTTAGCCAAAGCCCAATGACTTATTCGATTTAAGTCCTCTTGGAGCTTTTTTGTAGCTAATAATAGGTCGGAAGGACGGATATATTTGGAAATCATCAGCATAGATATGGTAATGGGAGTGATGGATAAGGAGGGGAAGTTCATTAATATAAATAAATGACCAGCAAACAGAGTGGGAGACAGAGATGAACCCTGAGGGATACCACAGGAAAGGGACAATGTTATGAATGAAGGTTAACCTGGGAGGACTACATACTGCGACTGCTCTGAGAGGAAGGATTGGAACCAGTGGATAATACTGTTGGATAAAGGAAGACTTTGTAGTTTGTTAAGGAGGATGTTATGGTCAACTGTGTCAAATGGTTTAGAGAAATCTAAAATCGAACAAAATCATTTGAGAATTTAATTTCCTGTAAGAATCCATCACCATAATTTGAGTCTCCTCGGTCCGCAGGCATTTAATGTTCTAGGCAGAATAACAGGTTTATTGTTCAAACCTCATCTCGGTTAATACTTAGAATTTTTTACAGGGACTCATTTTTAAAATAATTTTAACCTTCAAGCATTTTTTGATAGAACGCTCTATTTTCTGAAGATAATCGAAGATTAGTGTGCAAAAGTGTGGCTTATTGTAGTTTTTGGTGACACATGCCCTCAGGACGCATCGGATTGGAAAAATCACTGATATAAAATCGTTTTTAAATGAGATTTTTTTATGAGAATCCTTAATTGAAAATATCTCTTTCCGTTGGAAATTCCAGAGTTAAGTGCATTGGAGAAGAACTGGAAGAGGTTACAAAGTCGACCCAAAGAAACTTCATTCACCATAAATACAATTCTACCTACATAGTTTCATTTTGAAGAAATTCTCAAAAAAAAAAAAGGGGGTGAGCAGGGAGTATGAAACACACTGTAAAGTCCGACACCACCTAATGTGGGATCAGATCTATCATGGCGTAGGAAAAAATAATTGGTGAGAGATACTTGGGAGAAAGAGATAAAAGGTCTTAGTCTGGTTTCCGATACAGAGTGAATTGAAAATGGTTCAAGGTTAAGAAATAGAATGTGATAACTTTTTATACATTATTCATTTTTAAAATAAGATAGAATGTAAACATACTACAAAAATTGAAACAAATATAGTAATGGAGTTCTAATAATTTGAAATGAATTTATAAAAAAAATTCTGTGGTGTTGGGTAAAGCGGTAAAATCATGTTTTGCGACAATTGGTTCAATCTTTTATGGGCAGTGGCCATATTTGTTCCATCTATCAAAAAGCGGAAATTTTACATTAAAAATAGTTTGGTTATATTCCACTAGATGGCAGAAGCTACAGAAAAATACGTTGAAAGGCTTAGAATCCTTAGTCAGCTCGCTATAGCCAAACTTCGTTTTTGGTGGGACAAATATGCCCAGCCATATCAAATATCACTGTAATTCACATATTGGAAAAGGCCCCCCTGTTGCTCCGGCTGAGACTTAGTTGAATAATTCACTTTACAACAGTTGAATGAGGGGGTACCTCCCGAGATTGTCTTTGAAATCAGAATGACAAAAAAGGGGCCAAACGGTGAAACAATTGAAAGTGTTTTCTTTGAATAAGAGCTGTGGTGGTGCCACTAATTCTGATCCAGGTAACGTCCAGCAGCATAAAACAAATCTTCTTACCTGTAGGTTTAATTTTCTACCATTACTGAGAGTTGAGGCTGATTTAAACTCCTTTTTGCATGATAAAATGTTTAGAACAGGCTGGATCATCAGAGGGCACACTATCAGGACCCAGCACCAGGTGCAGCCAAGTAGGTTGGTTGGACCTGCGCAAAGCCTTCAATGGTATTTCAATGAATGATTCCGATCAAAAAGACGATCGATACAATGAATAATGCACAATTACACACTAAATCGATTTACATACAATTTACGATTGGTGGATCGGCTTAAAAGCACTTACCTTGCCAGAGGAGGAGGGTTATTGCTTTCTAGGTGCTTAGATAATAAATAAAGTTGATGAGTGGCCAAACATTTTCTCCCCCATGGAGGTAGTCCATTATTGAGTAGGCAAGGGGCATAACTTACTAAGAGGCCGCATAAAGATTTCCTTGGGAGTGACGACTGAGGCAACCTAAAAGATACCTTCCGAATCCGGAGACACAGAGTGAATCCTCCCTAAGGTCCAGTTAGATGGGGGCAATAGATCATCTTGGATGATGACAAGGGTTCCCAACTTCACCGGGTGACTGGGAGTTAACCATTTCGTGCGTTGTTGGAAAGTATGCAAATATTCAGTTCACCATCTTTTCCAGAAATCTTGTGCATACAATTTACAACCGGTGGATCGGCTTAAAAGCCAATTACCTTGCCAGAGGAGGAGGGTTATTGCTTCCTCATTGCTCAGAAATAAATAAAGTTAGTGTGCGGCTGAACAAATATTATTATTTGAGATCGTATTAGTGCAATTTTTATTTCATTTTACGTTTCCGCTAAAATTTTTAGGCTATATAATTATTTTAAGTATATTGAGCTTTTATAATAAGTATTATTCTGATCATAGATTTTTTTTTTTAAATAGTAAATATTTTAAAGAAAGTATATATATTTATATTGTGTTTGTAGGTGACATTACAAATACATGGTATCTAATTAAAGAAAAAAATATGAAAAAACTTATATGAAATTTGATGTGCCTGACTGGGCACTGGCCATATATGTCCCACCCAGTTTTTTGGAGGGAAGGAATTTTTTTAAATGTCATTCATGATTGCTAGGATTCATATACATTGTATCAAAACACAAAAATTTTCATCCTGCATGAGAGGCCTTATGCCCCTTGAAGAGTTAAGTTATATTTTGTTCTTTAGAATGAACTTTACCTTTAAGAAAATAGATATTAGTCAATGAAACATATTTTTATTCTATGTTAACACTGTTTCATTGACATATTAGGGACTTAAATAAGTTCTTGCTGTTTCCCGACAGATGGTGTTATCTTAGTCTTTTTGCATCGGGCAATACTATAGCCAACTTTATCGTGAAGCTCCACCATTTGACTCGAAATCACAGTATATGTTATTCCGCCGAAGTGTAAACAACATACTTTTTCATAGCGTTAAACATGTCAAATTTCGTGCCAAAAAAAGAGTATTTGCGGGGAATTTTACTGCATTCCTTTTTTCAAAAAAAATCTGCATCTGAAGCACATAGAATTCTTGTGGAGACTTAGGGCGGCCATGCTCTGTCGGAAACAACATGCAGAGATTGGTTTAGACACTTTAAAAATAATGATTTTAATATTGAAGATAAAGAACGCTCTGGCGCACCGAAAAAATTCAGACGCAAAATGAACTTGCAGAATCATTAGAAGTTGATCACACAACAGTTTCCAAACATTTAAAAGCATTAGGAATGATTCAAAAGCAAGTAAATTGCGTGTCGTACGAATTAAAGCCGAGAGACGTCGAACGGCGTTTTTTCACATGTGAACAGCTGCTCCAACGGCAGAAAATGAAAGGTTTTTTGCATTGTATCGTGACGCGATGAAAAGTGGATACACTACAATAACCTGAAGCGTAAAAAATCGTGGGGTAAGCCCGGCCATGCATCAACATCGACGGCAAAGCCGAATATCTATGGTTCCAAGCTCATGCTCTGTATTTGGTGGGATCAGCTGGGTGTAGTGTATTATGAGCTCCTCAAACCCAACGAAACCATCACGGGAGATCGCTATCGACTACAATTAATGCGTTTGAGCCGAGCATTGAAGGAAAAACGACCTCAATACGAGGAAAGACACGACAAAGTAATTTTGCAGCATGACAACGCTCGGCCAACCGGTCGAAACCTACTTGGAAAGGCTCAAATGCGAAGTCCTACCCCACCTGCCGTGTTCACCGGACATTGCTTCTTCCGATTACCACTTGTTCCGATCGATGACTCATGGCCTGGCTGAGCAGCACTTCCAATCTTATGAAGATGCCAAAAAATGGATCGATTTATGGATAACTTCAAAAGATGAGTCGTTCTTTCGACATGGTATTCGTATGCTGCCAGAAAGATGGGAGAAAGTAATGGCTAGCGATGGACAATACTTTCAATGACATGTTCTTTACTAATTTTTTTAAATAAAGCATTTATTTTCACAAAAAAAACAGCGAGAACTTATTCAAGTCCCTAATATATCCATTTTCTCAAAGGTAAGGTTTATTAAAAATAATAAAATAGAACTTAAACCCACTTTCATAAAAATAAAAATTACTTCTTTACCCAAATACCACAGGTAATAAAAAATAATTTATAGAAAAACAAATTTTGATAACTTTGATTAAAATAAGGGAAAAAATTAAATAAAAAAAGACTAAGAATTTAAAAAAATAGCGTCCGATGTAAAATTTATATACATCGCGATTATCTTTATCGAAATTCAGAAACTGAAATTTTTCATTTATTAATCGCTTTTCTTCGAACAATGTCTTAGTATTCAATTCCTGGAAATACAAGTTGTAGGAAAAAAATTGATTTCAAATAATTAATAATGGTTTAAAATCTATTGAAAAATATAAGAAATTGAATAATTTTAATAAAGTCTTCATTGCCTGTTACTTGCTTTTACACTGAAGAATGATTTTTTTTTCTTTAAAAATGACTAAGATAAATTTGTTTTTAAAAGTTATATTTAATTTTCTGGATGTATTATTTTATTTATGTTTTTGTCTGTGTGTTATCTTTGTTTAATGATTATTATGTTAGTTTCTTTCTAGGAATTAGTTGTTTTAATAAATTAAGCTAATTCCGTCTGTTGGGAAATTTTGCCAAGAACAGATTGATAAAATAAAAACAGACAAAGTAATAAATAGTGGTATTTTCAATTTTTTTTTTTTGTTTTGGTCAATCCATGGCATTAAAAAATTATTTTTCAAATAGTTACTATGGATTCTGATGTGGTCTACAGTTCTTGGACTAGTCATGCAGAGGCTGTCTGCTCGTTTGGGAGTAGTTACTGGACTACATCTTGCCGAGATGTGTTATCGACAATATAGATTATTACCAAGAGTGTTTCTTTGGCTGATGATGGAGGTGGCCATCATAGGAAGTGATATGCAAGAAGTTATAGGCACTGCAATAGCACTGTATCTACTTAGTAATACCAAGTGAGTGCACTAATTCTATAATGTTTCTTTTTTTTTTAAGTGGTTATAATGAAAATTTATCTGTTAGAAAAGTAGAAAGTCAACTGCTTTGTTTTTCTGAAAGGTGTGACTTGATTATTGCTGTTAAAAATATTTATGCTTCATTTCATTTTTCCTTTCTTCAGACCAATATTGAATTATAATAAATTTTTATATCCTTATAATATATGTTTTTTAGCTATTTAAGTCATCCTGTTGCACATTAAAACATTAATGACATGAGATTGGTTTTTTCATTTCTTCACAATAGATTAATAAAACCTGTTAATTGAATAAGTAAAATATATATATATATATATATATATATATATATATATATATATATATATATTTTTTATGGCTTTCTTATTCATGATTTAGTTATTAATTATAGTGAATATTTTAAAATATATTTTTGACACTTATTTTTAAATTACAGGAATAGTTTAAAAATGGCAATTTTATGAAACTTAGCATTTTAATAAATGACTTTGAATATAGAACATTGTTGATATCTAAATACAGGATCCGTTCTATCCAGTTTATGAAATAAAAAACTACCAACTTGAAGAAAAATAATTGATTATTTTGTTATCAAGCCTAATTTATGTTGATTCCTTAAAATTATTTGAAATAGGATATAGTTTATTATATAATTTTTTTTAAATATTAATTTCTTTCGCAATATAAGATTTCAAAGTTTTGTCAAATCTTCTTGCTTTAGGTTTTGTATTATGATTCTTCTTCTTGTAAAAAATATTTGTTTATATTAGGATATGATTGCAAGATTCAAAACACAAAACCTTGAGTCTCTAAAGTACTAATATACAACTAACCAGTCAACTTTTCCCCAATTCAGGCTTCATCAGGACAGAAAAAACAACGCCACATATATTGTTTACAAAATACAGTGCATCTCACATCAACAATCTAAAGAAAACACATTAACTACTGACAGTGTATCATTCCAAGAAATCTTAGAAACTCAAGACGTCATCGGAAACTTACAATTAATTTTAGCTCTTTTAAGTTAAATTATGAATGCTGCATAATACAGTTTCAGATAGCTGTTTAAAAATGTATTACTTTCAGGATATTTTTTTCTACAAATTTATTTATTAACAGGATAAACACTGAAATGATTAAATACACGAGTAATTGTAGTAATGAGAATTAAACATTTTGTTTATTGAGTAGTGCTGCCCAAGTACTTTGTGCTGCTATATCATACAGCTTACTGATCAATCATTAGACAATTAGTTGCAAAGTGCGAACATAAAATTCAACCAGGAATTTCGAAATTTAGGTTTTATGCTTTATTTTTATTTGCGCCTGTGTGGCTACACACCTGACCCTGAATGATCATACCTTCAGCAGATTCAAAATCAGGCTACAATCCAATATCCTCAAAAATACAGTCAAGCACCTTGCATTAGGAATTTGAATATCGAAAAAATATATGTATGTATGTAAGTATATAATATATTGATAATATTGAATTTTTTTGATAATAAAATATTGAACTGATATAATTTCGATATTTTGATATAGAGCTTATTAAAGGTGGCTTATAGATTTAAACATTGATATATATATATATATATATATATATATATATATATATATATATATATATTGTATCGATAGTTTTTCAACTATATTGCATTAATGGTTTGATATATCAATAAAAATATCGTTATTTTTAACCTTTAAAGTAAGGACAAAAGGGTTTGCATTGAATTGAAGGTTAGGCAGGGATGTTGTTACAATTTTTTGGAGCGGACAAAATATAAAATTTCCCAACTAAAATAAATATTTTAATTTTCCAAACTATATTAGATATTTTAATATTCCAAACTGTATTAAATATTTTAATTTTCCCAACTATGTTACAAACTATTGTAATATTTCCTAACATTTTTGGAACTTACTTTCACTTACTTTTTTGATAATGTTGACACAAATATAATTTTTTTTCTATTCAAATACATTATATGAATAAAATATCAATTTCTTAAATCAAAAGGTAGGGATGTAAGTATAAAAAAAAATATATCAATATGTATTGTATCGATAGTTTTTGAATATATCAAAATAGTAATTCGACATATCAAAAAAATATATCGATATTTCGGGCCTCGATATTTTTAATGTTTTAAAGGATCATTTTAAGAGGGACACACATATCAATATTTGTGTGCCGGTATAATTAAAATATTGTTTTTATTATATCAATATTTCTGGAACAATATAATTAAGATATTGTTTGAATAGTGTTGATATTTTAATACCAATATAATTTAGATATTGTTGTTGTAATATCGATATTTCTGGAACGAGATAATTAAGATATTGTATTTATGACATCAATATTTCTGTACCGATGTAACTAAGATATTGTTTTTATAATATCGATATTTCACTACCAATATCATTCAGATGTTGTTTTTATTCAGTTCATTTACAGCAGAATAAGAAAAAGTTATTTCCTATCCTCCTTCCGATTCGTTTAGGTTATTTATTTTTTTAATTTGATAAAAGAATTATCGATATTACTCTGCCGTTATCATTATGATATTGTTTTTATAATGCTCATTTACAGCAGGTTTTAAATAAAAGAAGCACTCTATCTCTAAGACTTTCCAATTCATTTAGCCTTTAATTTGATTAAAGAATCAACGATGTTTTGAAATATTGATATTTCGTGATAATATTATTAAGATATTGTTTTTATTATTTTCCTGCAGGATTTAAACATCAAGAAACAGGTTATCTCCTAATCTTTCTCCAATTTTTTTTAATTTGATAAAAATATTAATGATCTTATTATATTGAATATTAATAATATTATTAAAATATAAAATACACTTTTTATAAAATATAGCCCACAAAAATATTGGTATTTTTTCAACATCTCTACCTTGCTTACAACAGCAACAACAAAAGATTTCAATACCTAAACATTAACAATTAAACTTACAAAAGAAATAGGAAAACACAATAATTCCATCACTTATTTACAATAAATACCAAGGTGGCCTAAAGAGAGCCACAATCAGGTTTTTTATATTTTATGTAGAGGCACACGTAGAAACATCATTTTATTTAATGCCATTGCATATTTTCATACATCACCTATAAGAATATAAGAATACATATAAAAAATATAATTATGAAAAAGAAAATAATTATTTCAAATTTTTAATTATCAAATTCAATAATAAAAATAAATTTATTAATAATATCAAGCGGCAATCTTCAGTCAAATGTTTAAAGTTTGGTGTCTTTAAATTAGTTAAAGCTGTCTGCAGAAATTCTATAAGTTGTTTATTGGTCGACTGTAAACGATGTTTCAACTTCACGAACTTCATTTTTGAGTATAAAGATTCACAGCAATATGTTATGTTGTATCAAAAATCTAAAGTAGACATTGATGGAAACCAATCACAGGAGAATCACTTGGACTCAGCATTTTTCTCCTGACTGTATGAATACACCTCCCTTTCCCACTTAGCGGATAGTTAGTCATAAATAGTCAGATGTAATCATTTTGCTTGATAGTTCAATAGTTCAGTTCAGTTTTTATTCATTATAACCATTTTCATGAAATAAATTTAAAGTTCAAGTGACTTAATTGACGAAAAGCAACTTTCTTTAAGTTTCAATATTGTGATTTTGGCACAAGTTTCCTAATTTAATCATAGAAGAAGCTTTGTGCAGCATTTGCTATGCCTGATCCTCTTTAAAATCTAATAACTCCAATTCTCTTGCCTTTTTTTCAGTATTATTTCAGAAAATGGAAATCCATCTTCAATAGTGCTACAAAAACTAAAACTAAAATTTTAATAGAAGCCGCATTTGATTCAATGAAGAGTCACATTTGTCCACTATGGATATATACAGTGAAAACCCACTCAAGATCCTTTTGAGAAGGAAGGGAATATCATTTGACAACCGGCCTTTTATATTTTCTGGATAGGGTCCGAACTATGTCCACACGAACAACTCTATCTTCACCCACAAAAACTTTCTCAACAATACCCAAGGGCCAATTTAAAGGGGGTGCATTTGGTTTATCAACCACCACCACTGTACCAACTTGTAAGGAAAACAACTTATCTTGTCCATTTTGCTCAGACCTGGAGTTCGTGCAAATACTCCCGTTTCTAACAAGTCCAAAAGGACTGCATCATTTGATCAAGTAGCTGGAACATCGATAAAAGATTTTCAGGCACAGGGAGTACATTGCATGCTAGGAGCGACTTTAAGGGGGACAGAGTTAAGAAATGAGTAAGTGTGAGTGTAGACCATTCTGAAGGATCCAAACTCAATGGACACAAGTGACGGGAATTCAACAACGCCTCTACTTGAATCTACGCCATATTTGATTCCTCATAAGTCAACGTTTTTCGGCCGATAATCCTAAACAAATGGGACTTGACAATTTTGATGTTAGCTTTGCAAATACTACCCCCAAATTTGGGACTGCTAGAATTTCCATTCAATCCGAAACTCCTGTAACTCAAAACTAAGGTTTCTTTATATTCTTTTGAGGTGACCAAATTTGACAATGCCTTAGCGCCCATGAAATTGGTATTGCAATCAGATTTTGTCTTACAACATTCCCTACTTCCTTGAAGAAATTGCTTGAATACCGATAAAAATGACTGAGTCTACAAATCAGTCCCAAGATGTATAGTCTTCATTTCTAGACAAATAAACAGACATTAAAAATTATATAGGCCTTATGTACTCATATGGCCGTCTTTCGTATCTGCTCCAAAGTTATATCCGTATAGCATTAACAAGTCAAATTCATTTTTTTCCAAGACAAATTTCTATTTCAATTAATCCTGTTAGCAAAATTATATTGTTCATGGTTATTTTAGTTACCTATTGTGTTCTTTAAACAATGTAACTTGTTTTCATGTGGTATTCGTATTATTTACTCGATATTGAGGTTCATTATTGGGTTATCACGTGTCCTTTTTATGAAAATATTATTGATTCTAAGTTCGCATGCTCACGTATCGATTTATTTTAACATTATGGGTATCCTCGATATGGATCTCCACTTTTGAGTTATTGGAGGCCTTGTTCACAAAATTACTATCGATTTTAATATCGCACACTCACTAATCAATTTATTTTAACTTTTCGGATAAACTTTATATTGATCTCCACTTTCAATTTATCGGAGGCCTTGTTTACAAAAATACTATCAATGTTAAGATCGCGTGTTCATGTATCAATTTATTTTAACTTTATGGATATCCTTGATACCACAAGGACCAAACTGCATGGCATATGGGGGTGAACAAGACAACGAAGAAGATTTTCCTTAATTATTTCTGGCCGAGTCTGATAGGTTTGTGAAAAAGTGTCACACATGTCAAATCATGAAGCTGGAACAGAAAGCTCTTGCTGGCTTGATGGGTAAGACTCTTGTATCTTCAAAACCCGAGTAAGACGTGTTTCTAATGTTTGGTGCACCTGAAGTTGTATACTTAGGCAATGGCACTCAGTACACCAGTGAAAAATTCAAGAGTTTGATGGACAAGTATGGTACTACTTGTCGGTATAATCTAGCATAACACTCCAAGGCTAACCCTCTTTAGAGAGTAAATAGGGTTCTCAAAACAATGATTTTCTCTTATGTTAAAGATAAATCATCGATCCTGGGATAAAAATATTACAGAGTTCGGCTTTGCTTTCAGTACAGCGAGTCATGACACAACAGGGTATACTCCAGCCTTTCTTTCTTTGCTTTAGCCACTTCTCCCAATATGTGGTTTGTGATGTTCAACGATAAGCTCAAGATGATCATGGAAGATGTCCAAAGTTGTTTGCCATGGGCCAAGTAAACAATGCCCAATATTATAATCTTAGACAGAGACCAGCTCGGTTGGTGGAAGGTGAGCAAGTAGGAGTGAAAACGCATCCCATTAATACTATACCGCCAAGCTCTTGCCAATTACAAAAAATGTATTATCAGAAGGATTTTGTCAGCTTTAGTGTATGAGGTGTTTGATGAGGAAGGAAGACCGTTGTGAAATTGACACATCCATGAGTCGAAAGTAGATTCTCCAGATATCGTAAACATTTCAGCAGAATATCCTCTTGCAACCACAGGAAGAGAGAAGAATGTCATGGTAGATAATTAATAATTGTATGAAGATAAATACAGTTTATTTTTACGATGGTATGTTTAATACCTCATTTGAGATAGAGGGGAAGATTATAGTTGCTATGTTTTTTTTTTTTTCCGGCTTAAGACTTCCATTGAAGTCCTATACTGCTAGTTGCTATGTTATGTTAATGTTAGATATAGGTATAGATAGTAATTTAAAATTGTAAGTTTTTTTTTAGTCCATTTATCATGTATTATGAACCCATAGAAGCAAGTTTGTTTCTCACTATTTGTGAATTTCAAAATCATTAGTGTAAATAAAGTATTAAATAAGTTTTATTGTTAATAACAAATGCATGTAAGTTTTTAGTTTCTCTGGAACGCCTTATTCATTTGAAACAAAACAAAACTTGTGAAGAGATTGTGTAGCGATCATTTTACCAGTTACAGCATTTATGATTACTATTTATGCAAATGACATTTGACTCACTTCCTCCTCTAGCGTAGCATAATATATAGGGTGATTCCACAAAAAACGTCAAATTCTCGTCCCAAGCTGTTTTTGAGTAGTTGAAAATACCATGTTGAGCCTTCTACTTGGTATTTTTAGAATAAGAAAGAGTTTTAAGAAGTACCCTATTTATTATATTACCCTCATTACAAGAAATTATTACTTCCTCAAACAGTAATCAGTAATAAAGCATCAAAAACAGCTCTCCCACTCCATGATTTTACCACTTCAACAGTTTTTGTGAGCGTTCTTCAAGGTTCTCAAGCTCGGTTAAAATATATATTCCCTTGAAATTTCCTCAGGTTTCACTCCAGCAGATTCATTTTTTTCAAAGATCATATCAGTGAAAATTACACACTAAATCAATGTCCTATTGATTCAGCCTCTCTCTCTTGGTCTTTCTCAATCCCCCCTCCAAAACACTAAAAAAAGGAGAATTTTTATGTTTCCAGCAGTGTGGCAAAACTGCTAGATGCCACCAAACAAGGCTGACTAATCTTGTCCAATTAAACCACAGCTCAGTAGTTCTGTTGAAAATAATAGCATGAAAAATGTGATTCTGTTTTAATCCAACCTCTCTCCCTTGGCTTTCATTATTCAGTAGTGGTAAGTATTATTTTATAACTTATCAGTTGTATTTATTATTTTAACTATCAGTAAGTTAAAGCTCTGTGTGGAAGAAACAAGATCCCCATGCGCCATGTTCCTTATATTTGTTGTCTGATGGTCAATCAAGTTTTTGTTGAAATTTATCTCTTCCCTGGCCTCTCTAGAAAGTTGAGAAACCAGGGGAAAGAGGTTCTGTCTAAGGGAGAGAAGAATTAAAATTTTTTTTTAAGGTTACCCTAATTTTTGTGATTTATTTTCACTAACAAGGGGGACCCACAGTTGGTGGGTCGTCGATTTCAACCAATTTTTTTTTTTTTATGATTCTACATCGAAGAATATTGAAATTTTAAATTTTCGTTTACAGTCACGGCCTATCCTTCAAGACTTCTCATTTCACTCCATTTATTGCACTGTTGCGTCAAGTTTTGGTCATCATGTGAGACTAATTGTAAGTGAATTCAACAGGCTGGCGAAGTTTGGTCATCATATTCTCAGTGAGTAACGAGATAAAGAAAATTAAAAATTGTTAAATTCACTTGAAATAATTCAGAAAGAAATTTTTTTAATGTATTTTATTTTTTATTTTATCGTTACAAAAAAGTAAAATAGTATCTATCTAAATAGGGTTAGTTCATTTTATTATATAAATAAATATTTTCAACTCAAAACATAGAAATTTGATGATAATTGGAAAGGCCTGACCAAAAGGGACCGGCAAGATAGAGGAAAGCCCCAGTCCCTTTTTGGCAGGGTTGAAGAAAATTGCCAACAAAAGTTAGCAAGTAATAAAGATGTATTTGCGGTTATTGATTTATGAAATAAGTCTGAAGGTTGTTTGTCTGAGGATATATGAAGAATTTTGACTACAGAATAGTAATTTTCTCTCTCCCTGGACAATACCTTTTTCCCCTGGAACCATGCTTTACTGAAAAATTAATATCTTTGTCCACCTCATTAGGAAGGCAATCTTAAAGGAATAAGTCAAACAAAATTTGAAAAATCGATAAAAAAAATTTGTTGAACCACTCAGATCAAATTTGATATTTTCCATGGATTCACCCATAATTGATATTGCGTAAAGCAGTACATTATATTTTCTACATCAGTAGCTAACACAATTGTACTTTTAAAGGGAGAAGGAATTCCATCTTGACGATACAGTGAGCAAATGCTAGAACCCGCTTCCGATGTTTGAATTTTTGGGAGGCTCGCTACATCTGAAGCTGTGAGGTTATAGACCAAGAGGTCATGCAAAAAAATTGTCATTATCTGTAGAAAACTTTGATAACAATTTTGAATCCTTATAGTATTGACATTCAAAAGATAAGATTCTGCCAATTATGCTACCTGAAAAAAAAAGGTGGCCAGAAAAACTCATAATTTTAGGACTATTTTTGTTTTTTCATTCAAAATTTCTAAACGGTGTATTCTATCGAATTCTATGACTACGATAGGTCAGAGACGAGAAGAGAAGGCCCTGAAGAAATGTCGTGCTACTCCGATAGGTAATAGACAGAATGAAGATCTCGTTGGAAAAGTAACTTAAGATGTTTTAGATGCTGCAGTTACTCTTGAAAGTTGTCAAATAGTTGTTGGACTCACATCTACACAACACAATAAATAGTAAAATTTTATTCAAAACAAATGGCTGCACTCATCAAACTTAATGGGGTCGAGTAGCGTACTGCAATGCAGCACTAATTAAGAACAACTGAAGACAAATAGTAGATTATTAGTCAGTCGTTCTTTTACTAGGCAATGCTGGCCAAATGTGCACTTATTTATTTAAGATTAAACACAGAAAATAACATTCCTCTCAAATAAGTCAGCGCTCTTATGATAAACTAAATTTAATAAAATTACATAATAAAACTATTTTCAAAATATATATATGCCAATACATTATTAAATATAGTGTTAACATTTATATTAACTAAATTTTTTGGACTTCTTAAATCAGAATCTCACAAAGGTTTGAGTGCTCTGAAGCAACTGAATACAATTTCCCCTCTGGAGAATTTTATATTTTTGCAGAAGGGATTGAGAATTTTAGATCCTTTTACACCAAGGGAATTTGAAGTTAAAAAAATTCCCGAATATATTTTTTTGTTAAATTTATTGAAGAACAAGTCAAGACTATACCTCTGGCTGAAAATATCCAGCATTCAAAAATTAGTTTCTGCCCTACTCATTTGTTTGTGGCAAAATTGGCCACACCAGACATCACTTCAAGTTCAGGATGTGCATTTTATGCAGATGGCTAACATAAAATCCAGAATTGTCTAAAGTTTTAAAAATTGTTGTCTTGGGATCGATATAGAATGTAAAACAAAAGGGAATTTGAATGAAATATTTTTCAAGGAACAATTGATCAAAGTTGTTCAAAGTGTGATTTACCACATTGAACTCTTTACACTTCGAATTTGCACCTAATAGTCCGAGAGCCCATTCTAAAAAATTGTCATTATCTGAAAAAACTTGGATAGCAATTTTTTGAATCATTATCATATTGACATTTAAAAAAAATAATAGTCTCTCAGCCAGATCATGTTACCTGATAAATTGGCCACCAAAAAAACTCAAAATTTTAGGACTATTGGTTTTTCACCTGTAATTCCTAAATAGTGTATTCTATCGAAAAAGTTAATGCATATTACATTAGAAAACATCAAATTTTGTGTCTAATGAGTACCACAGCATAATTATTTTGTTAGCTGGTGTGGTTGAAAACCATGGTCATAATAGACGAATTTATCAGAAACCGAGGTAGAGTACTATGAGTCTGCATCTCTAAGAGAAAAACTCATATAATAAAAGTTGTATGCATCTATTCTGCATCTATTGAGCACAAAAATTTTAAATTTGGTCAAGTACACCTCTCAAAATTGGCAATTGGAATTTTAGCCCAGGTTGGTTTGCAAAAAATAGAGTAGTTTTAATTTTGAGGTATGTTGTATCTATTGTCCCTCTTGTAAATTTAAAAAATAAATATATTCAGGAATATTTTTATCTTCCAATTCCGTTCATGTAAAAGGATTAAAATTCTCAACCCCTTCTGCAAAAATATATAATTCTCCAGAGAGGAAATCGAATTAAGTTGCTTCAGAGCACTCAAATCTTTGTGAGATTCTGATTTAAGAAGCTTAAATCCAAAAAAAATTGTCAATATAAGTATTAACGGCATATTTAATAATGTATTGGCATATATATTCTGCAAATAGTTTTAGTATCTAATTTATACCATCATGCGGATGTCAACTGATTATGTAATTTTATTAGATTTAGTTATCATTAGAGTGTTAAATTATTTCGGGGGAAAGTTATTTTCTGTGTTTAATTTTAATATTGTTTGTGCCCGATTAAATGTAATTACTATAAATAAGTGCACATTTGGCCAGTGATATTCTTTTTGTCTTTAGTTGTGCTTAATTAGCGCTGAGCTGCAGTCCACTAACAGTCCTTTTGAGTTTGATGAGTGCCAGTGTGGCCATTTGGTTTGAATAAAATTTGGCTGTTTATTGTGAGTCATGTAGATGTGAGCCCACCAACTTTTTGACCACTTTTTAGAGTTACTGAGGCGTCTACAACATGCTTCCAACAGCCTACATTACTTTTGCGACGAGAACTTCATTTTGCCTCTGACCTATCATAGTCGCTACAACAGAGTATTATTATTTTAAGTGCACCAGCAGTAGACATCTTTAAGACTGGATCTCCACTTAATATTTTTTAGAGAACTAAATTTAAACTAGAAAATTGTTTTGACCGCTAAGATCAATTAACTGGTTAATAATAAATGAAATAACAAGGAATTTAAAAACAAAGAAAATGTTATGGTTATATTGTTATTATTGAAAATTATAAATGGTTTTTGTACCCAATAGTAGACATTAAAATCCCAGAAGTAGACACAAGAAGTTGACTATTTATTTCTTATTATACCTTGCCATCTATTGAGGAAAATAAGTTTGTTTGATAAAATAATTTTCATTAATCTGATTTTTTTTTTAAATTTACAACGGCATAAGAATATACTTGTAAATGTGATTATAAGAACATAAAACTTGATAGTAGCTTAAGAAGGAGCTACCCATTGGTAGCACTTTGATGACTATTCTATGCTAAGAAGTCCCATGCCAATCTTCTTTTAAGATGCCATGGAGGATTATCGGGAATAATTTGAGATAAAAGGTTAAGGTTACTAGTGGGTTAGTGTGGGCAAGGAATTTGTATTTAAAGGAGGAATATCTATTGCAGGCCAAGTCTGCAACAAAGGGAATAATGCTGTCTTTATGGATAGTTTTATTTGTGACATAATAAGAGGCATTAAGGATTCTTCGAAGGATTTTGGATTGTAAGGATTAGATTTTTTTTTTTTTTTTTTCCTCCCCGTGACAACTCCTTATACAAAGTATTTATTTAAAAATTTTCCGTAGTAAATTAAACCCTTAACTTTACTTAACTTTAATTTTATTATTATATTATTTTTTTTAACTCGTCACCCGCAACGACTCCTTATACAAAGTATTTATTTATTTTTTTATTTATTTATTTTATTTATTTTTTATTTATTTTATATATTTATTTTTTTCCTTAGTAAATTTAACCCGTAATATTACTTAACTTATACTTACATTTAACTTAACTTTAATTTTATTATTATATTATTTTATTTTTTAACTCGTAACCTGTATTTATTTCCATTGTCATTTTTTGCACCAGTTGGAGTGAACGGTTTTTTTTTTTTTTTTTCAAATTTAATTTTTTAACATTAATTTTTTTTATATAGTTTTCTAAATATACTTATATCAATACGTTTTTACAGTTTTCAAATCAATTGTTATGTCTTTTGATCACACAGCATTTAAATTTAGTGTTAGTTTTATTTCAAATCAGTGAGTTGTAACATTGTTTTAACGGTTTTCCTAATTCCCGGTAATCCATTATTAATATTCAGTTGGCGCTTGACCACACGCCTCGCTGGTATGTAATTATCACGTTTTCTTTACATTTCCTCCTCCTCATTGTTTTCTATCCTTCTTCTTTCTTCACCACATAGGATTTTTATCTATTTTTGTTTTTGGGGCTTACATTATTTTATATTTTACTCCTTCATCTCATAATTACAAAAATCAATTACAACAATGTCAACTTCTTTAACATCATAGTCATCTTTTGCATAACTTACAACTATCTCTGTATGCTTTTATATACTGTATGCATTTATGCTTTATGCTTTGCTATGCATGTATGCTTTACACATTACCAAACCTTCATATTATTTGTCTTTTTAATTAATAGATTTCATATATTTCACTATTCCCTGTGTAAATATCGCATTGTTTTTAATTTTTAATTTTTACATTGTTATTTCATTTATTTTATTTTTTCAATTGTCTTTTGTATTATGTAATTTAGTGTTATCTTTTTCTTTTTATTCTTAATACTTTTTTATCTTACTTGTATTTTCTGTTTTTTATCATTTATCATTTTTACTGTTACTGGTACTGCCTCTTTCTCTTTTTTCATTGTTGTTATTTTGTTTTCCTTTTAGCCCTGAAGATGGCCTAAAACTTAGGCCGAAACGTAGGCACAATTATATAAGTTCACACTTATAGTAGTCTATTTCTTTGACCGCACCCCCGATCAACTTCTCCCTTTAAATATGATATTTTAATATTACATGACCCTGAAGGGGCTTGTCGGTTTTCGTCATAATAGCCGGTCTTCGTTATAACCAATGCCACCTTTGGAAGAGGGAAAATTTCAAAGTCATAGAAAACAAATTGTCAAATCATCGCAACCACATTTAAGTAACAAATGTGAAAATAGCTACTTATTAGGAGATCAAGAAAGAGCTTTATGTTTTACTTTTAACTTCCCCATTGCGAATATGTTTTTTTATTTCTGGGCCTTTTTACTTCTATGAGCCCTAGATTTGTATTTATATTTTATTTATCAAATATGCTTCTGGGAAATCAATAAAACTAAGCAATTTGAAAAATGTGATTTTTCACATTCGTTACTTAAACGCAGTGGAGACAAAAAAAAAGAAATTTATTTTAACTTTATTGAAAGTATGAAATTCACATAATTTTTATATAGATATATATATCTATATCGCACATCCAGAACGAACATTCGACCTAGGTCGTTCTCTATGAAAGCCCCCATGGTGTTTCCTCTAATACAAGTTTATGGTAGATGTCCTATTGTGTCTATTGGTTTGGCCTGATATTTGTGAGCTGGCTACTCTTTGGGATGATAGAGGTCCAACTATTATAATTTCTGATGTTATCGATTTTGAGTTGTGCCTCTTTCAATCTGGATGTGCGTTATGTAGATTAATTTTTCATCTCTCAGTTCAATCCCTCACCAGAAGCTCCATGGAGCATATATAATCCCAAAGAAGGGTTTAACTCCTAGACAGTTTAATCCAACACTCCAAGAATCTACCTTCTATTCCTTTCCCAACCAAATTCCATCCGATATAACATCAGTCCTTTCATCCTTCCTTTGTGATCTACAAGGCTCAATCATTCCACTCATCATACTCCTTGCCAGAGTCCTTACAGAAATCTCTTGATTATCCTTTTATGGAATGCAAATGGCCTCAATCACCGAGACAAACTTGACATATTTCTCCATGAAAATTTCATAATTGCACTGGTGACTAAAACCCATTTCACTACACATTCTTATCAAACTTTTACATTCATGACTACATTACATACAGATCAGATCACCCGGACAACAAATCCCAAACAGGCTCTTGCATCCTTATTCATAGATCCTTACCTCATTCCCTGATTTCTTCCACTCCAACTGACACCATTCAATCAATCTCTTTAACATTATCCGCTCCTCCGTTTAGCGTAACATGGGGATGGGAGGTCTGGGGCTCAGATAAGGAGGCTGGAGCCACCTGAAGTCGTCGGCGTAGATCTTTTGTGGTGACATCTGAATATGTTGTAAGCATACTTTTGGAGCTTGTGAGTCGTGATTCATGAAATACGCTGGGTCACAGGATAACTCCTCGTTGAAAGGTCAGGTATTTTGTCTCAAGGAACTACGTCCCTTTGATTTTGCAGTTTAAAGGATATGTTAACAGCTTTTGTCTTTGCATATTTATATAGACTATGTATCTTTTGTAACTTGCTGGGTGGCCTTCACTACATTGAGCACATTTTGGTGGTGTGTCACAAGGCTTCTGGCAAGTATCTGACGCGTGCGGGCCAACGCATTTTATGCACCTGGCCTAATGGTGACAATAGGCTTTTATGTGTCCAAAGTTTTGCCATTTAGTATATTTTCTCTCTATGTCTGGGCTTCTCAAATCGTATACTCGAGTATACCAATCTATTTACTTCGAATATTTGAGAACTGTTGTGTGCTGGCTCCAGGCCGACGAAAAAAAAAAGATAATGGATACTTTTGAGTTGGATGGATCACGCTGGAAACATGTCTGACGTTATAGCCTATTTTTTTTTTTTTTTTTTTTTTTTTTTTTTGGCGACTTCCTAGCGGAGCTAGGAGCAGCATTTTTGTGACCCTTCTGGAGAGTTTGTCTTTTTATTTATTGGCAATTAGTTTTGCTTATTTCAGAAAAGTCAGTCTCTTCATCCGTTTCCATCTCCGATAATTAATCCGTAGATATAGTTAATATAATTTTTTTAAATAAATAAAACAAAAATAAATTATACTTAATAAAATATCAAAAGTATAGATATAAAATATAAATTTAACTGCTAGAATATTTACAATTATGTACAAAAATATAAGATATTAAGAAAACAGATTTTAGAAGAAGAAAGGTAAAAAAAAAAAAAAAAAAATGACCTGGTAAAATACAGTTGTATGTGGTTGTTCAAGCCCAGATAAATTACCTCATTAATTTTTTATTATCACCTTTTTCCAGTAATAAAGAATATTTGAAGTTTTTTTTTTTTTATTTAAATTGGTTTAAGTATACAAATGTTCAGAGCTTAGACAGTTCATGTATCAGGATTTCTTTATGATGTATGTAAATTGTACTACTATTAGCGCGATGTATTGTCATCTTCAGAGTAGCCCAAACAGGCTACTTCAGTAGTCAGTCTGGAGCGAGAGTTCAGGGGCACCAGGTTTATGCTAGTAGTATCAACACTGCCCTCACACCATAGGTCTCTTCAATCTCTACCAACCCATCGGGTCGCCATTTTGTATAGAATAGCTGACGGCTGGACAACCTGCTTCATAGGAAAACAATATACACGTATATTATCTCTTATATCTCAACATAGATTTTGTTTTGTTTATATTTTTTGCTTAATTAATAATTGCTGATTTTTTTTTTTTTTTTTTTTTTTTATGAAAGTCGATTTTTTTATTTTAAAGATAATTTTTAGTTATTAAGATCTTTATTATTTTTTTCAAATCAAAGTTTATTATTATTTTATTCGAAACTCAGTTGTACTTATTGTTTCTTTTTTTATCGTATAAAAATAAATTTATTAAATTATTGATAAGGGTTTTGCTTATTTATTTACTTACTTTTCTATCCCAGTTAGCATTTTTATTAATTTTCATCTTAAAGCTTTATTTGTTATCATTTTTTAAAAAATATTTTTATTTTATGACAGGTCAATTTAAATATTTCTTTTTTTGGGGGGAATTCCAAGCCAATTATTATTTTTTGGCCGTCTGAATTAATCCCCTCCCCTCCCTAATTACCTTGTTTATTTGGAACCATCAACTTCACTGGAGAAGAGAACAGCATTTCAATTATGAAAAGCTCTCCCCAACAGCGATGATAGCCAGAGGCCAGTAGCGAGCAGGTAACAGACTGCTTTGCCATGTGGGTAATCTCTCTAAGCCCACGAGCACATCTCAATATTAAAGGTTAATTTGTAAGCTCTCATCTCATTCCACAATAATATAAAATTGTACACCTTCATATATAAACAATGTTTACAAATTTTCAGAGTGATACGTGAGTTAATACGACTATGATTAGAGAATCAATACTGAGCGATAACTGGTTATGACTTCAGCTGCAGCCATGACACATTATTATTAATCTGATTTAAACTTAATTATTAAGGTCCCTATTTCATATTATAACATCCCCATACCTTTTCTAATTCAAATGTTATTTTTTCTATTCCAATTATAACCCAACCGGACTTGGTTTAGTCCTGTTTTATTTCTTTTTTTATTTAAAAATAATTCTTTTAATTTCAATAATAATTTTTGAAATAATGTCGGTATGTACCTCCGATTTTTTTTTTAATTTTTACTCTTCATATTTTTGATGGGGGGGGAGGGTATGGATTTCATCAATTTGGTGATCGCTCATTAGGTTTACCAAAGCCCATTTTGGTTTACTGTTGAAGTTTTCTTTGAAATAAGGATCGTCAATCGTTTATGGGTCAATCCAGACCCACTTTTGATTTTTTTACCAGTTATTCCCTATCATTTGGTGAGTTCAAAACCATGGGTAAAACATTTTTCAAGCTCATACTTTTTCTTTTGCATTATTTTTCATCTTTCATTATCAAGTTAGCTTCACAGCTGAAAAAAGAGTTTTTGGAAAATGTCTCTAACTATAGTCATTTTGCAAATATTAAAACACAACTAAAACTAAAATTATGATAAGGATGTAACCTTGGTAGTAAAGAAAGTAGTTAAAAAAATTCACGAAAATTGACATAAAATGAGATTTTTTGCGCTGTAAAAGTGTATTAAGGAAAAGAGACTCACCGTTGATTTTTTTTTTCTTTTATAGTTTTATCATTGTACTACTTGCTGTAGAAATTTCAATCTTGAAAAATCGCAAAATGGTCGTGTGTATGTGAACAGCGTAGCTCAAAATCGAAAAGTTGTACAAAACTGAAATTACATATTTAAGATGGGTATATGTCTATGATGCTACAGCAATTTTTTCCCTAAAATCGACTTACTAAAAGTGTTACTTAATATCATTGATTTTGATGAAGTCTTTTCCTTAAAGCCCTTTAACTTTTCATAGTATAGTATGTCACCGAAAAAATGCAGTGAAAAAGTAAGTTTTATTTTCGTATAGCTAAAAAAGTATTCATTTTATGGTAAATAATGTATATAATCATATGATTGGTATTAAAATTACCTAAAAAAAAAAAAAATCAAAATCAGATCAGTATTAACAAAGATATAAAACTTTTTTTCAACCACAAAGAAAATTTATAGCTGTGGAAACAGTTAAGTCTCAGTCAACAAATTTGAGTCATGTGTTCCTATCATATAGTGGTATAAACTGTGCCATTTTCGTAATTTTTCACTCAGTCCCTTTTGAGGTATTCTGCTTTAAATGTTGCAGAAAATTACTTTTGGCCTTGTTTGAAAATTCATATGAAAAAAAAAAAAAAAAAATGGACATTTTCATGGAACAACACACTTTTACAGCGCTAAAATTCTCGGTTTATGTCAATTTTCTTGAATTTTTTAAGCACTTTTCTCACTACTTAGGTGATGTGTTGTGAGGACAAAAAATATAGGGCATATCCTTATCATAATTCTAATTTTAGTTTTGTTTTGACATCTGTAAAATTACCTGAGCTAGGTATATTTTCCAAAAGCTTTTATTCAGCTGTGAAGCTACCTTAAAATGGCTGCAAAAGAAAAAATCTGGTGCGGTGCGCGCATCACACAACTTTCCCTTACCGTCCTATAATAATTATCTTTTTAATACAATTTTAAAGAGTTCACATCAAGAGAGTCGTTTTCGAGAAAAATGTAAAAAATTCTAAAATCCATGATATAATAGCTATTTCCGGTTAGTCTGATGCTCTGTATCTTTGCTAATACTGGTCCGATTTTGATGATTCTTTTATTGTTTTTTAGATAGTTTAATTATCTTTCATACAAGTGCATAAATGATTTACCATAAATTGCACGCTTTTGAAGTTATGCGTAAATAAAATATTCTTTTCATCAAAACTTTTTTCCCTGCAATTCCTCGGTGATTTACTACATGAATGAAAAGTTGAAGGCCTTTATGAAGAATAATTTAGCCAAGTTTCATCAAAATCGTTAGAGCCGTTTTCGAGAAAATTGTAAAAAAGTGTAAAATCCATGATATAATTGCTATTTCCGGTTAGTCCGATGTGCTGTATCTTTGCTAATACTAGTCCGATTTTCATGATTCTTTTATTGTTTTTTAGATAATTTAATTACCTGTCATACAATACTACACATAATTTACTGTAAAATGCATACTTTTTAAGCTATGCGCAAATAAAATATTCTTTTCATCATAACTTTTTTCCCTGCAATTCCTCGGTGATTTACTTCATAAACGAAAAGTTAAAGACCTTTATGAAGAATAATTTAGGCACTTTCATCAAAATCGTTAGAGCCGTTTTCGAGAAAATTGTAAAAAAGTGTAATATCCATAATATAATAGGTATTTCCGGTTAGTCCGATGCGCTGTATCTTTGCTAATACTGGTCCGATTTTGATGATTCTTTTATTGTTTTTTAGATAATTTAATTATCTTTCATACAAGTGCATACATGATTTACCATAAATTGCACGCTTTTGAAGTTATGCGTAAATAAAATATTCTTTTCATCATAACTTTTTTCCCTGCAATTCCTCGATGATGTACTACATAAATGAAAAGTTAAAGGTCTTTATGAAGAATAATTTAGGCAAGTTTAATCAAAATCGTTAAAACCATTTTCGAGAAAATTGTAAAAATGTGTAAAATCGATTATATAAAGTGGCACTTCCGGTTAGTCGATTTTGCCAAAAATTTGCTGTAACATCACATGCATGTGCTAACCTTAAATATGTAATTTCAGTATCTTACAGCTTTCCGTTTTTGAGCTAGACTGATCACATACACACGGACACACAGACACAGACACACAGACCATTTTGCGAGACTTGGTCATTTGGACTCAGGGGACCTTAAAACATGTATTGTTGAAAACTCAAATTCGAAAATTTTCACGATCGCAATACTTCCCCTTACTATATACTTCGTATATAGGTAAGGGAAAGTAAAAGGTATGAGCTTGAAAAATGTTTTACCCATGGTTTTGAACTCACCAAATGAAAGGGAATAGCTGGTAAAAAAAATCATAAAAATCAAAAATGTCTAGCAACAAAATTAATTCAAATTGAATCATTTCAAATGGATTGACCCTTATTAGGTTTTTGAGGATTCTGATTCTGTTTTTTGAATAGGATTTTTTATTGATCATGTGCGTTTCTAATTACTATGTAGTGATTGGTATTTCGAACTGCGCATGCTCCATTAAAAATTCAATTAAAAAATAAATGGATCAAAATCCTCGCCTAATAAAAAACCTCTGAAACCTAATAAACGATCTCTATATTGAAGAAACCTTCAGAAGTAAGGTTAAAACAAAATGCACGATCAAAAATCCAATTGAAAACACGGAATCAGAATCCTTGAAAACTTAATAAATGATCCCTTCATAAAAAATAATTTCAACAGCAACGGTAAATCAAAATCCTCCTTCAATTCCCTTCTCTTGGCGTTCCTCACCTAGATACATGTTTGTTAAAATTTCAACTATTTCCCTCTTCTCTGTTAGTTTTTTCTCTGCTGTTTCATACATTATAGATTCAATTTTGATAAACTTTTATCATAATTGAGTCAATAATGTTCTCACCAAACCAAATCCATAAAGTATCAATTAAACATTTCAGATATAAGCTTAAAATAAATTAATTTTGTTGTTTTTAGAAATCATCCCCTCGAAGATGACCTGTCAACTACCCCAACTTCAAATAATAATAATTATTTTTTTTTTATCATTAATTATTATTTACTTTCACGTTTGAACATTTATCGGGGTGGAAATTTAAATTATTATATTTTATTGTTTTCGATTATTTTGCTCGTATATAAATTGAATAAAAGATCAATTAAAAAGAGTGGATGGAAGGTTTGGATAGATGAAAAACCGATGTTGTAGGGGAATATTGTTCTTCGTGCCAAACCAGCAGTTTTTCTCCCACCATTTTCCATCGTTCAAACCGACAGTTTGGATGGATGAAAAAACCTATCATATAGGCCTACCTTTATTGCTGTTGTTTACCGACCTCGTGTTCCATTTGACAACCTCTTTGAATTCTCCCTTGTCCAACTGGTCTCCACTTATTTCTATATCATTATCATTATTTTCCTAGCTATCATACACAATTTTCTGACACCTGGTTAGACATTCACATCAGTGGCTCTCCTATAAAAATCTTTTCCTCTTCCCAGCATCCCGTTCCCTTTCTTTCGTTACACGATCTTATCCAGATATCGTATGACCTACTCGTTGAATCCCTTACTCCCAAAGTAGTATCATATCGTTCTCTGGATCTGCTTTCCTCTGAATCCTCCAAAATAAAGAAAATGGTGAAAAGAAAGGAAGCAGCAAGATGCAAATTTTGTCACACTCGTCTGCCAGCAAATAATGCTTCTTTCAAACAGTTTCGTAATAGAACCCAATCCACATTCCGATGTGATAAATCTATCCACATCCATTCCGCTGCTCCTGATTCCAAATTCAAATGGAAAATACTTTGAAAATTATCTATACTAGAATCCAATAATCTCAGTTCTCGCCCTGTCACCCCAGATGATCTCAATGACCATTTCATATCCTTTGCTCCTGGGGGGAGTCCCCTCCCCCCCCCTCGTATTCCACTGTAAAAGAATGGACAAAATTATTTAAGTTAGGGAGAGAAAGTCTGGATGATGAATCGCGTCCTGGTCAACCATTGAAAGCTGTCACTTCTGAAATAATCTAAATTGTGGAAGCTGAATTGCTGTCTGATCAGAGGCTGAAGACCAAAGAAATAGCAGAAAGGTTGGGACTTTCAAAAACAAATGTTCTGAGGATCATTAAAGAACATTTGCATATGAGCAAAGTGAGTGCAAAATGGTTTCCAAAAATTCTTTCGGCTACTCAAAAAGAGGATTGTGTTCCCTGCTGCAATGAATTTTTAGGTTGAGTATAATGCTGACCCAAAAAATGTCTGGGATTCAATTGTAACTGGGGATGAGACAATGGTTCTATACTATGACCCACTCAGCAAAAGGATGTCCATGGAATGGAGGTCAGGAGAAGCACATCTGATAAAGACAAAAGTCACGCAATCGACAAAAAAGGTAGTGGCCACCATTTGTTGGGATTCTAGAGGAATGCTGCTGATTGATTTTAAGGAAAGGAACACCACAGTGAATGAGTATTATACAGCCCTACTTCACCGCTTACGAGATGCCTTGAAATCAATCGGGGATAAGTTGTTTACACGAATTAAGGCATCCAGATTAAAATATGTAAGTTTTATTTTGCACAAAATTGCACATTTTAAACAATTTTGGGTATTTTGCACATTTAGCTGTAATTAAATAAAATATTTATAAATTGCTTGAAAATATAAGCATGAAACCAAAATTCCATTGGACAGATTCATGAAGTAATACGTTACTGTTTATAACACATTAAATATAATTCAATTTTCTGGAACTGAAACTGCTCTTTTTAGATTCGTGGAAAGCCAGTTAATCCTTACCAATCCATGCAATTCACTTCCTTTTATGTTCTATAGTGCTCGGTCTATAGTTGGCAAAATAATTATGCATACACATAGTTTTTCGGACAAAAATACGTTCTATAATTTATTGAAAATAAATTAATTAGTGGATATGATAACAAACAATATCCCACATAAATTTTTACGAGTGAAGGGGAATTAAAAATCCGTACAACCTAATTAAAAACAAATATCGGATAATGGTCGAGCAAAAACATTATTCATGCTGTAACAGTTGTGATACTAACTAGTTAGTTGGTTATCTGCTCATGGTTTTCATCTAATTAATTATATCTTATTCAAATATAAACCCAACATGAGAAAAATGATCAGAATTGAAAGACAATCCACCAAAATGGATCGTAAATCCAAAGAGTTACGTTCAACCAGCAAAGATGAATGGTTTAACTTTTTCGACAAGGATAGAGTTATCAATATATCGGCAGAAATTTGGGATAGTCTCACTTGACCATGCGATACGTTATTATAAAATTTATCAGTTGGCAATAAAAAATACCTAAGCAAAAAATGCGTTGCCATAGTGTGTAAATCATGTATGATCGTGCGAAAAGTACCCTAATAAGAGGTCGTGAGGTTTTCACATTTTACATAACAATGCTCCAAACTACCTAATTTATTAAGAAAAATAGTAATTTATGAAAGAAAACAAAATATGTAGATTTTTTTTAAGTACGCAAATGGCAGAGTTTTATTTTTTGTTGCAAGTTTTGCCATTTTTATTACACATATTACAATTTTTTTACTGCACGAAATCCGGCCTGTAGTTATAACAAATACAGTTTCATAGGAAAACCAACTGGGACCATAAAATCATTATAAATGGGAGAGTTGTAACGAAGTTTTACTGTACTTCCGGCCTGTTTCAAGATCAAAAATAAAAGTCATGATGTGACTTTTATATTTTAAATATAATATAAAAAAGTCAATGTTAAAATTTTATTATTTGACCACGAATATAAAGGTTTTTCTAATAATTAGGGATTGATAAATTATTTGTCACTTCTATAATTTTGTTTTATTGTAAACTAGTTTCGAATGTTATACATTCATCTTCAGTTCTAAAAAAACACAAAAATTCAAAAATAAGCAATTCAAAATATAGTTTGGTATTATTATACATATTAAATTAGATGTAATATAAATCAGTATTATAAAACATTTATGAATAATGAATTTAATTAAGACAAGAAATCAAATACATGTTGGTACTCGCCAAGGTTTAAATAGATTATATCAAATAGAAAAGTTTGTACTGGTTTCTTGCACTGAACTAACATTGAAAGAAAGATGGGATGTTTATAGATAAACGGTATAAGGGTCGGGATTTTTCCAGTAATGCCGGTGAGTAATTGGTTTTTCTGTTATAGATGGGAATAAATTTAAGATTGGACTATGGGAGATATTTATTTGGTCATTTAAGCGAAAATCTAATTTAATATTTATAATAATACCAAACTATATTTTGAATTGCTTATTTTATTTTTTTGTGTTTTTAGAACTGAGGATGAATGTATAATCTTCGAAACTAGTTTTCAATAAAACAAAATTATAGAAGTGGCAAATAATTTATCAATCCCTAATTAAATTGATCTTTCTATACCATCATGCGGATGTCAACTGATTAAGTTCTAGTAGCTGACACGTTTTGATCTAGTTGTATACATTCCCTCTCTACTACCAGCTCTAGTATGGCACTGATCAAACTTTTGGCATGCTTATTACCAACTAAATTAGTTTATTTAAGCTAAAAACAGATGAGTAAAATTCCAGTGGTAGACATAGATGTCTACTAATGGATAATCATTTAAATCTCTAGTCAGAAGTTGACATACATACTAATTATTAATTATTCTGTTTAAAGTAATGAACAAACTAAACATAATCATCAAATGGAACCTCCTAAATGAACTAATCACCATCAAATTTTAAAATATTGGGAAATATCATGGTTTAGCATGGCAAAATCTACTTACCTCCTTTAGGAGTTTCTCGAGCTGAATGGGCATGGAATTCAACATTCCGCCTTAAACAAACCTTATCGTTAGTAATCTCTGCATGAAACATTGGTTGGAATCTCTTAGCAATGACCAAGATCACACTCCTTTTTTTGGCATCAATTATGAATTTCTGCTTCATTTCATACCCTTATTTTTTGAAGTCTAAACTCACTGTCTTCTACTGGTGCACGTGCCCTGTTTATTTATTTAATACTGATTTAACAAATAGTTATAATTCATCTATTTTTTCTCAATTGTTTTGTTAATTTTAATTGTATCTTAAAGCCTTTTATTTATATTTGCATTAATATTTCCATTCTTATTGCCTCATGCTTTATTTTTGTTATATTAGTTAGGTTCTCCAAATAAATTTTAATATCTGAGCTACTTTATTTTCTTTGGAGGCTCATTCAAAAGACCTGGTAATTTTTGCAGTGGCTTCAACAATAAGTATCAGCTAAACTTCAATTATAACAATTAAAAAGAGCCTTCCAAATTACAGAATAATTGCTAGCTACTGGTTTCAGAGTTCTACAGATGCTAGAGGCTCAACCATTCAATTTAGAGACTAAATATTGTAATTTTTCTAAACCCGATAAGTGTTTATTATCATGTACCAAGGTTTTATAAAATTCATAAAAGACTGGCCACTCATCTCCACAGCCATTAATGAAGGAATGTCAATTCTTGGAGGTTGAATAGTTTTTTTCCTGCTCTGTGGTGTTTCTTTGAGATTGGGATGCCGACTAAATTTTGCCTATTTTACCACCATGTGGAAGCAAAACACGAAAACTGTCCCTTTTCACTTCTATAAAGTATTCACTAATACAAATAATTCTCCTTTCCTTCTGATATTATTATAAGTGAGACTATATATTGTTTTGTTGGTTAAATAAACTTTTGTAAATCAGTTTGTATTTTTTATGAAGACGAATCTTTAAATCTGATATCATAAGATCAGCTAGTGATACTCCAAGTTATCTGAAAAGTCACTGTAATAGTAAGTAATAGAGGATGGTCTGATACCGGGACATTTGCTTGGTGACAGTCGATATCTGCAGAGAATATTTACATCCCTATGGGCAATCCAAGATCACAGGCTTAAATAAATTATAGCCGGTCCCATAAAGTGACTAGAAGCTTGGTTGAGAGAACATTGGCAGATGGAAGCGGCGGTTTCCCTGTTTATATAATGGAATGCACTTAAAAATGTTACTCGTGCAGTACTATATAACATTGGAATCAATGCCAATGATTACTGGGATGATTTGGAAACCAATTATGGGCATCAAATTACCCTCAACAGGAACTGAAAGAGGACCAATAATAAGGGTTACCTTCATTGAAAGAAACTTTAATTAATGTAATATTTTATATTTTTGTTTATTCATAAATAAATGTAGAATTATATAAAATATAAACAAATGAAACAAATAATATTGATGATATTGATTTTAGTGGAGTCTTTATTTCTCAGTAAAAAGTTGCCCATGAACCGTAAGGATGAAGAAGCAAGATTTAAGAAACTTATCCATACTCGTAGGTTCTTTATGCTTTTCCTTGAAGCTGCTTTCTTCTTTCTTTTTCAATGCTTCCTCCACCTCAGTATTTACCTTTACTTCTGTAAAAATAAATTTATTCAGTTTTTCTCCATTTTGCCAAATGGCTTGCGCAGCAATTTTTTTAGGTACTTTTGTATAACCTACTGGAACCCCACTATTATTTGTAATTGCTGTTGGATATTTAAAAAAAAAAGAAGACAGGATCTGTATAATACGCAAGTACCACTTTTAAGTTGACTTTGAACACCAATAAGATTCTATTATGTGACTAAGTAACTGTATTCAGCAATAAGCAATTAGTATTTGGCTTGATGTTTCTGTACAAAACATAATAACTAAGAATAATTGTATTCAACAGAATCAAATTAAAATTACAGTATCTTGGCTAATGAACTATAAAATACCATCGTTTAATAATATTAAGGTAAATTATAAATTTTATTATTCTTCATTAAAGTTTCATCAGTTAAAATGCTTAAGATAATGGATTGATCAATTTGTATGACCATTTGAGCAGTAAACAAGCTTTTATTTATTTCAGTTGTGTATACCGAATATTGAAGTTCAAAGTTTAGAAGAAAAAAAAATAGTTAAATGAAATAAAATTGTAATCCTTTATAATAATACAAAAAAAAAAAAAAGAATTTCAGTCATTATGTTTATTTGATTACAGTTTTGTTAAATAAAAAACCGCCTAAATACTAACTGGAATGGTTTTTTATTGGGAATTAAAATCCGTTTTGACATTATCCCAAACCTTTGCTTTCTTCAGGCCAAAACTCACTGCATCAGAAGAAGCTGTTCTTGCCTGAAAATATTTTTTTCTTCCGTTATAATTAAAATAAACTATATAAATGAAAGACAACTAACAAGACTTGAAATAGGCATACATACTTGTTGACAATTTCAGAGTTTGGTTTATAAACCATCACAAAACCTTCTAGCATTAGAAAAGCATTTATTCAATGGATCACTTAAGTCCTCACTCACTTAAGAGGCCGTTTATGAATACTGAGTTTTTGAAATTTTCCACTTAAGTGTAAAACCCCACTTTTGTGAGTAATTCTTTTCACTCACAAAGGTTACTGTCTATGAATTCGGCCATGTACTGTGTCTATGAATTCGGCCATGTACTGTGTCTATGAAGTGTGGCAATGTAGCTAAAATGCCCACCCTACTCATTTTGTCTCGGCTTCTATAGATTAATGGTTTGCCTTGCTTTAAAAAAAAAAAAAAATTATTTTGTCCTTTTATTTGAATATTAAAATTAATTATGAATGCTAATACTTATATTTATTTATTTCTAATTATAAGTTAAGGCTAAATGGTGTGATAGGACTATATATTGAGTGATTACATTGGTGTCTTTTGATCTATGATTCAGTTATAATATCAAAGTCTTTGGTAGGATGATGCACATTGACTCATTTATGAACATCACCTATTTAATTTATTTTAAGCAGTATTTATTAATTTTCAGGATTCAGCTGTGGATGGGTGTTCTAATAACTGTTGTCGACACTTTTACTTTTCTCCTTTTAGATAAGTATGGCCTTCGAAAACTGGAGTTGCTTTTTGGCATACTGATAACTATTATGGCAGTAGCTTTTGGATATGAGGTAATAATGATTTGTAAAATTTGTGTAATAATTTATAAAAGAGGGAATATTCTATTTTCTGATTTAGAGCTTACATTATTTGCTAAAATAAAATGTAATATAATTTAGATTTATTATTGCTATTTTCCTCCTCCTGAGTCAGCTTTACAGAAATTGATGTTTTACTGCTTTAACCAGCCTATACCTCTGTCTATCTTTATTACGTAAATCTATGGTGTCTTTATTTTTTACGCCTGTCCATTTGGGTTTTGGATCCTACATGGTTTCTTGCCAGCTGTTGTGTTATTGATAGTTATGAAGATTCCTGTGACTAAATTTTTTCCTTAAAAAATTACTTTTTTCTTTTCCTTCATATATGTAACCTCTGGTCACAGGTTGGTCCAATTTTTATGCTAAATTTCCTTTTAAATATCTTGATCCTGCTTTTTAGAGATCAAGACTCACAGTTTTCGATGATAATAGACTTATTTTATGCTCTGGTGCACCTTTGGTTTTAGTTTTATTTTTCAGCTTGCCGTCTTTAATTTGTTCGTCTTATCTTCATTTATTTCATGAGGAAATCGCAATGTGAATTTAAGGTTTAAAATATCAGTTCATTGCTTCATTGAATTAAATATACATATGTTTCCTAGGTATGAGACTAATTTTGTACTTTGAAAAAAACAAAACAATAATCACTGTTTTTTGGAAATAGGTCCTTTAATTTTTAAATATTATTCTTTAAAGTGAAGTGATGCTCAAAAAATACATCCTTAATGAATTAGTAAAAATGATAATGTTAAAGTACAAAAACTAATTATTTCTTTGCAAGTATTTTTTAACAGATTTTTTCATTGGCAGACTGGCATTGTCATGGAATAAAGCATCATTTTCTCCTTTTCCTGTCCCTTATTGTTTTAACATCTTATTTTAAACAAATTAATTACAATAAAAACTTGTCATCATTAATTGTTTTTATCATGCTTTTCTTAACCCATTAAATACACAACAATACCTTTGAACCATAATTATTTTGTTTTGGCCGACTTCATCTAAGCTGTTTTGGGTTTTTGACTGTCATGTTTTATTTTCTGTTATAAATCAATGAAAAAAAACCTTCGTTTTATTGCCTTGGCAATAAAAATTCACAAATGGGTTTTCTCCTATAAATTTGGCTCTCATGTAATTCTTTTAGTATCTAGTATTTAAGCGTTCGAACCTTACACATAGAATGTAAGCATATAGAAATTTAATCTAAACATATTATCTTATAATTTTGCTGATTTCCCTTATAATTTTTTACTTTCCCTTACCTATATATGAAATATATAGTAAGGGGAAGTATTGTGATCGTGAAAATTTTTGGATCAGAGTTTTCAATGAAAATACACTTTTTAAGATCCCCTGAGTCCAAATAACCAAGTCTCACAAAATGGTCTGTGTGTATGTGAACAGCCTAGCTCAAAAACGAAAAGTTGCTCAAAACTGATATTTCATATTTAAGGTAGGCACATTTTTGTAATGTCACAGCAACTTTTTAATCAAAATCGACTAACCGGATGTGCCACTTTATATTATCGATTTTACTCTTTTTTACAATTTTCTTATTAACGGCTCTACCGATTTTGATGAAATTTGCATAATGTCTTTTCCTCAAAGCCCTTTAACTTTTCATGTATTTAGTACATCACTGAAAAATGGAAGGAAAAAAGTTATATCCAAAAGAAACTTTTATTTGCTCATAACTCCAAATATGTGAATTTTATGGTAAATTCTGTATGAAATCATATGAAAGGTAACTAAATTATCTAAAAAACTAAAAAGGAATTATCTAAATCGGACCTGTATTAACAAAGATACTAACTTACTGACTACATAGCTCTACAGCCTGAGGTTGGCCTTGGCTTCTCTGACAACATTGCTCTAGTCTACTCAGCACAGCGCTCTCGTGTTCCAGTTCCTCATACCGCTCTCGTGTTCCATTTCCTCACACCGAGAACTGCTATGTCCTTTTCCACATCCTGAATCCAACGTCTGCGACGTCTTCCTCTCCTCCTGGTGCCATACATAGTTCCAAGCAGAGTCCTTTTTTGTATTCTGGAGTCGTCCATTCGTGCAACGTGACCTAACCACTCAAATCTTCTCGCTCGTATAAAGTGGATAATATCACAGGATCCGTATAGCTCATACAATTCGCTGTTCTTCCGTACTCTCCATTCACCCCCTTCCATTACAGGTCCATAAATTTTCTGAAGAATCTTTCTCTTGAAAATTTTCAAAACATTTCTTGTGGAGGTGCTAAGGGTTCATGAAAATTTTCAAAACATTTCTTGTGGAGGTGCTAAGGGTTCATGTTTCCGCCGAGTATGTCACAACTGGTCTTACTAACGTTTTATACAGCCTTATTTTTGTTGCTCATGACAACAGCGATGACCGGAAGAGTTTTAAGTTCGCGAAGTAGGCTCGGTTACCTGGTATAATCCTTTTTTTCACTTCTGATAATATTTCAGTTTTGGAGTTAAGCTCGATACCAAGATATGTGAATGATTTGACATTTTCGAAGGAGAATCCCTCGATGCACAGATCTGTAGCTCTTGAGTCACTTTCTGAACATACATGCATATACTTTGTTTTGCTTTCATTCACTTCTAAACAAACTACTTCACCTTCAGCTTTTAATAGTTTAAATACATCAATAAGAGATTGTTAATTCCTTGCCACTAAACAGATATCGTCAGCGTATGCATATATTTGTGTGGATGAATGCAATATATATCCGTTAAAGTTTAATTTCCTAATGATACTATGTAGTGCGAGATTAAATAGCGTATCAGATAGTGCGTCTCCTTGTCTAACTCCAGGTGCGACTGAAGGTGCCATTGATATACACTTTAGCATTGCTGCCATCCATAGATACTTGTATCAAGCGTAGTAGGTTACTTAAAGATTAAAATCTCGTAGATCACGTATCATTTTATTTCTATTTACAGTATTGAAAGCACGGCAGTAGTCTATAAACAGTATATGAAGGTCAGTTTTATACTCCCAACATTTTTCCATTATTTGCCTCACTTCGAAGATCTGATCTATCGTCGCCCTTTCACTTTGTAAGCCACATTGGTATTCTTGCAAGACATTTTCGGCGAAATCGTTTAACCTAAGAACCAATAGGTTTGAGAATATTTTGTAGGCAACTCCTAAAAGTGATATTCCTCTATTATTTTTGCTAATCAGTTTATCTCCCTTTTTATGTATAGGGTAGATCAAGCTAGTTTTCCACTGAGCTGGCATGCATTCTTTTTCCCATATATTCTCAATTAATAAGTATAATTGATTATTCAACTCCTCTCTGCCCTTTTTAAAAAATTCCGCAATCAGGAAGTATTCTCCAGGCGATTTATTATTTTTCAATTTGTCAATTTATTCTACCATTCCCTCAATGGAGAGTCGTTTTAAGTCATTCAGGTTTTCTATTAACGGTGTCAGGTCAAAGCCTGTGCTTCTTACATTCAATAAATCATTAAAATGTTCCTCCTATCTCTTAATTATGTTATTTTTATCTACTATTTTTCCATTTTTATCTTTACAAGAATCAACTTTAGGTTGGAATCCACGGTTCATATATCTAACGGCTCCATAGAATTTTCTGGTTTCATTGTCCACTCTTAGTTTTTCAATTTTTCTTTTTAGGAATTCTCTATTTTTCTTTCTTATATTCTTTTTTGCTCGCCTTCTGCTTTCATTATAGGCAGTAGAGATTTGTCTGGTGGAAAGTTGTAGCTTAGCTAATTTATGTTTATTTCTGACTTATTGCTTCTATTCATTCCTCATTGAACCATTTCTCACTTCTTTGTTTTCTCTTTTCCCCAATTACTTCTTCTGCAGATTCTTCAATAGCTTTTCTAACTTTCTTACATCCTCCTTCAACCTCTCCAATTCTGATTTATCTCAAATTCTCTGCCAATTTATTACGCACAGATTCTGTAAATTGCTCAGCAATATCTTCACGTATTAATTTTTCCAAATCCAATTTTTTCCTATGATGTTGGTTCCCAGGTTTTAGACAAATTAATCTTTCTCTAAATTTTACTTTGACAAGAAAATGGTCCGAATCGCAGTTCAGTCCACAAGCAGTCGTTACATCAATAATTGATAATGTATGTCTTCTATCTGGGTTATCTTCCTTGCGTATGCTGAAATTAAAGTTACATTCCTAAATCTACCCTTTAATCTAGCTTTTCAAATTCTCTCATTAATCTGTTCAAAAAGTAGCAGACTCCTTATTTCCTTTGTAATTAGAAATCCAGTACCATTTCTACCACTCCTCGTGTTAGGCCCATTGTAAAACATTGAATAATCTTTCTTATCTACTCTCATTGATCCATCCCATCTTGTCTTCTGTACGGCTATTACATCAATGTTAAATTTAATTATCTGCTCAGCCACCTCTACCGTCTTACCAGGCTGTAGCATCGTCCTTACGTCCAAGATCGCAAAAGCCAAATCCGAGTCGCTAAAGTTCCGGATTCTTTTTCCTTTATTCCAGTCCGGGATACTATTATTTTTAGGTTTCTGAACGATTGTATTTTTACAAGGTAAGGGTGCTGGCCTCAAGCTCAATCCCCCCTATCTGGAGGGCCAGGGCTATAAAGTCAGGAACCCGCTCCATAGCATGGTGGCTTTCACTGCAGCTTAAGAGTCCATGCTACCCTTGATTTGTTTAGAGTTTTCTCTCCTAGCCTTTGGAATCCTCTCCCTAACCGTACAAGGCAGTATGGAGCAGCGCTTATTTAATGGCGCCACTTACTCACCATGTCACAACATCGTCACCACAGGTCATATTCCCTCCCCTGCTGATGTCGCCACTTTTGTCGGGTCTGCTTTGGATTAACCCTTATTCGCAGCTAAGGTGCATATCTACAGGTTGTTCCGCTATCTGCCACCTGCGGTCCCACCCAGTAGCTAGAGTAAGTCCTAGGTACCAAAGATACAGCGTATCTTATAATGACTAGAAGACCCCAGATGGAAAGCCGAGCACTTCTGACAGGAGGTGGGATTGGACCGAACCTCCTCCCACCTAGCCGCCTACCTGTTGTTAGCAATACGCTCTGTAATAATATAAAAGTAGAAATTTGTGCAAAACTTCCGGATATTCAAACACATCCTAAATTACACAATTATGTTGTAAAACACCTGATGCATAGTCCAAGTGTTGAGGTTTGGACTATAGTTAAGATTGTTGAGTACGCCAGGCAAACAAAATTATAATTTTTTTTTTTGTATTAAATCAATCTGATCTATTCGCTCATCAATTTAAGTACACTTGCATTATGCTTGGATAGATGGACAGAAGAAAAGGCGTGGGGGTGATAAAATTATTAGGATTGCATGTATGCTGTTTCATTAAAAGACATAGAATTCATTAATTTACGATTGCTTCTCTTGCATTTTACCGGTCCAACATCATTTTAAGATGTTAGATCTTATGATCGAATTGTATTTACCTCACTCAGGGTTGCCAAATCCAAGGCATGCTGGGGGATCGGAATCAACATGCGGCCGGCCAGTAAGTTTTTAAATTTTGTGAACTTAATTTGTATGTTATTAAAAAAAAAAATTTTAAGTTCTTTTTCTGTGATGAAAGGGTAATTCAGATTCAATATGTTTGATGTTGGTAACAAAATTACTATCTCAATAATGGAAATTTTTAATTGAGTGGAAGGCAGCTAGTGACTAGTGGACACAGTTAAATGGTGGATGGAAGTGTGCCAGGGAATTCCAGAAAGAGAACGTATCAACAAGACATCAAAGGTCGTTCTTTCAATGAGGAATGTAAACAATTTTTCTTTTTCACTAATGAAGGATTCGAAAAGCCAGTGTTTGATTTGCGACTGTCCTTAAATAGTTCAACTTGAGGAGGCTCATCCAGCAAAATCATTGTGTCTAACTAACTCAACACCCTAAAATACAAACATGAGAGCTACTTTTATCAATAAAAGAAGAGCATTGTTGGCTAAGCAGCAAAATATTTTTAAAAAGCCAAGTGGAAAACTCTTTTTGATGGTGATGGCCTAATATCAAATCTCACACGTAATGACCAAAAAGTTGAAACCATATAGAGAAAGAGAAAATTTGATTTATCCATTTCATACTGAGAGTGCACACAATGGTGTGCTCATCGAGTCCCTTCTCAGTGATTGAGTGTGCAATATTGCGCTCTCCCTACCCCTTCCCAATGACTGAGAGCTCACCGGTGCGCTCTGTTCCTTCAGTATTTCCCTGTTTTCTCTGAGCTCTCAGTCATTCAGAAACGCCTTCTTCACCACTTCAGTACCTCTGGAAAGGATTTGAAAGCCTGGAGCAGGTGATAGTTTTGGAATATCTTTCACTGTTTTGAAATTTTACACCTTCTATGTTTAGGTAGGTGAATCACATTTTTAGATTTTTTTAAAATGTATTTAACTATAAAAGAAAGTAGTTGGTGTTAAAAGGCAGTAGCAGTGACAGCCGAAGTTTATTACGCAGTATGATCGGTAACTTTAGCAATATGGCTGCCATATTGGCTAGGTTAAGTCCACATTTAAAACATTTGCTTGGTGAGCTAATGAGCCAAATATCTCCAAACTCATTCCCAAGATCGCTCTTTCTCGGATTACTGTGACGTGAAATCCCAATTAGTTTCAACTCTATACTGTGTGCTAAAGATTTGTATGTTTCGTCGATACTCAATCACATCGTTAAGTGCACTTCAACTTCATTCGATCCCACACTCTTAACAGTAGACAATTTTGTACTATGTTTGAAGAAGAGACAACATAGAGAACTTTGTATTACAAGTATTACGGTTATCCAGAGGAAAATCGTTAGAGATATTTTGGAAATTAGGCCACTGCATCCTTGATTTTCTGAAGGAATATGCTGCACTTCCCCCAAATGATAATTCTCTTTAAATATGAGAAATGGATTTGGGATCTTACGTATATCTGTGATACATCAGGGTTTTTGAACGCACTCAATACCAATCTTCAAGGTTTAGCTGAGTTTTTATGTAACAGAATTTTTTGAGAATATTGCCCCAATTCTCAATGATTAATGAACACGCAAAGATTACCAACACAGAGCCAATTTATGGGATATATAAGGAATTTGTATGCGATCTACAAGAGTTTTGAAAGAAGATTCTGTGATTTTGAAGGAGAGACCAAATTTTGTCAATTATGTATCAACCCATTCATTCTAACTCTTGAAGAGCAGAGCTCCTGACTTGCAAGTAAGTTTCTAAACTTTACACTTATTACATCAATGGAATCCAACAACTGATTGAATCCATCATGGACAGCGATGTACTCTGAGATTAGAGACAACTTGTTTCATACAAGCAGAAGGTTACCACTCGGAAGGTAACAAACCAAATTGATAAACTTTATAGATAATTTTATTCAGTAATATACAGTGAAACTTCTCTTAAACAGACATCACTGGGGAACAATAATTTGTCCGTTTATGGGAAAACATGTTTTTCCTGACTAAAATCTGAAACAGCATAAAAAATAAAGAAATAAGGACGTTTAATTTGGAAAATGCAGCAAAGTATGTAAACAGATTTTGTAATGATTTTTATTTATAATCATACATATGTACAATTACAATATATATTGCATTACCCCACTGCCCAATATTTTTTGTAAGGTTCGTTAAATTTTTCTCTGGTAAACCAGGCTTTTTTGTTAGAATGCCAGTAAATATGCAATAGGTTCAAAATAACTCCCTTGAAACAACCTGAATTTTCTGGTTTGCCTATGATCAAGGATTCTTTCAAAATCCCCCTACATGCTTGTATGCATACAAATCGTGATTCTCTCTTTACAAAATTTTCCTCCTTTGCAAGTTTCATCTTTCAGTGTCATTGTTGTATTTGGCAGTGCTGTAAAAAATAAAGCCATCTCTCCGCACTTTAAAATTTCTTTTGCCAAACAGCCACCACATAAATTTTCAATTTTTGTCAACCAGTCACTAATCGCGTCAGCGTCTAAGGGCTCCTTCTCCACTCAAAAGTTTTTTTATCTGATTTCGTATCAAGCTTAGTTAAAACACGTTTTTTTGGTTTATCTGAATAAATTGTTAAAGTTTTTAATGCCTATATCTGTGTCCATTTATTAGAAGGTCCAATTAATAGGAATTGAAAACAATGTAAAGTTTCCTACCGTCGTAAATACATCCTGGCATTCTTCCTCTACCAATTTATCCAATCCCGCTGTCCACCATACATCTTGGACCTTGTCTTGTCTTGGCAATGATTTTAAATCAAATTTTCGCATTAGCCGTTCTTCAGGTGAGGTAAAAATCAATTATTGGATGTTATATTTAATTGTATTTGCACTAAAAGGAAAATAAATTGTAAACTACAGTGGAACTTCCCTTACCTGACACTTCTAACAAACAGACAGATTTATTTTCCCCGTACTTATTAAATGGCGTCATACCATTTAATTTAATAATAATAAACTCTTTATTTATTGCGGGACAAGTTGTCATTTTCATATCATGTGCTGCTAGAAAAATTATTTCCTAGTATATCTGCATATATTCTTCTTTTCTTTTATGGTTATATCTTGTATTGCTTAGCCCTGGTGAAGGCCTATAACTTAGGCCGAAACGTTGGCACACGTTAAAAGGAGTTTTACACTTATGTGTTTTCTCTCTTGACCGTACCTCTAACCATCATCTCCTTGATTATATCTACAGTGAACTATATACCCACCTCATGTTAATTTTAACTATTTAATTTTGTGTTTGATGTATTAATAAATTATATCCATATTTATGTATATTGAACTGTATTTGAAACTTTTTTTCCAATAAAAATAGGTTTAAGAAAAAAAAAACTGAATACATTTTATTAAACTTCAAGAATAGCACAATTTCTTTCATATATTTCAACTTGTAAAAATATATTTTTTTTTTATTTATTGAAATTTACAACTGTATTACAATAATACAACAAGTAAATGTGAAGTTAGTGTATAAGACATGATAATGACTTGTGAAGGAACCACCCATTGGGAGCACTTCAATGACTATTTAAAGTTAGAAGGTCCCGTGGCCATCTTCTTTTCAGACTCCTCAGAGGATTATCAGGAATACATAGGGATGAAAGGCTATGAACAAGAGGTTTGGTATGGGCAAGGAGTTTGGAATTAAGGAGGTATATCTATTTTGGGCTAAATCTCCAACAAATGGGATATTGAGGTCTTTGTGGATAATTTTATTTGAGACAAAATAAGGAGCATTAAGGATTTTGGATTGCAAGGATTGGATGCGGGAGGAATTTGATGGTTTAGTGGTACCCTAAAGCTCTATCCTGTATGTCCAAATAGGCCTGATAATGGTGATGTAAATGAGCTTTTTGTAGAAAATTGGTAATTTGGAGCGTTTGTCAAGTAAGCGTTGTAGTAATCGGAATCTACGAGCAGTTTCTTGTCATTTCAGTCTTGTATGAGGGTTCCATGTAAGGCATTGGTGTGGAGTCCTAGGTAGCGGATCTGCTCGACAGGGATAAATGGTATATTATTAAAGGATACTGTAGTGGGTTTACTCGACAGGGATAAATGGTATATTATTAAAGGATACTGTAGTGGGTTTACGACGTAGGGTAAAGGTGATTTGATGGGATTTATTTTAATTCTCCAGTTTTGACACCATTCTTCAATGGCTGTGATGTGTGACTGCAGGGTTTGAGATGCGGCAAATGGGTCATTGTTCACAGATAACACACATGTGTCATCAGCGTAAGTAGTGAGGATTGTGCTAGGATGGGTTGGGATATCAGCTGTATACACCGTGTAAAGGTTGGGGCCAAGGATACTACCTTGAGGTACACCGGCGGACTGAGAGAATAGTGATGAGTAGTCAAGATTATGGTTTACTTTGAAGGTTCTATCGGTGAGGTAGGAACGGATTAATAGAAAATATGTTGGGGGAAGGAATTGATGGAGTTTGTAAAGCAGTCCTGGGTGCCAGACTCGGTCAAAAGCTTTTTCTACATCGAGAAAGGCTCCCGTGCAGTACATTCCGCGCTCCAATGTGGAGGATATCACATCCACCACACGATGACACTGCTGAATAGTAGAATGGGATGTTTGAAATCCAAACAGATGGTCAGGAATCACTTGATTTAAATCTAGGATTAGGTACAGTCTCTTTTATATGAGTTTTTCTAGGATTTTGCCCATAGTGGGCAAGAGGGAAATAGGACGATAGGAGGATGGACATTCAAGTGGTTTTTTTGGTTTTGGTATCATTTTTATAATAGACAGTTTCCAAGGATCAGGGAAATAGGTGGATCTGGGTGAAGCATTGTATATATAGGTTAGGAATAGGACAGCTTTTCGAGGGAGCTGTTTTAGGATGTTCGATGTGATGAGATCATTGCCAGGAGCTTTTTTGGAAGGTAATTTCTGAATGATGTTAGTTATTTCGGAAGGATGAAACGATTTAGGAGGAAGGGACATATGAAGTGGAATAGTTAGTTCTGCCTCAACATGCTCAAGGTGGGCTGGCTGGGTTAAGGATATCAGGATGAGGATTAAAAGTTTTGAAAAGGTGTTCACCGAATATTTGGGATTTTTCCTCATCTGATCTAGACCAGGTCTGAGATTCAGTGAGAAGTGGATGATTAAAGGTTTTGAATTTAAGTAGCTTTGCTGTAGTTATCCATAATGATTTATCGTTTGTAGTTAGGTTCTCTGTAATTTTCTGGAAATTTTGAATTTTGTATTTTCTGATTTCTACTTTTAATTTTTTGGTCAGTTTTGTATAATGAGTTTTGCCTGATGGATATCTTGTTCTATGCCATTTCGCTCTTGCTCGGTGTTTTTCAGTTAATAAAATGCGAATATGATGTGGCAAGTTGGTTTCATGGGTATTTCTAATTTTGTGGTGTGATGTTTTGCTGTAGATGGTGGTTCCTATTGCTCTTGTGAATTCCTCAGTAGCAGAATCAATCTGTTGTTTAGTTTTTAACGGAATTTTTAAGTCCAGTTTGTTTTCTAGATCGTACCAAAAATTGTTCCAGTTTACTTGTCCTTTAATCAGGGAAGGAGGGGAGGGTTTCGGAACAGGATTTGAATGCAAGAAATGCAGAACCGGTCTATGATCTGAGGATAGGTCATCTATGGATTTAATCGTGGATTGGAAGGAGGGTATCTGGGAAGTAATGAATATATCAAGGATATCAGGATGTTTTTTAAGGGATGTAGGCCAATAAGTAGGGTTCATGGGAGAGAGGATGGAATAACTATTGGAGGTTGTGATACGAGAAAGAATCCTGCCACAAGTATTGGAAGTTCGACATCCCCATCGTTGGTCTTTGGCGTTGTAATCTCCTCCAGCAACAAAACGCGGACCAAGGGATCGGAATAAGGAATCAAGGTGGTTATAGGAAAGGAAATTTTCAGGAGGGCAGTATACAGCTGAGAATATAATGTTTAAAGGGTGGGAGAATAAAGTTATTGAGATTGATTGAATGGTGTCAGTTGGAGTGGAGGGAATTAGGGAGTGAGGTAGGGATTTGTGGATAAGGATGCAAGAACCTGCGTGGGATGTTTTATCTGGATGATCTGATCTGTATGTAATGTAGTCTCGTATGTAAAAGAAAGAATGCGTCGTGAAATAAGTTTCAGTAACTAGGGCAATGTCAATGAAATTTTCGTGGAGGAATGTGTCAAGTTCGTCTATGTGATTCTGTAGGCCATTTGCATTCCACAAAAGGATAGTTAGGGTCTTTTTGCTATCGTGAGATATTGAGCGGGATTTCAGTTAGGACTCTGGTAAGTAGTGTGATCAGAGGTCTTATCGTATCTTGAAGATCACGAAGGAAGGATGAAAGGATTGATGTTATATCGGAAGGATTTTGGCTAGGACAGGAGTAGAAGGCAGAGTCTTGAGGTGGAGGATTAATCTGCCTTGGTGGAGGTTGAATCCTCGTGTGGGATAGTGTGGATTCCACATTTAATGGAGCCTCTTGTGAAGGATAGGGCAACTGGGATAGATCAGGACGTTTGGGATAGTAAGGTGGTGGAATCTGTGGCGATAACTTCACCCTTAGGGATGCGCTTTTGGAAGAAATTTCATTTCTAGGTATTTTAGGCTGAGGATGGGAGGTTTGAGGTTGAGGATATGAAGACTGCAAGGTGTGAGGCTGAGGACGAGAGGTCTGGGGTTGAGAATGGGAGATCGGAGGATGAGGGATCTGGGGTTGAGAATGGGAGGTCTGAGGCTGAGGTAAGGAGGGTTGAGGCGCCTGTGGTCGAGGCAGATGTCTTGTGGTGATGTTGGAATACGTTATTCTGCTCCTGGAGCTCATCTGTCTTCGTTCTGCATTGATTACAGGAGTTCCCAGGGTCGTAGGATCATTCCTCGTTGAAGGGCCAGGCATTTGGTCTTCAAGAACTGCATTCCTTTGCAAATTTCTTGCAACTAGAACTTTTTTTCATTGCATGTTTTTATAAACAATGCAACCTTAGTAATTTGCAGGATGGCTTTCACTGCATAGAACACATTTCGCTGGGGTATCCCGAGGCTTCTGGCAAGTGTCAGACGCATGAGGGCCTGCACATTTAACACACCTGGCCTGATGATGACAGTAGGCTTTGGTATGGCTTAGACTTTGGCATTTAGTGCACTGGACAATTTCTGGTCTCTGCCTTAGCTCTTCGAAACGTATACACGAGTATACTAGCCTATTTACTAGAAATATTTCTGCATTATTTGGTCCTGGCTCAAGGTCGACAAAAAATAGTGGCAATGGATATGTTTCAGTAGGATGGAACACGTTGGAAATGCTTCTCACATTGTGGCCTAACTCTTCTATATCCTTCTTGATAGCGGTAGTGGGGGTGGTGGTATGAAGACCCCTCAAGACAACTCTGTATGCTTTTTCTTCTTTTAATTGATAGCAATGGAAGTCATACTGCTTTTCTGTCAAATGGTTGATTAATTTTTTATGGTTGTCTTTGTTGGTTGTATTGATTCTGATGTCCTTTAATTGGGAAAAACATTTGAAATTTGTTTGTCCAATTAAATTTGCAATTTCATGGCCAAACGCCATAAAGTCTTGAATATTGCTTACAAATATTGGAGGTGGCTCTGGTTCAGAGAACTGCCGGTGAGTGATAGATTCGGTTGTATTATTTAGGACTGCAAATTGGTTGCTTACTGGTATGTTAGGAACTGTTGATGTGGATGCTATTTCAATAGGTGCTGCAGTTTTACTGCGGGTGTTAGGTGAGGAAGTTTGTTTGGATTTTACTTTTTTTTTTTTTTTTTATTCGGTGAATTCCCAGCAGAGCCAGGTGCAGCATTTCGTTGACATTTCTGGAGGGTCCTTCTCTTCAAATATTGGGAATCAGTCTCGCTTATTTCGGAAAAAGCCGTCTCCTCATCCTTGTCCATGTTCGATGATTTATCCATATTAATTAAAATAAATAAATTTTTGAGAATACAAAATTAAAATTTAACTTCTAATTATTTATAATTATGTACATGAAAAAAAATAATACAAAATAAAACATTCTATGAAATTACGGGAAAGAGAAGAAAGGAAAAAAAAAAATATTAATAAGTCTATAGATTCGAACTCGTGACAAACCAGAAGAAGAGAACTGGTGTACAGCGCCTAGTCCACTGAGCTACCTGAGATGTGATAAAAAACTGTCCTACGCGATGATAGCTAGAAGCCAGTAGCGTGCAGGTAACAGATTGCCTTGCCACGGGGGTGATCTCTCTGGTCTACGAGTACATCTTCTCACTATTAAAAGTTAATTATGGAGCACTCACCTCACTCAATGTTATTGTAACATTGTTCACCTTCGTATAAAGTCAATGTTTACCAAGTTTCTGAGCACAACTTGAGCTAATACCACTACGATTACAGAATCAGTGCAGAGCGATAACTAAGTATAACTTCAGTTGCGGCCATGGCTGTAAAAATATGAAAATTTTTTAGGGTGTCGATATGGCTTAGGTTATGAAACTCTATGGCTTTGGTTTGTCCAGCTCAATAACGTGTAGAGTTATAGTAATTTTTCTCCTAATTTGTATACAATTTTTTGATTCTGTCCAGAAAACAGCAATAGAATGCAGTGCTCTAAATGTTAGAACGTGACCCAAACATTCCTGTTGGTAGTCCATGAGATTCATGGCTTATGGTAAAATTGAGAAATTTTGATGACGTATAGTGCTTATTAAAAAATGGTGAAAAAATTAGTGTTTCAAGATACTTGGACTAATTATGGGGCATAGGAGGGTACTAAAGATCTGAAACTTTGGTAATAGCAATTTTTGTGAGGGTGTATATATATGTAAATCAGTAGGCATTTATCACTCTGTAGCACTTTCACCTACCTAACCCATACAGAGCCTTTAAAATTCTTTTTAAAGTCCTCTTCCCCACCCCACATCTAAATTTTGATCCATTATTATTTTAATTACTCTGAACTTTGTAATAGTTGTTTAGTATTGAAAATTTTTATTTTATGAATAATATCGATAAACGATGTTGACCATTATTTTTTGTGTCAGTTTTAAAATTGACCATCCTATTTATATTTTTAGTAATATATAGAGATTCCATTTTTATTTTAGTTCTATTGTGTTTTGCACTATTTAGTATTTTTATCTTAATAAAATTAAATTCATAATTGTTAATAATACTATGTTTAGCCAGTGCTGTTGCATTTCCATCTTTTGGTTTTTACAATTAGTTTTATGTTGATTTATTCTGTTTCTTAAATTCTGTGAAGTTTCACCTTAATAGTGCACATCTTAACAATTTTTCAATCAATTTTATAAATTACATTTTTTTTTTTTTTCATTTTCTATTCTGTCATCATGTTTGTTAATTTTTTTTTTAATTTATTGTTTTTATACATTCCAAATCTTAAATCTGTATGTTCATATTTTGAAAATGCATCTTTAATCATATTGTTTATTTTTGGTCAATATTTTAATGTATGATACTTTATCTTATTAATTATTTTCTTTATTCTGCTTTCATTATTTTCTTTTGCATTATTATGTTCATTATTTATAATTTTGAAAAATTCAGTTATTTAACTTGTTCTCCTATTTTTTATTACTATTTTTCTTTTATAATGTTTGATCTGTTTTGGTATTACTAATTTTATTATTTATATAGGGAAACCGGAAAGTAATGTTGTTTCAACACATGTTAATATTTGTTTATCATTTATCAACTCATTGTGTACTTCGAAAGCATGCCTAAGATATTTTAAGTTTAAAGTGACTTGTTCACTTGTAAATAAATAAATCTTAATTTTTTTGTGGGGCAATTTGGCTGAAGTGACCAGCCAAATTCCGGAAGAGGTACATATTTGTCATTGTATGCTTTTTGAGTTTCACAAGCGTAGTTCCAAAAACATTTGTGATGTTTATCCAAGTTTATTAGACGTTCGTGAATGCCAAAGGTGGTTTTCAAAGTTTAAATCTGGTAATTTTGATATTTCCTACTGATATCAATCAGGAAGAGAAATAACTGTAGGCAGTGACTTGTGAAAGGCAGAAGTGGAAGCCTATCCTTGTCAGACGATCGAGGAATGAAGGTAACCTATCCACCATATGCAACTTATTGCTTCAACACCACAATACAGAAGCGTTTTTAATCGTTTGATTGATGAAAAATGATTCCTCTCTGATAATCTTAAACTTATAAGGCTTGGTTGGCTCTCTCTGAATGAATTGCCACTAAGTACTTCTAAGCTAGGTTTATATCCTAAAAAGTTTCTCTTGTGTGTTAGGTGGAATATTCTTGTAATCCTTCATTTTGAAGTAATGAAACCTGGACAATGCAGATCTTTACGGTTGTTAGTAATGTGGGTGTTTGTAAATAATTAAATCCTAATAATTTATCATTGATTAAAAATAAAAATTTAATTGTTTGAATTTAATGTTAATAACGACATTACTTTCCAGTCCCCCTATATTGTGTAATTCATTTTAGCATTGAAACCATAATTTATGGACCCATCTATACGGATAAAAATTGTTATCTAATATTTTATAAATTCCATTCTCTTTTCCTTTAAATATATCTCATTCGTCAATAAGATGAAATCTTTTTTTATTAAATTTTTAGCTGTATTATTTGTCTGAAAATTTGAATGATTGGAATAATAATTAAGTATTAGATAACTTATTATTTCATTTATTTCATTACCCAACAAGTGATGAATCTTGAATTTTTTCTCCGATGAACTTTTCACTAAAAAAAAATCTCCGAAGTGCATTCTTTAATTGCCAACACTTCTGGCCAAACACCCAATGAAGTTTTCACTATTAGTAAAACTCTTATTCATTGAATCTGTTGTAGGAAATCTACCCATCCTCTTTATTCTTGCAATCTGTTTAATACTTTGTCACTAGACAACAAGGTTTCCTTTCTATATATAGAAGCACAAACGGTGTTTCAACTGTCTTGGAAATCATTTCAGAACTCAGTATAACTCCAATTCCATGTGCAGATATGGTCGATCTTTCTTGCACTATATCTTTTTGCAAGCTGAAATCTTTGACCTCAACAAATCCTCAAATTTACAAGATAGACCAAGAGATCCTGACTTCGCCCAAAGCTCTTCCACAAGCAACATAGTGGCTTTAACCTGTTTTTCGACCCTTACCGACCCTGTTTGCTCTTCTGTTTCCTCACTGCTAGGAACTTTCCTTACTTGTGTAAATTATTACACAGGTGAGCTTCATCCCGTTAGAGGTATAATAGATCAAGGATCTCGAATATCCTTCATCAATTGAGAATTGGTTACGGATCTTTGACTACTGACTAGATCTTCGGCTTTGTCAATCTCCGTCATCAAAAAGTCAGATGCTCATTCTTCGTATTGTACAACCATAAATCTGAACTCCCACGTCCCTGAATATTCTCTGCCTTTGGAGGCAGCCATCTTACTGTCCATATCTCAGAAAATTCATGCAGCACCTCAAAGTCTAAATATGTTGAAGCATTCTCAAAATTTGCAGCTTGCCGATCTGGCATTTCATCAGCCTGCTTGAATCCTGTTAGGGCTGATATATTTCCTAGCATTTTATTGTATGGTCGTTCCATCCTACTACCATAAGGCCCTATTATCTTGAATGCCATTCTTGGTTGGATAATTATAGGTTCTGTTTTACAAGCAGAAGATTCCACTTCTGTTGTTTCCTTGATTAGCACCAAGAAATTGTCACAGCAGCTCAAAATCTTTTGGGAATTAAAAGCTGTTGTCACTCTAAGCACTCTGATCCTTTGGACGAGGTAGCTGAAAGTCATTTTACATCCAATCACTCTCTTGACCCTATGGTACGATACATTGTATCATTAGGCCTCCTCCAAAAAACTCATTCAGCACTAATCGCTTAGAAACCCGCTTGAAGAAAACTCAGTTGTATCAGGAGTATAAAAATTTCATGCATGAGTATTTGATACTCATACATATGATTCCCGCTTCAACTACTCCCTATGTAATTCTGCAGCATCTAAATCAGCAAGGAGATCAATCAGGGGCCATAATTTTGAGTAATTTTCAATGGTGACAGCTCTGCCCTTTCTCTCAATGATAGGATTTTCAAAAGCCCTAAATTGCAGCTTGACATTTCCCGAGTACTAATGTTGTTTAGACTACAGCGTGTTGTTCTTTGTTGTGATATTCAGCAAATGCACCAGCAAATAAAGGTACACCCTGACATCAAAAGTATCGCCACATTTATTGGAAGTCTGATCAGCAATCTGCAGTGTAAAAGATGGCTTTCTTCTTCTTCAATCGGCACAACAACCCATTACTGGGTCCTAGCCTCCTCAAGCAGCTTCCGCCAGTTCAACCGGTCAAGTGCAGCTGCTCTCCAATTCCGTACTCTGAGCAGAGTCCTTGCATCTTCTTCAACACTATCCAACCATCGCAGCTTAGGGCGGCCTCTCGGCCGTGTTCCATGTAGGCGCTCATTAAGCAGTTTATTTGGGATCTCATCAGTCCCCATCCTTGCTACATGGCCTGCCCAGCGCAGCCTACCAATCCTCACAATTTTTCGACATCAGGCTCACCAATCAATGAGTATACTTCCCTGTTTGTGCGTCTTCTCCAAGCTAAACCATCCTTTACTGGACCATAATCTTGTTTTTGTAGATCTTGATAACAAGCTACTTCCTAAGTGCCAACGCAGTCCAAAATAGCACCTATTGGCCGATGCTATTCGCCTCTTTATTTCTGCCGAGACGTCATTGATGGAATTGACCTGGGATCCGAGGTATACAAACTCATCAACTTGTTCGAAAGAGTAATTGTCAATTTGGAGAAAACTTTCGTTAATACCTCTTTGTTTACAAGCAGTCATATATTTGGTTTTGCTAGTATTGATAACAAGTCCCAGCTTCCTAGCAGCATCATCAAGGGCAAGAAAGGCCTCTTTCACAACAACTTTTGACCTCCCAATAATGTCGATATCATCAGCATATCCCAGGATCTGTACCATATGATTAAAGATGGTTCCACTGATCTGAACCTTAGATTCTCTTATAGCTTTTTCCAGACCAATATTGAAGAGCAGACAAGCCAGAGAATCTCACTGTCGAACGCCATTATGAGAGGTGAATCCCTCAGACAGATCTCCCTGAATCTGCACCATACATTCCGTATTGCTCATTGTAAGTTTTTCAAGACGGATGAGCTCAACAGGCACATTGAGGTCTTTCAGAGCCTCGCGTTGAATGCTGTCATAAGCAGAAAATCAACGAATAGATGGTGCGTCTGTAACTGGTATTCCCTTCCTCGCTCAAGGATGATTCGTAGGGCGAAAAGCTGGTCTGTTGTAGATTTACATTTACGAAAGCCGCTCTGATATTTCCCCAGAACTCTCTCAACATGCGGTAGTAATCGTTGATAGAGTATGTTTGAGAAAATCTTGTAGGCGCATGGCAGTAGAGATATGCCTCGATAATTATTATATTCAAGAAGATCTCCTTTCTTGTGAATAGGGCATAGAACTGTCTTACTCCATGCTTTCGGAATGATTTCTTCTGTCCAAATCACAACAAGAAGATTTTGTAAAGCTTGGAAAAGCTGATCTCCCCCTTTCTTGAATAGCTCGGCAGAAAGTCTGTCAAAGCCTGGTGCTTTGTTGTTCTTAAGCCTATCAATGGCGTCACACAGTTCCTCTTCGTCTGGGGGTTCGATGTCATCTTCAGGAGTTCGACTAAGGTCCACATCTTCCCGATGAGCTTCCTGTGCCCTATTTCCATTGAGCAAGAGATTGAAATACTTGTTCCATCTTCGTGGCACTTGGTTTTTTTCATTTAACAGAGATCCATCTGAGTCCTTACAAGCTGAGATTCGAGGCTTGAACGGCTTTCGGCTGTTGTTCACTTTTTCATAAAATTTTCGGCATTCATTGATGCTCCTCAATTTTCTATTTCTTCTAACTCTCTGTTTTCCCAGTTTCTTTTTTTGCGTCAATGGATATACTTTTCTTCTCTTTGACGCTGGCAATCAATATCAACTGATGCTCGGGTACGTTTCTTCTGAAGCATGAGTGTATAGGCTTTGTTCTTTTGTATAATAGCCTGGCTACATTCCTCGTCAAACCATGGCGACCTATTCTGTACTTGGCTGGAGCCAATTACTTCTTCTGCTGCATCACGGATAATATTTTCAATGTTTGACCACATTCCATCGACACCCTCATCTTCTGTAGATGGCGCGTTAAAAAACTTTTCATTAATTTCATTTACTTATGCTTGGGAAACTTCGGGTTCTTTAAGTTTTTGTAAGTTGAACTTCTTACATCTTTGCCCTCGCCTTGTTTTCACAATTGAGATCCTGACTCTAACTTTAGCCAGAGTTAGAAAGTGGTCCGAGTCCACATTAGCTCTGCGAAAAGTTCTGACATCTAGAAGGTTCGATCTATGTCTAGCACTTATTAGAAAGTGGTCAATCTGGTTGACTGTATTTCCATCAGGGGAAGTCCAGGTACCAAGATGAATTATTTTGTGTGGAAATAGACTGCTGCCAACTACAAGGTTGTGTGATGCACAAAAATTAATCAGTCTATGTCCATTGTCGTTGCAGACATCATGCAGACTATGTTTACCAATAGTCGGGTAGTAGTTTGCTTCCTTACCAATCTTCACATTGAAATCGCCTGCGATTATTATTACGCCTGAACGAGGACACGCCTTAATAGTTCTTTCTAGCAGGTCATAGTATTCTTCCTTGGTTTGCTCATCTTATGTTTCAGTTGGAGCATGGCAGCTGAACAGTGTATAATTAAAGAATTTCCCTTTTACCCTTATAGAGCTCATTCGAGGGCTTACAGGTTTGAAATCAATGACGAGTTGCCTGAGGTTCTTCCCTACAACAGACCCAGTTCCAAAGTGGTGTGATCTATTGTCACAACTGTAATATAAAGTGTGACTTTTCTTTTCGATAGATCCCTGTCCAGTCCATCGGATTTCTTGGAGTGCAGTAATGTCAATTCCGTAGCAGTCTATTTCATCTAGGAGCAGTTTAGTTGCTCTGGGTCTATATAGAGTTAAAATGTTCTACGATCCAAAGGTGAAGTCCAGATGACGGGTGCTATGCTGTTTCCTTGTAGACAGTCCGGCTTCTAGATGTTGAGGTTTCCTGATAAGATGGTTTAAGAGGAGCTGGTTATCAGCCAGTTGCCTCCTAGTCAGGTGGAGGGGCTGCCTCCTTAGAGCATCCTGACGCACTCCCCCATCCGGGGCGGCTACCTAGGGAAGGTGATCCTAGGGTAAGTACTGTTATTGACCTTGGTCTGTAATGTTGGGGTGAGTGGAGTGTGTTGTTATTAGTGTAAATGTGTAAGTGTCAGTGTACTGTTCTCCCAACCTGGAGGACCAGTGGCTATATGCGGTACAATGACCAGGCGATGGGGCCGCCAACTCCCTACGCCAAAAAAGATGGCTTTAAATACTTGTTATCTCCGGGTTGGTTCCATCCACTTTCTTTGCGGTACAGGTACTGCACCAACTCGCTAGAAACAAAGGGCACCCATTCCGATTGGCCTCATGTTCTATCCTGCGGCAAACTTATGTCAATGATGTTATCTCTGGTTCCGATAGCTTGTCATCCGCCCGAATCCTAAAAAATGAGCTAATACAACTGCAAGTTTTAGGTGGATTTAAGTTAAGAAAATAGTCCTCTAGTTGCCCAGAGCTACTAGATCGTGCTGGCTTTTCCTGATCATACTTAGCCTGATAGGATTTGCTAATACCTCTCAGAATGAATACACAGCGGTTGTTTACCTTTGTTTTGAAGATTCTCAGTATAGACGTTCTAATATTTGGAAGGCCAAAAATTGTGTAGCTCTGATCAAACCTATGCCAATACTAAGGCTTGAGCTATATGCTTCTGTTTTGCTCGCAGACTTGATAGAGTAGGTCCTAGCTGTTGATTATGCCAGTTCGATTAAAAGCATCTGTTTATTTTATGATTCTGAAGTTGTTCCAGTATGGGTAAAAATCCTGCCTCATTCATTGAAGACATTTGTTGCTCACAGGGTTCAGCACATCATAGAGAAATCTCCTCCTCAATCTATTTGGTCCCATATAACATTGCTGCTCAATCCAAACGATATCTTCAGCTCATCATGCCCTTTGGTTTCCGGGTCCCCCATTTGTCAATGATAAAATGTTTTCTTAGCTTGGCTCTCTCCTTATTGTGCAGTTGCCAGCGAGCTCATCGCAGTTCCCGAACTAATGGAATCAAGCATCAAATCTGCATGTAACTTCTTTTTATCCTTACCTGTCTGATCTCTTAATGCGATTCTCCTGTTTAATCCGTGCCAAGAGAGTTCTCACAATTCATGTCGTGTGCCCTCTCCACCTTCTGTATTGGTTGGAACTTTAACTATGGATGAGCTCACGGACAGTCTCCATTTGCTCGTTGTCGCCACTCAGCAACATTTTGCTCATGAAATTTTCCTGCTAAAAAAATGTCAATATGTTGCCAAGTTGGCTAGTTTTCACCCTTCTTGGATCCATTCGGGGTCATAAGGGTACGCGGTAGGCTCTTTGATTCCCAGCTTTCCTTTTCTGCTGAGCATCCTTGTTTGTGCTCGTATGTACACATTTCCATTTGTCATCTTTGCATGCCGGTCCTATTACTTACATGACCTTAATCTACAAAAAGTTTTGGTTTCTATGACTACACAGTTTTGTATTTTGAAGTTTTTTGTTCCTGGTGATAAAAGGTTTCTACGGCATTAGAATTCAGGGGGAGTGTTGATTAATTGAATTCTAATATGTGTTTTATGAGATTATTGCATTATTTATTTGCATGGTGTATTATTATTTGGTGTCATATTTTGTAATTTCATTAAACAAAAACCAAATTTTGTTATCAGAGTTTACTTAACAATTTCTTTAACATAATATACTTATTACTTATTTCTGGGGATAATGTAATGGTAAATACATATTAATTATGTCTGGCCAACATTATGGTATCATATCTATTTAGAATTATATTTAACCCTTAGAAATGTACTATATCCACCATATTTAAAAATGTAGGTGTCTAAGGGTACTTCTTTTTTTACAATGCATTCTGTTTCAGTATAATATAATAACACATAATATTACAGGAAATCTTAACAAAAAAATAAAAATTGACAATAATATGGAAAAAGATACTATATAAATTAAATTAAATACTATTAAGTTTTATTTTAAAAAGTAACAAAGTTCTAGATAGGAGATAGATATATAAAAACTTGTCAAATATAATATTAGGCAATAATAACAATAAATTTGTCTTTTCTTGATTTGAGAAATTATTAGTGATAATAGAAGTACAATAATAAGGAAAATAAAATATTATTGAATTATTCATGTTGTTAAAATGATTTTATAAAGTATGTTATTGTTGATAATGTTGTAAGCTCGTTTTTAATATTTTATATATATCATATATGGTCAACCCAAATGGTCTCACGGGCCACTTTCATGACGCATAATGCTACAGTGTGCCGCACTGAATATAAGCATGCTTTAAAAAAAAGGCAATACAATTTAAAAAAAAAAAGGATAAAACTTAATTGTTATACTATGATTTAATATAATTAACTCTCGAGTCTTAATTAATGAAATATTTGTTTATCCTTTCTTTCACTTAATTTTTCCAATTCTTTCAGTAACATTTGGCGTTCGTGGATATCAAATATATAACTTGAGTTCGTAGTCACACTTGCACATTGATTCATTTGTTTAATATTTTTGCATACATACGAGGAATAAAACTTCCATTAAAAATATAAAATCATCCGACGAGTCGGCTAACTATCTGATTAGGTGGCCAACCAACTATTGGACTGGCCTGTTAAAGATGGTGGACTGGACAGAAGTCTGAAACGTGTTCATGCCTGAATGTATTAAAAGCGGTTGAAGTTTGGGGGTTTATGTCATTTCTTGAAATGAAATAATATAAAAAGTACTATTTCCAATTTTATGTTTGTTTGAACGTTGTTATTAAAAGAATGTGAGCATATGTTCCAGAATTGTTAGTGACTTTATATGCAGTTTATATATTTTTAACTTGTATATTTTTTAACTTATACAAAGAATAACTCTTGGAAGTTTTATCGAAAATATAACGCTAAACAAAAAAGTTCCTATGAACATGGGTCAGCAAATGAAGTCTTGACCAGTTTTCAGTGCAAAACATGAATAAAAAAAACAACACGAAAAAATATTTGATGAAGAAAAGATTCATTGCATTAAAAAACGAATCGAAACTAACGTCATTGAAAATTAGACCAATAGCAGCTTGATAGGTCAAACACACAATCTTTGGTGAATTGTCAGAGTTGACATGGTTTCTAACAATTTGCTTTTGTCGAATCCCTTACCAACTAGTTATTTTTAGCAAAATTGGTTTTAGGTTGCTTTGAAAAAAAAAAAATAATTATAATAAAAACCTGACTGACACGGAACCAATTTCTTTCAGAAAGGTAAAATATGAGTTTTCACCTCACAAAGGTGTTCACAATGATTTCCACTATCTTGGATAGCTCGAAAGCAACATGAGGCAGTAAATGAAAAAACAATTTTGTAGGGATTTAAAAACATTTTATTGATTACAAAAAATAATTCATAATTGTTATAGCATTAAAAATAAGAAGTAGGTGCCTAGTTTGTTTTACAACTTTCATTGTTTTGGGAATTGCATGACAAATTTGATTGTTTTATAGCAAATAAATAAAATGTTTTATATCACCACATAATTGTTTTGCTTCCTCACTACTACAGGTAGATAAGCCTTGTGTTCATGGAGGAAGTGAAAAAAATTCATGTCCTCAGAATTGAAAATTCCCACTCTTATTTTATGTTTTAGAAATCAAGGAACAAATTTGATTTAGTGTCTGTCTGCCTCTAGTCAAATCCATGTGGCGGGCATAACACTTAGACTTGCCTGTCAGTTTTTAGAATATTTCTCTTTTCATAAAACAACCTAAAAACAATTTTGCTAAAAACCAGTTGGTTTGGAATTCGATCTTTGCCAGTCATTTTGAAAATCATGTCAACTCAGACAATTCACCAAAGTTCGTGTGCTTGATCTATCAAGCTGCTATTTGTTCTCATTCCATGCTAAATATAATTCTCCATGGCATTAGTTTCGATCTGTTACTTTCCCTTACCTATATATGAAGTATATAGTAAGGGGAAATATTGCGATAGTGAAAATTTTCAAATTCGAGTTTTCGACGGAAATACATGTTTTAAGATACCCAGAGTCCAAATGACCAAGTCTCGCAAAATGGTCTTTGTGTATGTGATCAGTCTAGCTCAAAAACGGAAAGCTGTACGATACTGAAATTATGAATTTAAGGTTGGTACATGCATGTGATATTACAGCAACATTTTCGTCAAAATCGACTAACCGGAAGTGCCACTTTATATAAACGATTTTACACATTTTTACAATTTTCTCGAAAACGGCTAACGATTTTGATGAAACTTTCCTAAATTATTCTTCATAAAGACCTTTAACTTTTCATTTATGCAGTAAATCACCGAGGAATTGCGCGGAAAAAAGTTATGATGAAAAGAATATTTTATTTGCGCATAGCTTAAAAAGTATGCATTTTACGGTAAATTATGTGTAGAATTGTATGAAAGGTAATTAAATTATCTAAAAAACAATAAAAGAATCATCAAAATCGGACTAGTATTAGCAAAGATACAGCGCATCAGAGTAACTGGAAATAGCTATTATATCATGGATTTTACACTTTTTTACAATTTTCTCGAAAATGGCTCTAACGATTTTGATGAAACTTGCCTAAATTATTCTTCATAAAGGCCTTTAACTTTTCATTTATATAGTAAATCACCGAGGAATTGCAGGGAAAAAAGTTATGATGAAAAGAATATTTTATTTGCGCATAGTATAAAAAGTATGCATTTTGCGGTAAATTATGTATAGAATTGCATGAAAGATAATTAAATTATCTAAAAAACAATAAAAGAATCATGAAAATCGGACTAGTATTAGCAAAGATACAGCGCATCGGACCAACCGGAATTAGCTATTATCTAATGGATTTTACATTTTTCTCGAAAACAGCTCTAACGATTTCGATGAAACTTACCTAAATTATTCTTCATAAAGGCCTTTAACTTTTCATTTATGTAATAAATCACCGAGGAATTGCAGGGAAAAAAGTTATGGTGAAAATAATACTTTATTTGCGTATAGCTTAAAAAGTATGCATTCTACCGTAAATTATGTGTAGAATTGTACGAAAGGTATTAAATTATCTAAAAAATAATAAAAGAATCATCAAAATCGGACCAGTATTAGCAAAGATACAGTGTATTTTATGAAGAGCACAAGACCCTAGATGGATAACCAAGCGCTTCCGAAAGGAGATGGATGCGACTGAACCTCCTCCCACCAATCCGCCAATCTGTAGTAAACAATACGCTCTGTAATAAAGTAATTTAAGAATAAAAAAGCGGAAATTAACTTAATAATTTCTACTTTCACATTATTTAACACGTTCATGCCGGGACCGATTTTTATTTGTTTTGCTGTGAGACCGCGCTGAAATTAATGTCGCGCTTCATCTGGCGGGCGCGATTTATGCCTGTTCAGACTTGCCTACGCGTTGTATGTTTGCTCAGTAGTACAGTGAGTGCTTATTGTGCAAGTTGTGTAATTCGTGGTGTTTTTTTATCCTGGCCACAGATTTCTGCCAGTAAGTATAACTAGAAAGGTGGTTAGAGTATTTTTTTTAATTCTTGCCCTTATAAAAAATACGTAACATGGATATGGAAATAAGTGATTCTGATAAATTTATAAATAGGAGCAGAAGAAATGCATCAAGATTACGGATACTTTCTTCCTCTTCAGACGAGGATTTTGTTAATGTAAACAGTGAAGTGAACGAATGTTTTACTGAAGAAGAAGATTTGGTGTCTAAATCAGAGAACGAGGATGACGATGAAGAATGGCAGGAAGTAAAAGAAAGAACTTCAGTAAGAAAAGAGTATTCGGAAGAAGAGGAATTTTTATATGAAAACACTGACTGTGATGACCCTTTTGCTTTATACAAGCTATTCTTCACGGATTACATATTAGATTTGATAATAGTGGAAACAAATAAATATTCTACATAATATATAAATAATTCTTCATTTAGCAGTAAAATGCACCAACAGGCCTTCCAGTCTGTTACAAGAGATGAAATGAATACTTTTTTTGGCATATTGCTTGTTATGGGTGTAGTGCAATTACTAGAAATTAGATTGTATTGGTCTAACAACGACATGTATGCGAACACACGCATAAAAAATGCAATGAGACGTGATCGTTTTTTATCTATTCTTAAGTTTTTACATTTTTCGGAAAATACCACAGCCAGAACTGAAGATCAGTTGTACAAAATTCGAAACATTATTGAAGCAATTGTGGATATCTTCAAGAGTTCTGTTAAACCTGGCAAAAATATGGTTATCGATGAAAGTATGGTTCCGTGGAGAGGACGTCTAGGTTTTCGTCAGTACATCCCAGGCAAGCGACATAAGTATGGCATAAAATTATACAAATTGTGTTTGCCTGAAGGCTACACTTATAATATCGAAATTTATGCCGGGAAAAATGGAACGATCATTGAAAAATCACATTCTCATGATGTAGTAATGAGATTACTAAATGGCTTATTATTTGAGCGCCGCATATTATTTATTGATAGTTATTATACAAGTGTCCCTTTGGGCGAAAAACTTTTAGAGAGCAATACATTTATGTGTGGTACTGTAAAAGTAAACAAACAATTTTTACCACCACAGGCAAAACAAAAACGTGGTGAAATGATTAGTTTCGAAAATCGTAGCAGTGTAAAATTTCTGAAATCTTCTTCTTCATAGGCGCGACAGACGCACAAGGCTTGGTCCTTGGCCTGCTCAATCACTCTTGCCCAGTCTTGTCGGTCCGTAGCAAGTCTCAGAGACATATTAAGATTTCGAAGGTCCTCTGAGACGCTGTCCTTCCATCTGCCTCGTGGCCTCCCTCGAGCTCTCACTCCTTCTGGACAATCCTTATATAGCTCTTTGACGGTTCTGCCATCATCCATTCTATGGAGGTGACCCAACCACTTTAGACGTTGTAATCTGACATAGTCGGAGAGCTTCACATCGTCATATAGGGAATATACTTCTCTATTCTTTCTAAGACGGTATACCCCATTTTCTTTCACAGGTCCCAGAATGCGCCTTAATATTTTGCGTTCAAAGATGTCGATCTTTTCAGCTGCTGATTTTTTTAATATCATTTAATATCATATCATACAAATTTCTGAAATGGACTGACAAAAGACCAGTATGCATGTTAACTACCTCAAAGAATCACCAGTGTAAATTTGTGCAAGGAACATATGGCAAAATAAAGCCCGATGCTGTGTTTGATTATAATATTGCAAAAAAAGGTGTTGATTTATCAGATCAACTATCGGGGTATTATAGTTGTTTACGAAAAACCATTAAATGGTGCCGAAAAGTAATAATACAATTAATATGCGGAACTTCCCTCGTGAATGCCTGGTATATTCATAAAAGATGGGGCACTAAAAATATGAATATTTTAAAATTTAGGGAAACTATTATTGATAACCTTGTGGCCAAAGAACAAATATACTGTCATATACCGTCAAATAAACATGTTCTTCAATCATATGAGGAATCTGCAAGAGTGTCCCATAAACGCTGCAAGGAATGCTATAAAAATTTGTCAAAGAAAAAGGGCAGAGATTATGCCACTAAGAAAACTACTAGAGTTAAGACGTATTATGGGCATTGCAAGGGTCAGCCAGCACTTTGCTTGAAATGTTTTAACAAATTATACAAAAAATTACAAATAATGATGTTATAAATAGAGCAATGTAGAATTATTATGTTAATTTTGTAGAATTCGAGTTATATTTATAATACTGTATTATTATGTTTATGTTATTGAACAAAACTTATGGTTATGGTACGTTATTAATTATAATTGTAATTAAAATTAAATTTTCTTAATGAAAATACGTTAAATTTTAATTTTCAGCGTCTAATAGCTCAATCGAATGCGTACCAACGGTGATATGCGTCGCCTCATAAGACAATCTAGTGCGAGCCACCGGTGGTACGCGCTGCCCCATGAGACAATTTAGTGCGAGCCACCGGTGGTACGCGCCGCCCCATGAGACAATCTAGTGCGAGCCCATCGGTGGTACGCGCCACCCCATGAGACAATCTAGTACGAGCCACTGGTGGTACACGCCGGCGTGAACGTGTTAATGGAAAGAAAATATTTCCATGGAAACTAAACCAGAAACTTTTAAAATATATTTGCAACTTGACAAAGTTAAAATATATAGGTAGTGTACAGGGATTGTTGTACTAAAATTGTTTAAAAAACTTTTTTATTGTACTTTAGTGGGAGAAGATGTGTATGCTGCTGAGTTTATTAGAAGCAGTGTTTATGTGAACTCTTTAAAATTGTATTGAAAAGATAATTATTATAGAACGGTAAGGGAAAGTTGTGTGATGCGCGCACCACACCAGATTTTTTTATGCAATGGGCTGTTTCTTCATCAAGAGAAAAACATAATTTTTTGTTTTCCTGTGTTCGTTCTGAAAACTGGTCAAGACTTCATTTGCTGACCCATGTTCATTGGAACTTTTTTGTTCATCGTTATATGTGCTATAAAACACCCAAGGTTTATCCTTTTTTTTTAGGGAACTCCCTGTATAATGTGTTTGGGACTATAATGTTATAAATAAAATGCTCATTAACTGTTGAGGTGTTAGCTGATAATATTTTAGAGTAAGCAGGTTAATTTATTTTAGCTCCTCTAGTTTCTGATAGATTTTTTTTATAGTGGAAGAAAAATTAAAAGTTTTTACATATGTTTGTTGATTTAGGTGAATACTTTAATATATTAAAGATAAAGGCTGGCTGTTTTATTGATATCAACTTAAAAGGAATTTTGCATTTTAAACTGTAATGAAATTTGATCCAACCTCAATTTTGTTTTTGTGTTTTATTATAATTATTTATTTTTTAGTGGCGCTGTAAATTTCGACTTGGTCCGGATTGCATTTAAATATGACAGTATATGCATTTTAAATAATTTTAGAATGCATATGGTATTTATTAGAATATTTAATTCTGTGATATATTATAAATTGAACTAAACAAGGGCCTTTTACAGAGATGCCTGAGGATAGTTTGTAGGCCGAAAATTTGCATCGTAATAAATAAATTGGTGAAATAGCAACAGCCTGCCTTTATTTTAAAAGTTTTTACATCAGCTTGTTTTTATTATATTTCTCAGTTTAGCTTGGTTATATTTTCCTCTGAAATCATAGCTGCTGTTATTTTTTATAGTAAATAATGACTATTAATAGACAGTTGAAATTATTTGTAAATATAACTAAAAATCCTAATTCACTATATTTTTCATATTGTAATATACTGAGTTTAAAATTTGTTTCAGTTCTTTGTTGTCCAACCTGATGCCATAGAAGTTGTGAAAGGTATGGCTATACCATGGTGTAGCTCTTGTGACAGTGAAACCCTTGGGGTGGCAATAGGTATTGTTGGTGCAGTGATAATGCCTCATAATCTGTACTTACATTCTGGATTAGTTAAGGTGAATAGATTTTTTTTTTTTTTCCTACAATTTCAAATTTACTTAAATCAGTTAACTTATCTGAACAGTACAATTAACTAAATATATATGAGAGTGTAAAGTCAGATTTTTCCATACCTGATATTCAGGATCAATGAATTCTGAGTTTTTTTTTTTTTTTTTTTTTTTTTTTTTTTTTTTTTTTTTTTTTTTTTTTTGTAATTTATTGGTATCTTTCGTGGATTATGTTTATCTATAATTGTTTTTTCCTGTATTGAAAATCAGTTCATTTTATATTAATTTGGAACTTTTTAAGTTTATCTTGACTGTTTTATTTTGGGAAAGTCTAAAATTCTTTTTGAAGTGGGGAAAAAATCTGCAGGATTTATGGTGAAGATATTGCAAAACTTCACAACGAGATAGGTGTATATGGCTTTAACCAGGCTTCAGATATTGCCATTGTATGATAGAAATTATCTTGGAAGTATTACTGGAATTGTTCATGTTTCTAAGGAAGAGAGAAGGCTAAGTGAACTATGGATGTTATGGAATAGTAAAATAATTTATTAGCTCCAAAAAACTCAGAGTTTCAATTTAAACCGATTTACACTAGCCTTCTTATATTATGTTCCCCGGTTCACCCCTCGCCCTTGAGGTCGAGATTAGAGTGACAAGGATAAGGGATCGCGATGATCAATTTTATTCCTATGATTATGAGTATTTTGTTATATACATATTGTAATATCTTAAAAATAGGCCCTTCTTTCTACAATAATTACATAAACAAAAAAAAAAATTCTGATTTATTTATTTGTTCAAAAGTTTTGTCTTTCACTAGAAAAAAGCACAATAAATATGTGTGAATCATCTGTAATGCATTGAAAGCCTCTTGTTTTACTGATTCTTATCTATTCTTTTTCTCTTCTTCGCTTCATGTTTTAGACGTGGTAAAATATTTTTGATTTAAATTAGATTTGTCGAACCCTTTAATTAAATAATTTTTTTATGTAATAGTAGAAGATTTTCCACACAATTAAGTTAATTATTTTATGCCAGTTCCTTAAAGCATCAATCTACAATAATCAGAAATGATCTCTTTTACGATACGATGATGTCTTTGTCGTGTAGCACACAGTTTCCAGAGAGTCTCGCAAGGTGAAGATACCTCTGGAACAAATTAGTTGGTATTGAGAACAAGGTCAGCTTGGAGCATGAATCTGTCTGTCCTCTCTGCATGCAAGAAGTCTTTATCCTGTCATATATTTAATAGCCTTATTAATAGAAGTATACTTATAGACATGGCACCCAAAGAGTATAGATTCGACTCTATGATCAAAGCAAACAACATCAAAATACATATAGGAGGAAAGATTTAATGCATCACTTTTTATTATCCAATGTGCCACAGTTTGGCCATCACTGTTTCTTTCCGGTATTGTATTCAAAACTTGAAGTCTACCAGTCTCATATTTAAAAATGATCCTTTCCATACTTGTTTTGATCAGCTCGACTTGGCTAACGGCGTGAACATCATCTCCTAGTTGATATCCCCTAATATCAGTAAATTTGCTGCAAATACATCAAAGTTTTGCTTAGCTGTGGAGAAATTTTCGATGGTGACAGGTGTTTGGATGGTGACAAGTTTAAAGAAAATTAGTGGAAGTTATAAGTTATAACTAATTCAAGAAAATAAACGTTGAGGCTATTTCAAGTAAAATATATAGATATTGCCCTTAATAGGATTATAGCACAGCCTGCCCCACTAGTCTAACTCTGCCCACCTCCCACCATGACTACTTTTCGAGGTTCAAGTTCATTGATAACTCATTTTCAAAGACCAATCCGCAACCAGCCACTTTGTATCTACCGTATTCCTTATTTTATCACACCCTTTGTAATGGCTGAAAAAAAAAACAACTGAATAAAATGAGTTTAGAAGAAACAATAGATTTTCTAATTAATTCTGTGTTTTCAACAAATGCAGAAATTTCATCTTTCAGGAATTCATCAGTTCAATTTACAAATACTATTTCCACATTATTACAAAACACAAGACTGTATCATTTTTCAGTTTGAAACCCTCAATCACCGTACGCCAAGCCTGAAAGTAGATCTTCAGAATTTAAAAAGTAGCTCAACCAAAATAAAGTCAGATCTGGATCTGATCAAAGCTGAAGAGGTTAAGAAAAAAGGTCAAAGGAATTCCTTTTAAGGAGGAACAAAATGTTAAGGATTTATGCTCCAAATTATTCAATTTCTTACAATCAGACTTAAGTATTAGATTTTATATATAAGATAATTAGAGATTTTAGATAACTATTATAAAATAAAAAGGAAAAATTGCTCCTATACCAATATTATTGTACTGTAATTTTTGAGGATAGTGGATAGAGACTCATTTTTGTCTCATGCAAATCTCTCACAAACCTCTCTAAGACAAAGGTACTTTTTATTATTCAATATAAGTTTTTTATTGTGATAAAAACTTAACAAAAATTTTATTTCTATATAAAAAAATATATCTCACAAAAGATCCACATGGGTCTTCAATCCTGTGACAGCTCCTGTTGCCCAGCCTGTGTCAGAACAGTGGAAGTTGTTATCTGTTTTATCAGGCTATATGTGGTTTTATAGGTCTGTGATTCTAAAATATTTTTATAAAGGACGCCCTTGACTGAAAGGAAACAATAGTGAATTGTTATCGACACAGGAAAAATTGAAGTAGATGGATTGATGCTAAGACCATTAGTTCTGCATCACTTCACCAAGATGTCCATTACTGATTTGAAGAGATCAGAAGTTATCTTTGATGTTCACCTCCAATCAGGATAGCAATATCATCTGCTTATCCTTGTGTATAAAAGCTTGTTGTGTTGATGGTTGTCAGCAATGAATCAGCCACCAAACACCACAGTAATGGGGATAGTACACTTACCTATGGACAGCCGCCTTTTGGCCAGTTCTGTGTGTCCTAATTCCGATTTATCAATCCTCTCTGCTCCAGCATATTGTTTATCCAGTCTTAGATTACAGGATTCACATTCATAGAGTGTTAGCTATAATGTTATAAGGAGTTCTGTCAAAGGCACCTTCTATATCAACAAACATGCTTATCATTATTTCTTGTTGATTTACTGATTTTTCAATCCTTGAAACCAATTGATATAAGGCTACCTCACAGGATTTGTCTGCTTGGTAAGCAAACTGATTGAAATGTATGGGACATACATCCAGCAACTGTTCTCTAGTATGCCTGTCCAGAATCTTTTCCAATGTTTTCATTAGAAATGATAACAGGCATACTGGTCTAAAGTCTTTAGGGTCATCATATGACCCTTTACCTGGTTTTGGTAGGCAGCATGGTTTGGATAATCTCCAATTAGTGGGAATATAGCCAAGTGCCTAGCTACCCCTTAGGATTTCAAGTAAATGGATTCTGATAGCTGGGAGTCCTTTCTGTAGTAAAGCAGGAAAGAAAGTGCTAATGAGTTGATGGCCCATTATAATCTCCTCATCGTAATAATCTCATTAGCTTTGTCCCACCGATTTTTGTTAGCACTGTTGCTGATTAGGGTGGGAATTTCGCTCTATCTGGCCAGTTGGGGAAGTGTGAGGAGGCCAGGGCTTTCAAGGTATCCTCCTCATCTTTGGTAAACCCTTCACCAACCTTCAGTGTACCTAAGGTACCATGATGACCAGTGTGCTTTGAGAGAATTTTATTGATTCGGCATGCAGCCGGAGTATTGTCAACCTCCGGACAGAACTTCCTCCAAGCTTGTTGTCGGTTTTCCTTATTGATTTATTGTATCCTGTAAGCGCTACTTTTTAGGCTTCCCAACTGTCATTTCTTTTAGCAGCATTGAACAGCCACCTGTTACTAGTTCGTTGCTTGCTTAGTTCGCTATTCCACCATGAAACATTCTTGTTGGAAGTGGTGTTACATATTTTATTGCTGTTCAGATGTGCTGTTCTCACAGCATTAGTCAGAGAGGAGTTCAGGCATTCCAATTGCCTTGAATTTTGAGTTACTTTTGGGCAGTAGGTAATACGTTCATCAAGGTTATTTTTGTAGGACTCCCAATTTGTACATTTAGGATTGCTAGGTTTGATCCCTTTTATCCCTTTGATCCCCCCCCCCCCCCAGTCTACTGAATCGAATCTAATTTATTTGTGGTCCGAGCATGTCTCTTCATTAGAGACATGCCAGTTACCAACACGTGTGCTTAATTCTTTTGAAACTAGAGTTATGTCAATAACTTCAGATCTTACTCTATTGCAAAAGGTAGGCGAGTTACCCCTGTTCAATATTATAAGATCATAATTGATTGTAAATTCCAGAATTAACTCGCCTCTTAGGTTGTTGTTGGAGCTGCCCCAGATTTCATGGTGTGCATTTGCATCTAGGGCAGCTATTATGTTGGTTACCATACAGTCCAGAATCCTTTCCAGGGATTGGCTGGGCTGTTGGGGATGCATTTGCATACGGCAGGTACCCTGAAATGAAACTGGTTCCTGCCATCTTATCTTCGCCCACAGACAGGGTAAATTGAACTGCTGTGAGATCTCTGGAACAGAATTGCCAAAGAGGCAGCAGCTTTAGTGAATGTTTTTATAGTATGCAGGCTCTGGGATTGCTGGTCACAGATATAATGCCATAGCCAGGCAAACCCAGTCTTTTTATTGTACCATCATACAGGTAAAGTTCCTGAATGAGGATAATGTCAATATCCTTACCTCTGATGTACTTTTGCAGCACTCCACACGCAGCGACGCAGTGGTGCAGATTAATCCGCAGCAGTTCCATATAATTTGTTAGATTACTTACAGGGCTGATCGCCAGGTGGCTCCGATGTCTGGGTTTTACCTCTAGGCTCAGCTTTAGCTGAAATTTTTGGTTCCACCCCTCCATCAGAACCCTCCTTCAATCGCTGCCCTGGCATTGAATCTCCACCAGCCAGTGGTATGAAATCTTCCACGACTCCTTGTCTGGGAGTTGATTCCTGTAAGGATTCAGCTACGGTAGTAGGTATTAAAGCTTCTTCTGAAGCTATGTTGGTTGCCGCCTTCTCTTTCCTTTTCTCAAAAATAATAAAGGTCACATGGTAGAGGCTGTAACCCCCATCATACCTTGCTTCTTCAGACCTTTGATGCTTGTCTCGAGGACCTTTATGATGTCGTAAAAACCCTTCTCACGATGCTGAATGTTGAGGAGGCTCCAGCTACGAATGTCAGCTGTGGCATTGTTCTGAACTCTTAACCTCTTTATCAGTATCTCTTTTCCCTAAGTGTTTTCTAAGTGATCGACTAAAATAAAATAGTTTACTAGGGAAGAAGGCCCCTATCCTGTAGGTTTTGATAAGTTCCCCTATACCATCAATGCAGAGGGTAATATCCTCCCCAATAACAATGTCTGGTACAATCTTATCTAGCCAGGTATTCCTACAGGCTGACTCATTGACACAAGATAGGACACACCCGCCCATTTTGAAGCTTGCACCATCAAACAGTGGATGATCATCACCCTCCTCATCAATTTCGTCAACCTTGTCTGTTATTAACTCCTTCAATGCATTGAACTGATTGCGGGAGAGTTGGTACAACGGATAATCACTAGGGACCATGGCTACCAAGCGCCTGCTTGCAGCTTCAGTATAGCTTCTATGACGGCCCTATATCTCCATGGGCTTCTTTGCAGCTGGTGCTGAGGTCCCAGGTGAAGACCTCGGGTGTTTTTCCGCACTCTGCTCGTGCTTCAGTGCCTGCCTTTGGGGTGGCACAGCCTTAGCTGCCGGTTCCATAAGGACCCTGGCAGCTCCAGCCCCTTGGTATGGCTTCGTTGCATGTGAGTAATTGGCTTGCTTAGATGTCCTCACTTCCGACCTACCAGCCTTGATAGCTGGTTTTGAGGGAAACCTTGCTTGCTTGGCTGTGGTCGTTTGGCTTGACATTGTCTCAGCGAAGCTTTTCCCTAACTTAAGATCCTTCTCCTTGGGCATAACAACCTTGACTGCTGGTTCAGGGGGAAACCTTGCAGTCTCATCTGTTAGCCCTTGGGAGGGTTCCGTTGCATTAGGCTTAGCTACACATAGGTGTTCTTTTGCCTTGTATCTCCTACGTCTGTTTCGTTTCTGGATCACAGTGGAGTGCGATGGGGCATTCTCTGTATCCTGAGATGCAGAGTCTACACCCATTGTGGAGCCCTCACTGTTATCAGAGGGGGTGTTACTTACCATTGCTGGTGAAGATGGCTTTACTGTCACAAATGGGTTGGCTGAAGTCAGGGCAACTACACCAGCCGGGCTGTGGTTGCTATCTCTTCCTCCCTCCTCTCCGTCTTGACATTGAGTCCCTCTACCTCTACTGTTAGGGATTTTATCATAACCCCAACAGAGGACTTGTCCAGAATGTCCATAAATGGGTCTGAAACATTTCAGACAAGTCTTCTTCGGATTAAGAGTTAAATTTTGTTATTTGTTGAGACATTTTGTTCCCACGAGTATGGGGATGATTTACACTGCAGGTACTACCCCCTCTCCCTGCAGGGAGCTTAGTACAATGGGGTGCGCCTGGTGCCCCAAGTGGGTCGATTAGAGACAGTGTATGTTTATACAGCCCTGCCCTTTGGCCACAGCTCGAGCTCCCTTCACTGGCTTGGTTGTGTGAGAGGTCCTATCACAATTATCTCTCGTTAAAAGGGAAGGACCCCACTTCTTTAGTCCGTAAGTCCCATCGGACTTTCTAGGGGGCACCACATGGAGGTGACAGTTGGCGTTGGTAGGGATTGGGAGGGCCTGAAATTACTAAGCAGTGAGTAGGGCACTTTAGCTTGTTCATTCTGCTGAGAGTGAGGGAGACTCCCGCACCCATCTCCCACTCTAGCCCTCCTGTTACCCTATCCATTTTACTTATATATGCCACTTGCTATGTAATCCAATTTGGAAATAATTCATGATAAAGATTTAATCACTTAGCTTATCTCCCATTATTACTATCCTAGGTTTTCTCCTCTGCAGAGGTCCTCCTCCTAGACTCCTAGGAGTGAAAACCTGACCTAAAATTAGACAAAGATAACTCTCAGAAAACCCAATAAATCAAAAAAGTGATTCATATTTAAGTTCTAGAGCATTAAATTCTACTTAAAATGAGTACCAGTATGAAATATTTTGATTCGGCTGTATCTGTACGACCTTTTGTCAAAAAAATGTTCCTTTGAGTAGCAATGGATTTTTTTATTGATTCTATAGTTAAAAATTATGCCTGTAAAGGATATCTTTGTTGATTAATGTTCTGGTATTTCAGGTAAAAAATAGTTGTTTTTTTAATATAAAAACCATAACATTAATCCACAAAAAAATGTTTGTTTTTCTTTTTATAAAATAATGCACCAGTTGAGTAAGAATGATTTCTGACAAGAAACGTTTCTACGATTTCTTTTTATTTCATTCTACAATGAAATAATTTTGTTATGCTATAAAAAAAAAAAAAAACAGAAACAGAGCTGAGCTTTGTAACATGATAAGTTTATAACACTTCTTAACTAGTTTATGACACTGTATGATTCATTGGTTCAACCGTGCATGTTTTGAAGGAAACATTGGTTTGCTTTCTTGTTCACCACCCTCGTTTGGATCATCCTATTGCTAAACATTTTATTTCTACATTTGTAGGATATATAACCGGAGTTAGGCCATACTCGGTTATTTCTCAACCCCAGTAAATGGGATTCATAGCATTACCTAATTAAGTCTGTGCTTGGCGGGCTGCTCCCAACATTAAAGGCAGGGAATCCAGTTTGAAGTTTGTTCTCACTAAAGATTTTGCAAATAGGTGGAAACGTAACTCATACAAGGTAACACCTGCCTAACTTTCATAGAGTACTACTAAGAACGTTGGCGTCTTTACTCATAAAGACCACTTACTTTTGAGAGATGATCATTTAGCACAACCAGGCTGACAAACTTTTTCTTGTCGTGCTTGTATCACAACCACTAAAGGCCTGAAGAAATAGCAGAATGTATTTCACTTTTTCTGAATGTATGTAGCTGTACGTCGTAGGCGTTCTACTGTCTTGGTGCTTTTAAAAGGTAAATCTGCTGGGTACGCCCATCAAAACCAGCAATAGTGGCGTTTTTGCCATACTGATTCTTTATGTATTCGATGTATTTGTTGATAATTGCTTCAAACGTTTCACTATTCTTACAAATCGCATGATGCAGGAAGAATCCTCCATCAATTATATATACTGTGCCAAGAAGGTCGACACAGTCAGGTACAATGAGTACAATCATTTTACAGGAGAAAACAATTTTGAGATTATGGGTATTTTTTCAACATTATTTTTGCTATATATTATTAGTTTTTGCTTTTCTATATTTATATTGTTATTTAGTATAGACATTTTTTAAAATTTTTGTTTGTAACAATAAAGCAAGTTTTATCAATAGTTGTTTTCTTTTATCAGCATTTCATGTCTCATATAATTCATTTTTAGATAATGAAATTTTAGAGGACTTATAATTTTAGGTAATTATAAAAGTTGTCACAACTTTTTTGAATTTATCATTTTTATTTATCAAACTATTTGTTTCTCATTTTAGCAATATTCTTTTTGTCGGAAATCACTCTTACCCCATTTCTGCATTTAAAAAAAAACAAAAAACTTTTTGGTAAGTTGACAAAACTGGTTATATTTTTAATTGGAATTTGAATTACATTTGTTCCATTTAATATCTCATTTTTTTAACATTTAGATCTAATATGTTCATTTAGTAATCCTTGGTTATGTTTTCAGTCCCGTCAAATCGATAGATCACAAAGAGAAAAGGTCAAAGAAGCCAATTTCTATTTCTTCATTGAGGCCTGTGTTGCTCTTCTTGTATCTTTCATCATAAATGTTTTTGTTGTCTCAGTATTTGCTCATGGCATGTACAAAAAAAGTAATCATGATGTAGTAAGTAGACAGATTTTTTTTTTTTTTTATTATCCTAGTCATTTATATGTTTATTCATTATCATTTTTTTTTCTTGTTCTTTCCTCTTTCTGTAATAATATATTTATTTAGTATTAACTGGTTGAATAAAGCCTGTTGAAATAGTCTTTTGAAATTTAAGTATTTTTCATTTTTTACTTTAAGGAAAATGAGGCAGTTTGTTTTTTGTGAAATATCTATATTTTTAGGTTCTGTTTTAATGTATTGTCTATTAATGAACGATCTATGTAAATCATTAGTATTCTCTATCATTTAGGTTACTATAATTATGTCTTCCTGACAAAATATACTCATCATTATTCTCTTATTAGCTTTTTGTATTCTCTTTCTATACACCCTACATTTATTCATATTGGGGATTTATTGAGTTCAGAAGGTTATCAAGGTATGATACTTGATTCCTAACTCCTAGACCCAGGTTTGTGTCTGATTTTGTTTTATGTTTTAACTCCATGGGCCATTTTAGTTTAGGCGTTGAGGATATATAAAGCAGAAACTTTACTCTTAAATGAGTCCTTGATGTTAAGGATTTAACTTAGAGGGAAGGAGAAAGCAATTATTACAATCTATTGGAACTATGAACTTAGAAACTATGAGCTACTTTACCTTCAATCTTTGAGGCTGCTGTGTTCACAATCGTTATTGTAGGTTTCTCTGGAAGCTGAATTACTGATTCATGAATCAATAAAGAAAGCTGTTCAATGAGAACTTGAGAAATTAAGATGTTTTAATCACCCGGAGGAATAAAATACTACCGAACTTCAGAATGGAGGTAAAAAGACTTTGATTAAGCAAGTAGCCTGATAATGTGGTTAGAATATTTAAAAATAAAAAGCCTGATTCTACGAGGTACTTTCAAAAGACTTTCCTAATAGCTTTGGCTCATCCTATTTTCTGGATTAATTTAATTCAAAAGACCTAGAGAAAACATTCCAGATAGAGTATGGGGGGGGGGGGGAGGGTAAAAGTACTCAATGAAAGATTTCGAACAACTGTTATATCTCTGTTGATAATTCTCTATTTGAAGCAGCTCTTGGACAGGATTTAGTGAAGTTCGCCCACTAAATCCTATCCTTTTTTTTTTTTTTTAATGTCCTTTCCTACTCCTATTAAGGCTAACAGGTTCGGTTATTCCTACAGGTTACCAACCTATTCTATCTTGAGTGGAAAGGTCAAGATTCATTCCGTGGGCCCGCCATGGAATAAATTTCAATCCACCCTGACCAGATTCGAACTGGTGCTGCAGCAGACTCGAGCTTGCTAAAGTGACACCTTAACACTCTCGGCCAGCATGGCCTTGCTGTAAATCCTATCCAATAGTCACTTCAATTGGAGAATTATCAACAGAGATATCGTAGTTTTTCCAAACCTTCCATTGTGCCCTTTTAGCTCTGCATACCCTACTGCTACTTCCTCATTTTTCTTAATATCAGTTTGAATCAGAAAAGTCTATTATCATAAGGAAAATGGAGAGGGATTGTTTAATATTGGGGGGCCCGGTACATGCCATATGACCGGGAGTCCTTTTCTTGTACATCGAAAGAAAAAGTCAATGTGAATTTTCAAGAACGTGAAATTAACAACCCATCTCATTCATCGACATAATTTATTAATAGGCAAATTTTATCCCTGAAGGGGCAATGAAAATTAATGTGTTAGTGGTATTTCTTAATTTAGTCGCTTACATCTAATTAGAAGATATTTGGGAGTTAGATCTCATATTATCTAAACTATATTATATTATTATATTATCTAAAGGTTTTCTAACTGTAGCGAGCGCTACGGGTGATCAGGGTCTGATGCTTCTGTCCCTCAGAGTAGCTGTCTAGCTAGTACGGGCGACTAGAGGGGAGTGTCTAGCTGATAAAAAACTTGAAGTGGGCTTGGTTCCATTAGAGCTGCTAGGCGGCCTTTTGCTGGCGTGTTCTTGATGGTACTTGGTCGACGTCGTGATGGGAGATACAAATAAATGAGATTTGTGCCTCTAAAATATATGTAACAAAAAAAATAATGAGAAAATGGAGCCAAATATAGAGTCGGAGGTTGTGTAAATCCGACATACCGCCCACCTAAATTTGGCTCAACCAAATTTTAACAGATTAAATGGATGCTTAGAGAGGCGGGCGGGGTGTGCAGTTTGCTACAAAGGATGAAAATGGCTGCAACCTGATTCCAGCATTCAGCTCATGATCGATGTGATATCACTTTCCATTATATACATCAATAAGAAAATAGGTTTTATTTACAGTTAGCAATAGGCTAACAACTTGCTAGGTTGTTACAAAAGTCCTTGTGCATTAGTATAGCTTTATTTTATATTACATATTTTAAATATTATTGAATACTCCTCTTCAAAGTAAAATCCATTGTTTTCAACTATTTTCACCCATCTTTTTGCCAGTAATTGGATTTGATGCCGGTACCACTGCTTTGGTTTTGAGGTAAAGAACTCTTCACATCCAATTTTTACATCCTCGTAATTATCAAAGATCCGACCTGTTAAAAAATGAGCCCTTGATCTAAACAAACTAAAATCTGTTGACGTACGCATGATAGTATAGAAGGATCAGTGTAATTGGGGATTGATAAATTACTTGCCACTTCTATAAATTTGTTTTATTGAATACTAGTTTCGAATGTTATACATTCATCCTCAGTTCTAAAAACACACAAAAAAAAAAAATACTACTACTAAAAAAATACTAGTTTCGAATGTTATACATTCATCCTCAGTTCTAAAAACACACAAAAAAAAAAAAAAATACTACTACTAAAAAAATACTAGTTTCGAATGTTATACATTCATCCTCAGTTCTAAAAACACACAAAAAAAAAAAAAAAATACTACTACTAAAAAAATACTAGTTTCGAATGTTATACATTCATCCTCAGTTCTAAAAACACACAAAAAAAAAATTCAAAAATAAGCAATTCAAAATATATTTGGTATTATTATACATAATAAATTATATAAATTAGTATTATAAAACATTTATGAATTATGAATTTAATTAAGACAAGAAATCAAATACATGTTGGTATTCACCAAGGTTTAAATGGATTATATCAAACAGAAAAGTTTGTACTGGTTTCTTCTCGCTTTGTACTGGCAATGAACAAGAGATAGGATGTTTTTAGGTAAACGGTTTAAGGGTCAGTGTTTTCCCAGTAAGGCCGGTGAGTAATTGTTTTTTCTGTTATAGATGGAAATAAATTTAAGATTGGACTATAGGAGATATTTATTTGGTCATTTAAGCAAAAATCTAGATTGGATTTGAAGGATTTTATTATTTCAAGTGCTTCATATATATTTAATTTAAGACTGTTTTCAACGTGATGTATTAATTTAACTCCTGAGTCTTTGATAAATTTATGATTATTTTCATTTAAATGAATTGAAAAGTTGGAATTATCTGTCTTATTATTATATGCACGTATTTGTTCCTTTAATCTCTGATTTAGCAATCTTTCAGTTTTTCCCGTGTATTTGGCTGCACAATCATTACAATTTAGTTCGTATACTCCGCTTTTTTGGAAAGGGTCTATTTTGTCTTTAGGAGAAGAGAAATATGAGGATAGGGTTTTTTCTATTTTAAATGCAGGGTTTAATCCTAGTATTTTCAATTCATTTCCGACTTTGGTGGATATAGGGCCGTAATATGGAATCAAAACATAATGTTTCGGGATGGGACTATCTTTGGGGATTGTTGAATAGATGTCATTAATTGTCTTTTTTTGTAATTTTTTTTTTAAAATATGATTGATTGTGGTTTTATTATACCCGTTATTTTTTGCTATGGAATATATTATTTCAATTTCTTTATGATAGTTGTTTTTATTTAATGGTATGTTCAAAAGACGGTAAATCATGCCATTAAAGGCAGCGAGTTTATGTGCTATCGGTCTCCTAGCACCATTGTTTATAACGACATCCGTGTGGGTGGGTTTACCGGAAACCCACCCACACGGGTATGATAACTGGTATATATATAATTGGCATAATGCAAAAAGAACTTGCACTTACATTAGGAGTGAGTCAACAAGCAATTTCACATTGTTTAAAATCGTTGGGAATGTTACGAAATGAAGCCAAGAGACATTGAACGCTGATTGTGCAGATCTGAAATGCTGCTTTCCAGGCATAAAATATGAATGAGCCCATAAAGCCAACTCAAATCACAAGGAATTAAAGGATTAGTCAAAGGAAACATTGACATAAATAGTAGGAATAAAAACATTCTTATATGAGAGTTGGAATTAAGAGTTGTGTTCATGCACAAGGACTTATGTAATAACCTAGTACAATGAACTAAATACCCATGACATATTGGCTTAAAATGATTATATATATATATATATATATAATTATCGTTTATAATTTAAGTAGGTTGTAGTTCTTGTCTCTTGTAAAAATGTTGTGTTTCTTATTTTATATATACATTTATATATATATATATATATATATATATATATATATATATATATATATATATATATATATATATATATATATATATATATATATATAAATGTATATATAAAATAAGAAACAACATTTTTACAAGAGACAAGAACTACAACCTACTTAAATTATAAACGATAATTAACAAATGTATATACAATTATATGTATAATGGGCTCGGGATCATCATGAGTCCGGATCGTGGATATAATTGACAATGAAATAATTGAGATCATAATGTATTAAAGTGCAAGATTAAACGAGTAAAGAAAGTACAACATTGTGCGTGTGGAAAATTAGTTAGTCCAACAATCACAGACCGGCGTGGTAGTGCCTAATATTATAAGCTGTCTCAAAGTGGAAAGTCATATCGCCTACTCTGACAAGCCCAAGCTCATCAACATGGAGGTTCAGCTGCCGGTAATCCTTGGGCACTAAAGACAAGTGTGGAAAGCGGCAAGGAAGAGTGCTGAGCATTGCGGAGACAGGAGCTACGGAGAACTCCTTGGGAAGCAGGGCTGATTAACTGCAACTGTGAGTAGACAGCAAAAGGCAGTTGGAAATCGGATCATGGAGGGTTTCTGGTAATCAGACATGATGCGTTCGACCACCAGAGCTTGGACTTTGAAATTTGCGTTATCATTGATTGTAGACCGCAATCTGCACATCAACCAGCCTTTAACGCCTCCTAGACCCGAGATTCTCTTGACAAAGGGCTGCCAATCGGGGAAGCCAGCTCAGCGGTGATAAACGTGTGTTGACTGCCGGAGTCAAGCAACAATCGTGCTAGCGCAGAATGTCGAGACCCGGCTAACATGGTGCATGCAGTGCCCATTAGAGGTTCGGAAGGAGAGCTACAATGGCCGGACACCTTCAGTGTTGTGAAGGTAACCTGCAAAACCGTCTGATCCCAGAGAAGTTCTAGCGGTAGGGGGATCAGACGGATGTTTCGCATGAAGCACGCTGTGGTGTTTGGCATTGCAAAACATGCATGTAAAACCTGATGGCCCGATCTCAGACAGTTCTGGCACAATCTGGGTGACTTTATAAAGTTGTGGCACTCGTGAATGGTCAGTGCCAAGAACCTTAAAAAGCACACCAGCAGCTGTCGCCCCTCACAGCAGGGACAGGGGTCCTTGCTGGGGAAGGCGGACTTTCTGCACCGTTTCTGAGACATGCATGTGGTTAAGTGCCGACCTGGCTGGTTCTGGGGATACCAAGGATTTTGGGCTTCCCTTGCTGGCATGTAAGGAGAAACTAAACCTTCTCCTGTCAGAGGGCTTATCACGTGAAGTTCGTGAGAAAGATTGCGGGCCATCAATCTCTGTCTCACGAACACGATGACCTAGTCCGCGGATGGGAACTCATTGCTGGCATGAGAGTGTTCAAAATAGCCCCTGGTGGTTGGGTCCAATGCTCCGAGGGCCGAAGTAGACAAAATAAGGTCAGTCTCTAAACTACGAAAAGGACTCGACGCCTTCCCCTACTTCGGCTAGGTAAGCTGAATACTTGGCTTATTCACCACCAGTAGATGGGCTTTTGTGGTTCAAAACCCTCTGTAAGCTATTTGGTGCGAGGACGCGTAACCCACGCGCCATTCTCTCACATCAGAACGTCCCAGGTGGCGTGCACCATATTTTTTAGTGTGTTTTTATTCAATGTAGATTGGGTTTTGGATATTGTTAATAATCTTCAGATTCAAGAGGATATTTCATATTAAAATTAGTATGAAACCCTTGGAAGTGACGCTGAAGGTTATATTTCTTTGGTATTGCAATGCTACTACCATATAACAAACAAATAAATTTATCTTTTAGCCTCTTTACTCAGTCCATTTTATTTTTATCCTTTTTGATACTTTACCTAAACAACATCTTGTCTTTAATATCATCTATAATCTTATAATTTACAAGTGTTTTTTTGGGTCCACTGTCATAAATTCCAGTAACTTTATTTTTGTTGTCTGTGATATTTAATCGTATTAGTTGTGTATACTCATATTTTTTGCTTCTTCTTGGGCATTAACTTCATTCAAATTCATGCGTTTTCCTTCAGAATGACCTTTATTCCTACAAAATTTAGATTGATGATGATATGATGTCCTTAATAATCATTTGTCTCATAGATGATTGTATTTATATAAACTTTTTGCTCTTGTAAGGGTGTGCATAATTCTTAGTTGTACCATATGATGGCATAGTTTCATCTTTCTTATTTTCTGATATGGTTGTGTGAACCTACACAGTTGATTCACAAGCTGTTCATGGTTGTGTGAACCTACACAGTTGGTTCACAAGCTGTTCTGTTGTATGAATTTCTTTATTATCTAAACAATCTTGAATGTAAAATGGGAGGCCAACAACTATATGATTAAGACATGGTAGATTCAGTTTCTAATAATGGTCTCTCCTTTTTTTAATGCATGATTTATCGATGACCTGTTCATGAACTTGAAATTGTGAGCATAATGTACACAGCCTCAACTTTTATCACTGTAGGTCTGTAGGAATGATGCTCTGCATTTATCGCAGAAAAATAAGTTGAGCGTTTTTCTAAATATGATCATGATATTATCAGATCTGATAAAGTTGAGAAATTAACATTTTAAAAGTACTTTAGTTAATAGTTACTTTATATAAGTTATAATCATGTAACTTATATATATATATATATATATATATATATATATATATATATATATATATATATATATATATATATATATATATATATATACATACATACATATATACATACATACATACATACATACATACATACATACATACATACATACACACAGTCGAACCTCTATATATCAAATCTGAAGATTCCTTGTAAAAAGTTCGATATATGGAAATTTCAATATATAGAAAGATTGTAATTTTTCACCCTTTTCAGGCTAAAAACAGCTATTCTTTAAGGTTAAAGAAGTATCCAAGACAATTTTTGGGGTCAATGACGTAACAAAGGCAATTTTTTAGGGTTAAAGAAAAACAAAATTGAACAATCAATAGCGCTTATTTGAAAAATTGTACAAATTACATCTGTGATTGCAGATTTTTCACAACTTTATATTAATAATTTAATAAGGACAGGTATTAAAAATATGCAAACATACATAAAAATTAATTATTTTTTTTCTATTGTCTATTTGTTTATAATTAATCACCGAAGTTATGTTTAGGAACAATGTTCACAACAATAAAGACGAAGTTTAACTGAATTTAAAATTCCTAAATCTATTTAGGAAAGAGATTCAGAGAATTTATGTACTCCTGTGCTTCTTCTGAAACAAGATATTCCCTGAATTTCTATTGCTTTGCAAACCAGTAGAGCATTTTTTTTTTCTTATTTAACTATTACCCATTCTTATGTACGTAAACTAAGGGCTCTTTTTTATGACAATCACATTTTTTATTTTTTTAAATTGAAATGTTATAAATAAATATATATGTATATATACACACACACACATATATACATACATACAAGGGTAGGCTGAAAAGTAATGCACGCATGGTTGTAGAACACGAACAAAAATAAATAGCCAGATCAGGCAAAAAAATACATTAAAGCACAACGTGCAACAATTTTTTTCAATCTGTCACTGAAAAATACTTCAGACTTCTCATGAATCTAGGACTTGATAGCTGCTTTCACCTCATCCTCTGAGGTGTATTGATTACCTTTCTTGATTAGGTCTCTCTTGAATAGAGGAAAGCAATAAAAATCGCAAGGCACAAGATCAGAGGAGTAAGGAAGATGTTTCAAGTTTCACTTCAAACTTCAAGTTTCAAAGAGCCTCTTCTGTAGAAAAAATGATGAAACCAACACGTTCCTTGGATATTCCAATATGGTTTGCGATACCCTTGAGTGATTCGCTGCTAATTTTGAATTATATCGTCGAAAAGTTTGCGATGTTCATCATCTGTGGCAGTGATCTCTGAGTGTTTCATGTACAATTATGGCTTTTCGAGGCTTAAACGAAATTTTACTATCCATCGATTAACAGTAGACCTATCAACAGCATTGTCACCATAAACAGCCTTTAAATGACGATGAATCTCAGTAGGAGTCATTTTTTCAGCAGTTGAAAATTCGATTACAGCACGCTGTTTAACTTGCATTAACATACCACTAGAACACCACGTCTCCATACTTCCACTACTCAAAATACACTGGATGAACGTAAGGCCTTCAAACTGCACGTGCTTATAGAGGGGGAATGTTATTTCCACAAACCACCTTGTGCACTTCGGAAAATCATTTCGTTCGCATTCTACAAGCATGTGAGCATTACTTTTCAGCCTACCCTTGTATATATCTATGTGTGTGTGTATATATACATATATATATATATATATATATATATATATATATATATATATATATATATATATATTCTTATCTATGTATATTTATAATTTTTTAGGCTATATATAAAATATAAGTTTTGTGATTTTCTTATAAAAAAACTATATCTTTAAAATATTATGGCCCTGTATGTGATTAAATAAATCTGTCATTTTCTAAACTGTTATTCAAAGATTTATTATATTATATTAATATTATAGACAAAATAAAACATGTGAATTATTGTTAAATATTAAAAAACAGGTGTCCTAATATCGGAACATGATAAAAATATGCACACACAGAAATATTGTGCACAAGAAGGGTAATATCCTGGAGTGCTCTAATTACCGTGGGATCTCACTCCTTCAGTGTGCCTATAAGATCCTCTCGAACATCATCTTCCGCAAACTCCTCCCATTTGCTGAAAGGGAAATTGGTAAGTATCAGGCAGGTTTCAGAGGAGGAAGGTCCACAGTTGACCAGATGTTTAGCCTCCGGATGATATTGGAAGTCTCAAGAGTACAGGATGACGACTCATCACCTGTTTATTGACTTCAGGAGTGCATATGATAGCATCACGAGACCTCAACTGTACTCAGCCCTGTGTGATCTTTGAGTTCCTCTGAAACTTGTCCGTCTGATCAAGATGACCATGGATGATGCTAGGGGCACTGTTCGAGTAAAATCAGGCCTGGCACCTGACTTTGTTTCCATGCGACTAGATAGGCAGGCAACCTGGCCCTGGAGAGAGTGATACGTGACGTGAAAATCCAGACTGCCGACACTATCTTTAACAGGTTGACACAAATACTGGGGTTTGCTGATGACATAGACCTGGTAGCACGTTCCTTTGAATCCCTTAAAAATGCATTTTTAAAGTTGGCTGAAGCAGCAGAAGCCATGGGAATGAGCGTAAACCAGGAGAAGACCATGTATATGCGTGCAGGACCTGGAACAGAGACTACAGTTCGAGTGTTGGTAGTTATGGGCCCAATTACATTTCGGAATGTGGACCAGTTTATGTATCTGGGAGTTGTTGTGAGCTGTGGAAACAGAATATCCCTGAAGGTTAGTCAGCGAATACTAAGGGCAAACAGGCATTATTTTGGCCGTAGTAAACATCTTAAAAGCTCTGCCTTCTTCCGTCGTATGAAATGTCTCCTCTACAAGACCCTCATTAGGCCTGTCCTCACATATGGATCGGAAACCTGGACCCTGTCGAGCACTAAAGAAAAAGATATATTAATCTTTGAAAGGAAGATCTTTCATCGTATCTTTTGACCAGTTAAGGTCGGTGAGATTTGGAGGAGGACAAACAGAGAGATATATGATCTGTATGGGGAAGCGGATGTGATGAGGTGCATCAAGCTTGGGAGAAGACGTTGGGCTGGCCATTTGGCAAGAATGCCAGAAGAGTTAGTCCCAAGGAAATTGCTAGATGGAAAGCTCTACAGGACAAGAGGGAAAGGCAGACCACGCCTTAGATGGGAGGACGCCCGGGAATTTAAATATCCACAACTGGCGAGCGACTGCCCAAGATAGAGCCTCCTGGCGAAGGCTTATTGAGGCGGCCAAGGACCACACCGGTCTGTAGCACCATGGAGTAGTAGTAGGCTCAAGACCTTGATACCTTCTGCTGACATTTCTGGGATCTGGAATTTCTCAATGGATCCCAAACCTAAAGTACAGTGCTGTGTTTCATGGCGTATATATTTTTTCTTTATTTTTAATTATTTTTTTACTTTAACAGAAACATTTTTTTTTTTTTATCTTCTCATGTTTTCTTTATTATATTTCTCTTTGTTTAATTATTACTTTCATTATTCACTTTTTTTCAGATTTTATTCTTCAGATCGTCGTAGTTATTAGCATCTTTCCGCCAAATACTGTATACAGTCTTATCTCCCATACTGTCTAGTGTCCTGACCTCCTGTCACGTTAATTCCTAATGTTTACCAGCTCATTATGATGAATTCCTGCAGTATTTTACCCATCATTTTTACCATACCATTGCATTATCTGAAATATGGCTGAAGCCCTATATTCCTTCCTCTTCTGTTTCCCTACCTAATTATTCCTTTATCCACCATGACCGGATGGGCCGGACTGGTGGAGGTGTCGGTCTTTATGTTCATAACAGCCTGAAATCCCAAATCCTAGATATCTCATCCCCATCCGATCATCCTCATATTGAATTCCTTGTGGTTGAAATTTCTTCCAATGCACATCCTCTCCTATTTGCTGTGGTGTATCGCCCTCCTCTGGTTCCTTTTGACTCATCCTTTGAATCAATTCTCTACGATTATGTTCCTCTCTATAACAATATAATAATTTCTGGTGATTTTAATACCAATCTCCTTTCTGATTCCAATGACAGACTCTATCTTGAAAATCTCTTTTTCTCCCTCCATCTCTTCATCTTCTCATTTTCTCTTACCCATCACACTTGCCTGTCCGACACCTGGTTAGATCTGCCTGCGATCCTCCCTAAAACCATAACTTTCCGTAACCTAGACGCCCTCACCCATGAAAATATTTTACCTGACCTTGAAATGCTGCAGTGGAATGAAATATATTCCTGTTCTTCCATTGATTCCATGGTTGATATCCTCACCTCTAATCTCATCCATATCCTTGATACCCATGCCACACTCAAAACCTCTACTTCCCGTCACCCACCTGCTCCTTGGATGTGTCAACAAATTAAAGATATGCAAAGAAGGCATAAGGCAGCCCTTAGACGCACAAGGCTAGCAGATGACTACCAAGCGTTTAGGGTACTCTGTAATTTGACACAGGCAACTGTTGGGAAAGCGAAATCCAACCACTATCATGAAGCCCTCTCCTCTGCTCCTGATGCTAAATCAAAATGGTAACTCCTTCGCAAACTCTCCCTTTGTAAATCCTCTCCCCCATCAGTCTTCCCAGTTTCACCTGATGAATTAAATTCATACTTTTTATCAGCCTCCTCTAACACTTCTGCAACCCCTCCTTCCTGCTTTTCCTCAGTACCATCATTCAACTCCGATAATTTTTATTTTTCCTACATCTCCCCTACCGACATTATTTCCTCCATAATGAAATCTCACACCAATTCCACAGGGTCTGATGGAATACCTCTTTAATTTTTAAAATTATGTCTCCCCGAAATCCTTCCAGTTCTTCTCATCATTTATAATCTCTCCCTCCAAAACTCAGTATTTCCTACCTCGTGGAATAAAGCTTTAGTACATCCTATTAACAAAATCTTTAATCCTATATCTCCCAGAGACTATCGCCAACTTCCATCCTCTCTAACCTTTCCAAACCCCTAGAAAGAATAGTCCAATCACAAATATCAAACTTCCTTGAAAAGTCCAACACTACTCGATCCTCTCCAATCTGGCTTCCATCCCAGTTTCTCCACACAATCCACTCTAGTCAAAATCACCACTGACTTGCATACCGCTATGGATGAAAAAAATTAACTGTATTAATACTCCTTGACTTCTCTAAAGCTTTTGATTCCCTGGACCATTCTATCCTTTTTGCCAAATTAAAATCACTATCCTTTTCCAACAGCTCTATCCATTGGTTTCAATCTTTCCGTTCTGATCGGACTCAAGCAGTTACCGTTCCTAATCAACCCCTATCTTCCTTCCTTGCCTTGTCCTTAGAAGTAGCCCAAGGTTCGAATATTTCCCCACTGCTTTTCAATACCTATATCAATGATCTTCCTAATTCAATCCACCACTGTTCCCACCACTTATACGCCGACGACTTCCTAATCTATTTATCCTTTCCTCCTTCTGAGCTATTAGTAGTATTTGCTAGTATTCAGTATGACCTAGAGAGAATCAGTGCCTGGGATCAAAATTAAACGCTATGAAAATTCAAGCCATTGTCATAGGTTCCCATTCCCTCCTCAGATCTGATGACACCTTTCCTACTTTAATCCTAAATGATCATTCCATCACGTTCAGCTCCTCAATTAAAAACTTGGGCATTATTATCAACCAAAGCCTTACCTGTAAATCCCATATCGCCCAAATTTCCCGACAGTCAATAAGTACCCTTAAGTTATCCCTTCATTCACGACATTTCCTTCCACAACCTGCTCGTAAACTCCTCGTATCCTCCCTTATCTTCTCCCACTATGACTATGGCTGTATGGCATATTGGAGCCTATCGAAGATGCTCGAGGACAGATTGAAGCGGATCATGAACTGCTTTTTAAGATTTGTCTTCAGTACCTCGAGACGGGCTCATGTGTCCCACCTTTATTATTATTATTATTATTATTAATTTGCACAACAGTCCTTAAAGAACCTGGGCATCAGAAACAAACTTTCGCCAGGCTTCCCTATCGGCCTGGTCCCACCTTTACTGTGAGTTAAAGTGGCTCTTCCCCTCCAACTGTAGACAATATTGTCTCGGATCTTTCTTATACCTAACTATCACCGCCCATTACTCATCCTACATTTACAGCCTCCTACAATTTAAATCCTCGGTCCACGCACAGGAAACAAGATCGCGCCTTTCTGAACTCTATACCCCTTCCCATAGAACCAAAACATTCGAATGTTCCTTTCTTGCCTGCTCCTCTATCCTCTGGAATTGGAACTATATTGTATATATATATATATATATATATACAATATGTACTAGGTATGTGTATATCCGACATTCTTTTTCTCTATCCTCATTCAAATCCCTCCATTTTCAACACCTTCTTTCTTTCCAAAATGATGCTTTCTAATTACGAAAATGCAGTTTAAGATTAACATCTAGATCAGAAGTAAATTATAGTTTTTAATACACTAGCTTCAACTTTAACTTCAGCTTCAACTAATCAGCCCATTATTTTTGTATTTTTCTTTTTAATTTTTGGTTAACATTAATTATTCTTTTCAAGACAAGAATTTGTATTGTTTGCTTATTATTTTATTGAAAATATTAATTGATCTTTATTTTGTAATCTTATGGCCAGATATTGTTTCTGTTTTATTTGTTCGATTGTGTTAATCTGAAGGGATCTAGTCCCAGAATAAAATTCTTCTTTTATTCTATTGTATGATACTTATTAATAGGGAGAGGATTTGAGAAATATGTGTATATTTCAGTTTAACGATATCAAGAATGAATTGTTATACTTACTGCTCGTATTTTTTTCACATTTATCGTTATGTTACCATGATTTAATTTATGTTATCATTATGTAATATAATTCATTTTAAACCTGCTTAACTAATTGTTTTTATTGTTTCAGTATGAAGTATGTCAAGAAAATAATTTTACTGATCATTCTGATATATTTAATAAGGTATTTATTTTATATTTCATTATTTGATTAAATGTTCTTTTAAAAGTTATTTACAGCTCAGCACTAACTTTATAAATAACCTGGAATAGAAATTTATTTGTTCAACCTATAAATAACTAATCATATTGTCCATTTAGGTTAGTAGGTAAATGCCCCTTATAAATAGAGCTGTCTTCAATATACTACAACTAACCTAAGAGTTAAAAAATATCAGTCCATTAGGTTACTATATCAACACAATCTTCAAATAGTATCCAAAGACATATTACCATATTTATATAGTCATAATTTAATATAATACAGTATAAATATAAATAAATATTTTCGACAATAAATTAAATATAAAAAATAATTAATATACATATTTATAAAGAAAGAAACAGTTTTTGAATCATGGATAACAATGTGGAACACAATTTTGGCTCATGAACAAATCAACGGAAATGGAGATAATCTGTATATGTCATTCTTTTAACAATTAAATTTACTTTGTTAAAAGTCATAATACAAACTGCGTTTTTAAGTTATTTATCATATCCGACATTATTCGAGAGCAATTAATTGTGAAAGAGCTTCTACAAAACTTTTTTTTTTACATGATCCCATTGGAGATACCATCATAAAATTTGTTACATACATTGTTATATTAGTAGTAAACATATATTTTAAATTGAACATATTAAATATAAAAACACACTAAATTATAATTTATTGGCAATATTATTTTCATATATGATTAGTAAAAAATTATAGAAAGTTTACTACTTACTTAGTATGGTACTTCATATAATTTTATAATATCTTAAGTTCAAACAAAGATTTTTTTTATTACAAAAAGTAGTAAAATAGTAAATTAAAGCAATATTTTGATTACGCAGTATGGATAGGATAAATTCTTGTGAACAAAACAGGATTGGACAACGTGCATTTTTAGATGTATTGTGATAAAGATAGGTAATTATATATTGCTATAATTTTAAAAATATTTGGCCAAAACATATTAATAGAAATGAATTAAATTGATAAATGTGTAGTTAATTTTGCAGAAAAAATCGAATGACAAGAACTTCTTATGCAAAAATTAAATAGTTTTAATAAAAATGGTTTTTAATTAACTACTGTGTGGAATATGATTAAATACCACCAACTGAAGATAATTAATGTAAATAGTGTTTCTTTGTAATGGTTAATTTGGCCATTTCTATATTATTTTATTTTTTTACATAATAAGTATGGTTATACCATTTATGTGTTGTATAGTTTTGTGATATGATTTTATTAAATAATATTTGTATGGGTTTTTGGATATTTGTGAAAGAGATAAAATTAGGGGAAAGTTGGGTAAAATGGGTACATTTTTTGTTTTTTCTTGTAAATTGAACATTTTTCATTACAAATGTAAATTGATTCATAATTTTTTAACTTTAGCTATTCACCTTCTTGTAGGTTAAATAGTTTGGCTGAAATAAATACAAATACAAAAAATTACCCCACTTCAGCCGAAGGTGTGGGTAAACTGGAGTGCCCCTTCTGGTAATGTGGGTTATCCTCATTGAAATGTATAATATGTTTATTATTATTGTGAGTGTCATATAGAGTTTACATATCAATATAGAATATTATATTACATATGTAAACCTCCAAGAACGTTGAAGAATTTGCATAGAATCTACTGATAAAAAAAAAAAAAAGCTTTGATGTTGGGTTATTAAATAACCGAACAGCAAAGCTGTTTATTACAACTTTAATAGACTTTCAGTGTGTGCTCATTAATTATTAACACAAACCAAAACAATATTCATTGGAAAAGTATATGAAGAGATTTTATTTTATAAAAATCCTGTGGGAAATATGATTACAAGAGACTAGTAGATAAATCTTGAGACTAGTAAAAAATATGATAAGTAAACAAAAATGAAAAAAAAATATAGCTCATTAAAAACTTAACGATTTTTGTCCAAAACCTTTGGAGCATGCATACTATGCAAAAATATTTTTCTTCAAATGATTTTCTTAATTATTTTTCAACGTTTTTTTTTTTCACCATACATTTACCCGTTGTTGTGATTTCCCTCTTGCCCTTCTTTTCAGGCTAAGAATTTTCTTCTCTTGACTTTTTTACTCGTCTCAAGTGTAGTCTGTGAAACTTATATATTTGAGGCCTTCCAGTATCCCATTATATGATTTAAAACTGCTTGTACAGTTTCATCAATATGTTTGAAGCACTATCATTTTTTATAATTTTGACATTATGGTTTTTCTATGATAAAATAAACAATAAACAAAATAAAACAAAAGCTATATATCGACGGCTATACACATTATAAAAATTCAAATGTGGTAATAAATTGAGCATAAAATATAGGGATAGTAGTTGCATTGAATGATTTTGATGAATCGGGAAAAGTAAATGCCAAAGTTGTGTTAAGTAATAATCATAGTCGGCTAAAGTGGGGAAATCTCCACTATGCCCACCTCTTAATGTCCCCACTTTAGCTGACAAGAAACATAATAACCCAGCATGGCGTCGTTTGGTGAGTAATAGAAATAGAAACGTAAAAACAACCGGAAATACACACAAAAAGAATGCGTGTTTTGACCGACAGTGTGAAGAAGCAGCTAATTTGCGGAATGAAAAGAAGAAAAAACTTCTAAATAGAGATACCAGACAGAACAGAAAGGAGTACCACGATGCCAGATCTAATGCAAAAAATGTGGTGCAGTACATGCATCACACAACTTTCCCTTACCATCCTATTATAATTATCTTTTTAATATAATTTTAAAAGTTCACATAAACACTGCTTCTAATAAACTCAGCAGCATTCACTTCTTCTGCCACTTAAGTACAATAAAACAGTCTTTTAAACAATTACAGTACAATTCTTTACACTACCTATATATTTTAACTTTGTCAAGTTGCAAATATATTTTAAAAGTTTCTGGTTTAGTTTCCATGGAAACATTTTCTTTCCATTAAATAATATGAAAGTAGAAATTATTAAGTTAATTTCCGCTTTTGTATTCTTAAATTATTTTGTTACAGAGCGTATTGTTTACAACAGATTGGCGGATTGTTGGGAGGAGGTTCAGTCGCATCCATCTCCTTTCGGATGCGCTCGGTTATCCATCTATTTTATGCTCCTCATAAAATACACTGTATGTTTGCTAATACTGGTCCGATTTTGATGATTTTTTTTTTTTTTTTTTTTAGATAATTTAATAACCTTTCATATAATTCTGTACATAATTTACTATAAATTGCATGTTTTTTAAGTTAAGCGCAAATAAAATATTCTTTTCGTCATAACTTTTTTCCCTGCACTTTTTCGTTGATATACTACATAAATGGAAAGTTAAACATCTTTAAGTTGAAGACATTAGGCAAGTTTCACCAAAATCGTAGGAGCCATTTACGAGAAAATTGTAAACAATTGTAAAATCCATGATATAATAGCTAATTCCGGTTAGTCCGATGAGCTGTATCTTTGCTAATACTGGTCCGATTTTGATGATTCTTTTATTGTTTTTTAGATAATTTAATTATCTTTCATATAATACATATTTTTCCGTAAAATGCATACTTTTTAAGCTATGCGCAAATAAAATATTCTTTTCATCATAACTTTTTTTCCTGCAAAATCTCGGTGATTTACTACATAAATAAAAAGTTAAAGGCCTTTATGAAGAATAATTCAGGCAAGTTTTATCAAAATCGTTAGAGCCGTTTTCGAGAAAAGTGTAAAGAAGTGTAAAATTGATTATATAAAGTGGCACTTCCGGTTAGTCGATTTTGACGAAAATGTTGCTGTAACATCACATGCATGTGCCAACCATAAATACATAATTTCAGTATCGTACAACTTTTCGGTTTTGAGCTAGACTTATCACATACACACAGACCATTTTGCGAGACTTGGTCATTTGGACTCGGGGGACCTTAAAACATGTATTTCCGTCGAAAACTCGAATTCGAAAATTTTCACGATCGCAATACTTCCCCTTACTATATACTACGTATATAGGTAAGGGAAAGTAAAATGGTTCTGAGGCAAAATAAAACATGTACTACAGGCAAACTTGCGTAAGATGGAAGAGTTCAGCAGAAACTGTTAGGCCAGGAAGTTTTTCGGTGAAGTAAAAAGGATAAAATCATGCTTTATAAATAACTGTCCAATGATAAGGCATTCTGACAGAGAGATGGTCTTCCTGGAACAGGAGGTGCAAGATAGGTGGGAGGAGCATTTTAAAGAATTTCTAAACCCAAGAGAAGATGAGGACTATCCTGATGTGGAATTTCTAGAGGAGATGAATGACCATGAATTGAGTCCACCAGATTCGGAGGAGGTTAGCCTGATTTTAAATTATTTCAAGAATAACAAGTCCTCAGGTTCAGATGGCATATTGGCGGAATTCCTGAAGGTTGGTGGGTCAACACTGGCTGAAGAGTTGACTCATTTAATCGTTAATATCTGGGAGGCCAAAAAAATACCGTATAGGTGAAAGGAATCAGTTATCATACCCATATTTAAGAAAAAAGGTGCTTCCACAGAATGCAACAATTACCGGGGAATCAGTCTGCTGAACACTGCTTACAAAGTTTTTTCCATTATTTTATATTACTGAATAGTGGAATTTGTAGAACCACAGTTGGGTGATAACCAGGGAGACTTCAGAAGGAACAGGTCAACTATTGACCAGATTTTCTCCATAAGACAAACAATGGAATTCAATAAGATTATATGGATCCTTATCATTGATTTTAAAGCTTCTTATGATTCCATCCTCAGAAAGGAGCTCTACATGGCAATGGAAGAGCTGAACATCCCAGCGAAGTTAATTTGACTTGCAGCATGTACATGGTGGCTAGACCATGTGGAAGACCAAAGGGAAGATGGAAAGACTCGGTGGCTGGGGACTTAAGGATGGTCGGAGTGTCCAGCAGACTTGCTATTGACTGCAATGACTGTGAAAAGGCGGTTGAGAGGGCTAAGGGCAGCTTCAGGCGTCTGTCGAGCCGATAAATAAATATAAACAATAAATTAAATTAAATTAAATAGATATAAACCGCTTTCAATTTTTGACATGGTGGATTAAAACCTCGATACCTAATACAGATAAAAAAACATAAAACACATAGGACTTTTAATAAAAAAATAAAAACTGTATAACCTTGTTGTGAATTTGACTGGCTTTTACAAACATAAAGGATCAGGACCACCCCAAATTGATTATTATCTTTTCAAAAGTGTGAATGAGTTAATTATAAACTTTAATATGATTAAGAATTATTAAAATTGTTTTTGTTTTTATTGTTATATTCATGACTTAATTATTGTCAATAAATGATAATTTTACGAAAAACCTAATATTTCAATTCAATACTATTCCTATGTACATCCTCAGTCACTAATCTTAATTTTATGCTGCAATTACGTTGAAGATAAATCTTGTTGACGTGTACCTTTTAATAGTATTAAAAACTACAAATAAAATATGTTCAAAAAAGAAAAAATATAGAAATGAAAAGTTCAAAATACTATTCAATTTTCCACCTGTTTTCGGTGGGTTAGCACAATAGACATAATATGAACATTCACGTGTTGTATGAAATTTTAGACTCCGCTACATTGTCGTTAATTATTTTTTCTCAAAACTGTACTAGAAACAGTGTACTCACAAAAAATCAAATCTTGTGCATTTTACGAGTTTATAGGCATGTTCAAGACTTTATATTTCGGAGTTATATTGAGAAGAAGGTAATTGTAAATATAAGTTTGTAGGAAATTTTATCAAGTCTCTACAAAATTTATCTAAGGTATTTTAACCGAATTTTGCATTGGAAAGGAGATATATTGAGGAAAAAACGATTTTTCTGTGATCCTGGCTGGTTTTTTCAAGATGACCGCGCGAGCTCAAGCACTCCAAGGTCGATCCGAAAACTTGGATTTTATGTCGGGGTACCAGTTCATAGAACATATTAAAAAATTGGAACTACCAGAATAATTACGATCACAGACCCATTATTCGAGCTAATTGCACTGGCCTATTGAGCTGAAAAAATATGATGGCAGTCTAAGTAATGGATCAGTTTCTGGGCAAGTTTCAAGATGGTGCATGAATGACTTAGATAATGGAGAGAAATTCCAATATTTGCTTCCAGCAACTGTGGAAAAATCATCTACCAGAGAACTAGTGGAAATTTGTCCTCCATCAGCAAAAAACTGCCCAAAGGTAATCGAACTATTAAAAACAGATTTGGTTGTGAGGGTTAGTTGATTCAACTTTATGTTAGAGATTTATTGGTCCTAGTTGATTCAACTTTATGTTAGAGATTTATTGGGTCCTTATTGGTCCTGAATCAAGCTGCAAATAAAAGAAATATGACTTAACCTCTTTATATGACAAGTTAGAATGCCAATTAAGATCTCTGGAAACTTAGAGTGTTAGCACTGATAAGTGCTCATATACGTTTATACCGTTAGTTGAATCAGCTCTACCAGAGCTACCCTCAACCCTTAGGCTTTGTGAAATGTTTAGAGTGATGAGCCAAATTGTCATTGAGAAGGGTTTGAAGGAACTCTTGTTATTTTTTTCGTGGGGCAATGGAATGTAAAGAAATAATCCTGTTGGCAAAATCAGTATTTAATGACATTGAGATGAGGAAAACCCAAATCAGAGATATGAGGAAACACCTACCCAAGCCCCAAGAGAAATTGCCTACCCACCTCCTCAGACCTTGTAAATATTTCAAAATTGAATAAAGGGAATTGTATTATTTGTGGTAGAGAAAATGATTCTTCTTATTGTCTCAAAGCTCAAGACCTTCCTTTAAAAAATAGTTTTATTTGCTTAAGAATAGGCCATATGAAGAAACACTGTAGGGCTATAATTAATTAAGTGTATTATCTGTAGAGGCAAACATGTTGTATGCATTATGTCCTTAACGAAATGTACAGACTCCAGAAAACAGTTCACACCATTCTGTTCCAACTACAGAAAGTTTAACAGACACATTTATTAAGGAAGTTAAAAAACGGAAAGTAATGTTGAGAAACGATGGAGATGAATGCTCTTGTCATTTATTTTTTGATGATGGTTTCCAGCAATCATTTATTAGTAAGCAAATGGCTTCTCTTTTGGGCTATGAAAATGCTTGTATGCAGAGGGGAGGGGGGGGGGCAGAAGAGGCCGTGGCCTCCCCTAAAAGTTATTAAAACAAATAAAAATAATTAAAATACAAGAGAAAAAATAAATTCAAGTTTAAGATAAAAAGTTGTGGTTTGGGGCTATTTTTACTTCCATTCCGTTACTTATTTTTCAAATTAATTAATCTATGTACTTTGTATTAGTTTTTAGTTGATCAACATCAATCTTTCGCAACAAATTCTACGTCATTGGTAATCCTTTGATTATTTTGTCTATGATGTGAGGTATAGGAGATGAGACCACAACAACGATGAAAGACATTATACTACTTTGTTAATAGGTAATTGCCCAACAGAGGATGCAGCATACCTCCATACTTACAAAACTTACTAACAAGTCCAAAAGTTGTTGGGAGTTGAAAAAAATTGTACATCGGAATCGCTTTAATTTAGCCCCGTTGGCCCCTGTCCCAGATCCGAAATCAATTGTTACGTGGGTCACTACGTTTAGACAAACTGCAAGTGTGACAAGACGAAGAACTGGAGTCCCTCGGCCCATTAGATCACCTGAAAACATTGAGGCAGTGAGAGCTTCAATGTTGCAATCACCACGGCGTTCTGCGCGCAAACATGCGTGTACCCTTGGACTTGGACAGTTCAACGGCACACACTTCAAGAGCATCGATGGCTGTTTTGAGGGAACACTTCCCAGAGTGCCTCATCTCAATTGAGGGCGATTTGGAGTGGCAGGCCCGCTCTCCCGATTTGGCCCCTTGTGATTTTTTTCTATGGTTTTTTTTTGAAATCCCGTGTTTATGTGAACCGTCCAAGGACCCTACAAGATTTGAAGAGAAGGACCCTACAACATCCAGGAAGAAATTGCCAACATAACGCCTGCTATGCTGGCAAGAGTCATGACAAACACCAGAAATCGGGTTACTCAGTGTATGGAGAATGGGGGACGTCACCTATCTGATTTGATCTTCAAAACTATGTAAAACAAAACTTTAGGCATGCGCCTACTTTATAAAATACAAATAAAAATGTTCTGATTCATACAATGGGTTTTATTAAGTTTTGAAAAAAGGAAGTTATGCTGCCGCACCCTGTATAATTTTACTGGACTATTGCCCGAAGTGTGGTACGCGTATGCCCAGGGGTACAGGAAGAGTTTTGTGAGGATACGCACTGCATTCGGCTGTGAACATTGACAAATAATTAAAAAAAACTTTGTTACTTGTTAGTGTTATGTAAGAGAGTTTTTAATGTATACTTATTCGTGAAGTTGATTTTTCAGCATTTGTAGAAATCAAGTTGATAAAAAAAAAAATAGCCTTTTGGATACTGTATAAGTTTGCTTTTCATATATATTTACTCTTGAAGTTGCTTTTTCAGTATTTGTAGAAATCAAGTCGATAAAAAGGAACAGCCTTTTGTATACTCAACCGCATCTCAGATTAAATTTAACAACTAGGGAATGCAACTGCCAGATGATCTGCCATCCGAATTAGCGAAAGTTTTTGAAATAATGACTCCAAGGCATTGTGGAGATATTTCAGATGAAAACTGTAGATCTTCCAATGTTCTTTATGTAGCTAAGATTTTAGTCACCCCTCATCTTTGTTCCGCAGTTATTGTATTTCTCATTATATTATTTATAATTTAGTATTTTTCTTCTGGATGGGGGTCCCACTTTTCATGCGAAGGTAGTTTCGGGAAAATTGTAGGGTTATCACGCAGCTCTGACAATAACTTCATATAAGTATACTTGCTTTGATTCAAATACCATTTATTTGACCAAAATCACCTTTATTATCGCTTGATTCTCTTATTTTCTTTCTCACCACCGAACAGAATGACAAAAATTCATGCTAATTTTTTTCGAAAGAGCATAGAGAGTGGGATTACTGCATGACAAACCTTCATGAACTGAGACATAAATCAAAATCGGGCAACATGAGTGTGTGAAGAGAGGTGAACGAGACGACAAAAGTTCCCGTTAGCGGCTTACACCAAATCATCCTGTTAGCGGCATATGCCAAATCGTCCCGTTAGTGGCATATACCAAATCGTCCTGTTAGTGGCATACGCCAAATCGTCCGAGATGCCAAAAGCCTGGTGCCTTACAGACAGGGATTCCCCGTGAATGGTCGGCCTTAGGGATTAGTGAATACCATCTCTATTGAATTGCGTATAATACCTGAAGCTCGGAAAGGAGAAGAAAGTGTCCACAGGATGATGAAAGATGTTTATAATATTGTAAAAGTAAGGAGACCATCAAAGACCTGAAAAGAGGAAAACTACGGAAAAAAAAACTGTGAAACTTAGTCCTAATGGCTGAAATGTGATAAAATGTTGCATGTTATTACATTAACAAACATTTTGAATGCATAAAATCAATTGTGGAAAAATCATTTCAGAAACTACTTTTATGCATTTTCAGAAAAAAAAATTTAATAGGAAGATGGTGAAAAAATATATAAGAATGATATATCATGTGTCCAAGATTCCAATTTGTGAGGTGCCTAAAAAATAATAAAGACATTGAGAATACAAGATTTTAAAATAGGGTTAATCCTTCAATTTGGAAGATATAATGTGTTTTGGTGGGGTCTTTCATTATTTTTTAATGGCTATAAATTAGAGTATTAAAAAGTAGGTGTTATCTACAAATTCCAAGTTTTTGCCACACGTGTCGCATCAAAGTCAAAAAGCAATTTGTGAAGCTACAGAAGTAAACCTACAATTTCCTCTAGCATTTTGTGATTAGATCCTTCGTTTGGCCGTGAGAAGCATTTGGACTGATTTATATTGGACACCCTGTATATTTCAATATAATCTTCATGACAATCATCTTTATCTCTCTTGTTCCTTTTTATAATAATTGTTTTCAGTCTGACTATTAATGGGCCAAACCCTAGCAATCATGTTATTACCAAAAGAAATTTTTGAAGATTTGAATGAAAACACTTGTACTAGAATTTTTTTTTCCTGCTAATATCATGTTTTTTCTTATTAAATGTTCTTATAAAAGAAAAGTTAGTGACCCTTTCCATCAGAAAAAATATTAAATAATTCAAGGGGCACCAAAAGTAAATGGATTGCAGAAGCATTAGTAACAAAAAATTATCATTTCTACTATGAATAATTTTTGTTTAAGATATATGGTCAAGGAGATTTATAGTAGATGTAGGCTTGTGAGTTGAATCTTTTGGTTTTATTTTATTGTGCCTAGATATTATAGTCGTTTTTTTTTCACATGTGGAACTTTTAAAGGCTTTTTAGTTTTCTTGCAGTATGCATGAAAAACTAAATAAAAATAATGTGTTAAGAATGTTCAATTGTTTCAGAACCCCAATGGTACTGTAGATGTCGATATTTATAACAGTGGCGTTTTCTTGGGCTGCCAATTTGGAGCTGCAGCGATGTACATTTGGGCTATTGGTATACTAGCTGCTGGTCAAAGTAGTACAATGACTGGATGCTATGCAGGGCAATTTGCCATGGAGGTATGCTCAAATTTTTTTCTATATTTTAGAAATAGCTATTTATTCCTAATTTTACAAAAAAATTACATTTAGTGGAAAATCACAATTTTGTCCATAATTATTAAATTAAATTATTATGATATAATTGGAAGATTCCCAAAAGCAAGGCTTTAGTCTGTAAAACTAGCTAAGGAGTCAACATTTCACCAATTGAGGCAGCATGAGAACAGGATTGGCAAAACTTTGACTGCTTAGTTATTTATTGATATTTGAGCGGCTTAAGGCTGTTTTTTAAATCTTTCAATTATATCGTAAACAAATTTTTTTTTATATTTTTGGAGTTTTTAGCTCTTTTTTTATTAATAAAATAAAATTTAAGTAATTTCCAATATCTTCTGGGCCTGTATGTATTTTTTAATTTATTTACTATGCATTGAGGGTGTTAAGGTAAAACGATGTAAACCACAATTTTTAAAAATTGGATTTTTGCCCCATCCAAATATTTTTCACTCATTCAATTGCATTTCTCCAGTCATTCAACCCTCAAACATCATTTTTTAATCATTGTCTGAGGGTTGGAAAAATGCAAAAGAGTAAAATGATGCCAAAATCCAATTTTTAAAAATTGAGGGTTACATTGATTTGCCTTAGCACTCTCAATATATTTGTTGATATGCCTCAATGTTTGTCGTATTTGTAGTTTAAGTAGCCATAGTAGAAGATAGCTTTAGATTTGCCAGGGATTCATCACCTTCTAGCTTTAGATTTGCCAGGGATTCATGACCTTCTGGGTCTATCTTGACTTAACTTATAACTCTTGGCCAGTAAGCAGCTGTTTCATCTTCTCTTTATCAGTAGATCCAATAGACTAGAGTCTGGGGAAAGGAGATTCCCAAGGCGAGGATAGCCGATTCCACCCGACTCCTCCCTTCTTTTCTCTCAATGCTTTTCCTGCGTGATTTTACCGCTCTTATGCTGAGTTGCCGTAAGGTTTAATATTATATTCTATAATTAATAATATTTTAAATTTAGAAAGAAAACAAACTTTTTAGATAATAAATTAGGTATATTTATCACAAAATAACAGCTATATAAAATGCACTAAAAAAAATATTAATCAGATAACAACAAAGACTTTTATAAGAACGTATAAATAATATTAATGAAATAATACAAGCTAATTTCTCAAAAAATAAAACCAGCATATGGTATAAATTTAACAATTCACATAAATTAAATAATTAATAAATAAATTAATTAAATAATGTTTGTTTTTAACTGATATTCCTAATTTAAAGCTCATGATTAACAAAAAGTTTAATAATTACTGTTATAAACTTATTTTTAATATTTTAATTTTCAATAAAAATAAGGAAGATAAATGCAATTATTATTATCCGTTATGATTATGTTCATGATTAAAATCCATAAAATTATCCATTTACTATCGTAAATTATAGATGCAAATTTGAATCTAACAAAATTAAATCACAATCAGTATCGCAACCTCGAGCTGATGGAAGAGTTCAGACCACTGTGCGATGTAACAAAGTGGGGTAAAATATTTTTTTAGAGAGAAACAAAGTTGATATTCGTTTTTAGCAGTCCGAAAAACTCTCAAATACGAATTTTCATAGCAATCGAAAAATAAATTTTGTTTACTCAAAAATTTCACCTTTTCGGGCCTTCGATTTTTGTTCGAAAATCACATAAACTGTGATAACTTCAACACGACTCCACCGATTTACACGAAATTTTAGAGAAGTTTAAGGCTTTATAAAATACACGAAATAGCACAAACCCGACCTCCATAAACAATTTAGAACCGGAGATATAAAATAAAACGTTTGAGGATTTTTTTTTTATTTTAGGGTACCTTTTCTCCCTTGCAAAGGCATAAATTTTAAATGTGATTGGTATGGGTTAGAAATTAGTAATTCAGCTTTCCAATGTCTGTAGTAACGTTGAATTTGGATAAAATTCTTAGGAGTTATGAATGATTATGTGAACGCCGGACATCGACAGGAATAAAAAGTCGTCCAGAGAAACCAAGACCAAAAATATTTATTTTTATGAAAATTCATATTTAAGGGTTTTATAGGACGATAAAAACTAATCTGACTTGCTTTTTCCTAATATAATTTTTTTTAGCCTACTTTACTGGAAGCGTCCTCTAGTTTATGTGATTATTTGTGCATTTAAATTCATTTAATACAATGGGCAATATTTTTTCCATATTTTAAACAAAAGAACAAATCGATTGGTATACAAGAACTTTGAAATCCATGCAGAGCAAAGGCAGAAAACATTGATATAAATAATTGTTTAAATTACATAAAATAATTTTTTTCTCGGCTCCTTTTTTTTCCTGCTAGTTTTTTGTTCGTTTAAACTAATTTACTACAATTGGCAATGTTTTTTCTTATTTTACACAAAAAAATAATCGATTGGTATTTTATGTATTTATTGTATTATATATTTATAATTATAATCTATTTACTTATTTATAGTTTTATCAGATTTAATCACTGTTAAATTATTATTTTTATTTCAAAAGTTTTTATAGTCTATTAATATTGGTTAATTTGTTCTTTAACATTGATAATTTAAGGATTTTTCTTTAAATTGTATTACATAATTATGGGTTATATTGCAAGTATGATTTCTAATACCATCAATATGACATTCTGACGAATCTATATGAGAATATCTTTTGTATATCTGCTGTTAGATTAATAGTATATATATATTTACTTTTATAATTAAAACTAAAATTGTCGCCTACTAAGTTAATCAATCCCTTTAGTGCCTATTCTGGATGGAGTATTGATAATAGTTATATTTTCTATTCTGTCAATATTTTTTTATAAGTAATTATATTTGTTTAAAATTGTGTTCATATTATTTATATCTTGTGTAAAATTTAATGGTTGTTTAATATTATTGACTGTAATGTCAGGTATATCATCGTATTTTCTGTTTATTTATATAATTGTTATATTTAAGGTTGGTTTCTTAATTCTTGGTATTATATATTTGTTCAATTTATACCATATGCTGGCTTTATTTTTTGAGAAATTAGCTTGTATTATTTCATTAATATTATTTATACGTTCTTATAAAAGTCTTTGTTGTTATCTGATTAATATTTTTTTAGTACATTTTATATAGCTGTTATTTTGTGATAAATACACCTAATTTATTATCCTAAAAGTTTGTTTTCTTTCTAAATTTAAAATATTATTAATTATAGAAATATAATATAAAACCTTACGGGGTCTCTGTATAAGAGCGGTAAATTCACGAAGGAAAAGCAATGAGAGAAAAGAAGGGAGGATTCGGATGGAATCGGCTATCCTCGCCTTGGGAATCTCCTTTCCCCAGACTCTAGTGATCCAATAGCGCTCATCTAATAGAAAGTTAATTGGTAGCATGTTGGTGATAAGATGTACATTACAAGAAATAGTTAAAAGTGCTCAAGCAACGGACAGAATACTTCTGTGATGTATATTGCTAGCCTTGGTGCCTATGACTGAACCTGCAAGGCATTCATTCAAGTTGGTCATCATCATAAATGGTACAAAAACCACCCAGCGAGTTTAGGCTGACTCATGCAGCCTCTGCCAGATTGCTCTGTCTTGTGCTGCAGCAGTCTAGTTCTGGGTGTCTAGCATCTCAATGCCCAGCCCAACTAAGTCTTCCCAGCTCAACAATTTAGGTTTTTCCAGAATCATTATGTAGATCAAATAGTTCCCGGCACATGCCTCTCAATAATTAGGCCTTTTATTCTCAGACTTGTTGGTTACTTTTGAATCATAGGTGAGTACCTCTATGGTGTACATGGTTCTTTGTAGGTTGATTTTGGTACTGGAGGAAATAAACCTGCTTTTAAAGTTTTAGCATAGTCATATAAACTTACATTGGAAGCATTGATTTCCTGTGATACACCATTTTGGAAGTTTGCCTTGGATCTCAGATATATTATTATTATTACACTGAGGGTTGGAAAGTCCTCCCTTACCACGACCCATGTTGGATATTTTGTGAGATAGCCCTTTGTCCTTCTAGAGATCCCACAGGAATCATACGCTGCTTATGAAGCACACTAGTTCCTTAGGGTTAGATCTAATGAATTCCTCTTCTCACCGATCCCACTCTCTCCACCTCCTAAAGCTGTTAACCCCTCTGAGGTCAAATTCCTAATAAATAGATTAAAATCCCGAAAATCCCCTGGTCACGATCTCCTCACATCGTGCGACAGCTTCCAATAAAAGCAATTATATTCCTAACCTACCTATACAACTGCATCCTTCGCACAACCCACTTTCCCCTAATATGGAAACACTCTACAATCATCCTTTTTCTTAAACCAGGCAAACCTGTCAATAATACCTCATCTTATAGACCAATAAGCCTGCTTCCAATTCTTTCAAAAGTGTTTGAAAAAATACTTCTCAAACGCATCCTACCCTTCCTTGAATCCCAAATAATCCCTTCACACCAGTTCGGATTCCGCCCTAGACATTCCACGGTCCAACAAGGTCTTCGCGTTGTGGACCATATATCCTTTGCACTTGAAAGCAAGCAATATTGCACTAGTGCCTTTCTGGACGTAGCGCAAGTTTCGACCGGGTGTGGCACGATGGCTTGCTTTTCAAGCTCAAAATCCATCCACCCCAATCCTTATACTTAATATTCCGATCCTACCTTTCTAACCGAACCTTTAGAGTTCGGTGTGGCACAGAATATTCCGATTTTTACCCAATCAAAGCCGGAGTTCCACAAGGTGGCGTCTTAGGTCCTATCCTCTATATCCTATACACCGCGGACATTCCCACCATCCCCGATACCTTCCTAGTAACATTTGCTGATGATACAACTATCCTATCTTCTCATCCAGACCCTGAAGTAGCATCCTTTAATATCCAAAAACACCTCTCCTCGATTGAACAGTGGTGCAACCATTGGCGCATCAAAGTCAATGAATCCAAATGTAATAATGTCACCTTCACACTCCGTCGCAGGCCCTGTCCTCCAGTTCAGTTCAATTCCATTCCACTTCCCACCTCCGACACAGCTCAGTATCTTGGTTTCCTCCTAGACAAAAGACTGATATGGAACCCACATACCAGGCTTAAAAGACAAGAACTCAACCGAAGATATGGCCAGTTATATAGACTATTGAACAGAACATCACATCTTTCAATAGACAACAAACTATTAATCTACAAGACCATACTAAAACCTATTTGGACCTATGGACTTGAACTGTGGGGGACAGCAAAATCTTCGAACATCAAACGTATCCAATCCTTTCAGTCCAAAATCCTTCGAACAATAGTCAACGCTCCTTATTATGTTTCAAACAAGACCTTACATCATGACCTAAACATCCCATTTGTACTTGACCTTATTCCATCTAAATTTTCAAACTTTCACCAGAACCTTGGCTGCCATCCTAATCCCTTAGCACAATCCCTATCCAGCTCAAGCCATCCCTATAATCCTCCTCGTAGGTTGAAGCGGCAGTGTCCACGAGACCTTCTGTAAATATGCTATTGGAGTCCTGGCAATGGCCAGATCCTCCACTCCTGGAGGTTAAGTCCTGAGCGACTGTTGCCCTAGTGCTCTCACTCAGTTTCCACTGGCTTTAATCCAGTGATGCGGCTCAGAGAGAAGCGCTGGGACCTCTTTGAGTCTTGCCTTGTCATCTACAAGTGAAGGGCAGGGCATGGCTGGGAGTTCCCTGGGCAGAATGTAAATATGTATATATGTATGAATGTAATCTAGAATTTTTATTTATTTTATTTTATTTATTTATTTTATTCTATATTTATTTTATTTTATTCCTTCTTCTTTGTTAACATTGTATATTTATTTATCACCAGTGTCCTTTATTTTATCAATTTATTTTTCTTTATATTTATTTTATTGTATGCATAGTTGTACATACAGTGTGAATGGGTACTTCAGGCAAATACTCATTGCCCTTGAGTGTGGCAGCTTTTATTATGTTCAATAAATAAATAAAGTAAAGATCTGATGATGTCTTCAGGTTTTAATATTACCTGATTTAGTCACACAGAATGTGCTCAATCTTTTCTTCATCTTCTAAGCAAAGGGAATCTTCCACTAGTTTCATCTTTTTGAGATGGCATTTTAGCGGACAATGGCCCGTGAGGAAACCCGTTACTGTTCTCAACTCATTCTTTATCATGTTTAGATAGAATTTAGCCTTTTTCTCTGACAGATTGATGAAGAGTTTTGATTGTTTCATACCAGTTTTTAATTGCCAGTATGTTTCCTTCTTTGTTTCCCAGGAGTCCATTTCTCTCCTGATTAAACTAGTAGATATGCTGCAGTATGGCTCAGGGCCAATTAGCATGGTTTCTGAGCCCTTCCATGCTAGGGCATCAGCTATCTCATTACCTTAGATTCGTTTGTGTCTTGTGGTCCACATTAGATTAAGTTTATTTCCCTTAGTCAATTGCATTAGGATTTTGAGGCAATTCCAGACTAGTTGACGTCCGCATGATGGTATAGAAGGATCAATCTAATTAGGGATAGATAAATTATTTGTCCCTTCTATAATTTTATTTTTTAATGAAAACTAGTTTCGGATGCTATACATTTATCTTCAGTTCTAAAAACACACAAAAATTCAAAAATGTTTAATAATACCAAACTGTATTTTGAATTGCTTATTTTTTTAATTTGTATGTGTTTTTAGAACTGAAGATGAATGTATAACATTCGAAACTAGTTTTCAATAAAAACAAAATTATAGAAGTGGCAAATAATTTATCAATCCGTAATTCCAGACTAGCCATGACATGATTTTATAGGAATTTAAATCCTTTAATGCCGCCTGGCTTTCAGATATTATATACATTCCTTTTCCCTTTTGGCTCATCTTTAGGGTTTTCAAGAGCAACTATTTCTGTTGCGTATATTCCAGTTTGTAAGACCGTTAGGTATGATCCCATAGCTGAGGGACCTTTTGCAGTTTGGTCCGAAAACTCCTTTCTAAACTGAACGATCAGTATACCAGACCTGAGCCCCATTCTCAAGTTTGGGTCCTCCTTCCCATATTTTATTGTCTGGAATAATAGCTTTGAAATTCTTATCAAAGTCAAGTTTTCTAGGTAAGTAGCTTAGTAGCTTATCTATTCTCTTCCCTTGAGCTCACTATAGATGCCCTGATAATCTTCTGGTTTATAGTTCAGGTACGCTGTAGTGTAAGTGCACAAGTTAAAGCCTCTTTTTGTATCCAAATGTGCAATGGAGTTAAGCTTAGCATTACTTCCATAGCTGCTGTGGGGGATGTTCTTATTACTCCTGTAATACCTAGGCAAGTCATCCTTTGAACTTTCTCAAGCTTCATTTGTATGTTTTTTTCCGTTGTTTTCAGCCACCAAGTGACTGGCGCATATGTTAAAATAGGGCCAATGACTCAAGTGTATAGCAATTCTTGCATTTTGGGTTTTAATTCCCCATTTTTTTATCAATTAAACTTTTGCAGATCCATAGGGAAGCATTAGTTTTTCCTTTGGTTTTGTTTATTTGGGAGTTCCAAGTGAGTTTTCGATCTAGGATTACTCCTAGATATTTAACCTCATTTGATGTGTTAATATATTTTCCTTCCATTGTAAAGGGGTCCAATTTAAGATTCCTTTTCCTGATAAAGGGTTAATTAGTTGTTTTGGTTGGATTGATATTCAGTGCCCTTGTTCTTGGCACCACTTCCAAGCAATCGTTAAGGCTTTTTCTATGCTTTCCATTAGTATTCTTGCATGTTTTCCTCTTATAATTATGACCAGGTCATCAGCATACCCTATGATTTCAAAACCCATAAGGTAAATCCTAGATATTTAAAGGACTCCACTATCTGGAACCTATAGAGGCCAATGAGGAATGCGAGATGGTTTCCATCATCACCAATTTGCATATATTTTTTTTTATTTTTTTTACAATCTGACCAAATTCCCTTCTTTAACCGTTTAGCTGCGTAATACTCTCGTTGTGGGAGGATACGGTGGTGCGGGATATTATAGCACCTGCAGTGCCCCATGTGCTGAATACTTTTTACGTTTAGCATTTATAATTTTTATTTCATTCTTGGTTTTCTAATAATGTTTTCCATTCTTCTTTTTGATCTGGGCTGTGGACCAGCACAGGCGGAGTTAAATTTTTTTTAAATTTAAATGTTTTTAATTTTTGATTTTTTTAATTGTATTATTTTTAATAATTAAAAATGTCTAATTTTGTGTTATATCTCAAAACACGGCACTGGACAAACTGCCGTATTGTACTCCTGGCAATCTATTTTTATTTGCCGCCTTATATTCTTCAGAATACATTTTTATCGACATATTTATGCACTTATCTATTCACTAGCATAGCAGAAAATATACTGAAGAGATATGCACGGTAAATTTCAGTTAAAGAGAAACCGTACTTTGCTGTAAAAAAAGGAACGGAGCAGGCATAAGGGTTGAACCAGTATAAGGAAGCTGAAAATGACAAAAATGAATTCCTACGCCCTCTATTGGCTTTGGAGGACATTGCCGTTTCTTTAAATAGTCTACAGATGGCAATAAACGAAGAATTAATGTAGAACCTAGTGGTAGTCAGGCGCTAAACAAGCCGGACTCATATACAAGCTTGTAGCACACCAGGCGCTACGACCGCTGGACTAGCATATGAGCTCATAGCACACCAGGCGCTGCAAGCACCGAACTAGTATATGTGCTCGTAGCAGTAAAAGGGTTAATACCCGCTCAGACCTTGATATTTGGGAAATCAGACATCGAAAGGGCTGGCCTGCTAGGATCGTAAGTACCAGAAGCTGCAAAGTCTCTCTGGGATGAGCTAGTTGTCGAGGATAGATCTTGAAAGGAGAGAGGATCGTTGTACCCAGACCTGTGGTAAATGGCATTATTCAAAAGCTACACAAAGCTCATCAAGGGATCGAAACTTGCATTAAACGAGCAAAGGACCTGTTTTTTTTGGCATGGAATAGCAAAATCTGCAAGAAACGTGCTATATCACTAAAGAAGAAGCCTATGATTTTGGAAGAAATCCCACAACGGTGGCAAAGGATTGCAATTGACTTCTTTGAAAAAGCAAATTGACATTACATCTTAATGATTGATTACACTGGTCTACAAAAAAGAACTATTTTTCTTTCACATGAATAAAAATAACAGATTCTAGAAGTATTTTTCATGTTGAATTCAAATATCATTTCAGTTTTTCTATATCGAGCAGGAGTTTTGTTTGATATTCATTTGAATTTTTTTATTAACTACTCATTCTGACTTACCTAGAAAATGATGGATAGTGATTTTCAGGCACATTTTTCATCTGGAACATCTCTCTTCTTGGTCCAACAGTTGTCAGCCAGCATATTAGAACTCCACTTACCTTGGTACCTCTTTTCTATAATAGAAATATGCTGATGAAAACGCTCACCGCTGACAGCCACAAGATTTTCCAGGAGAAAGTCTAAGTGAGAGTGCAAGACAATTTTGAATTTTTAAAGACCTATTGTATCCCATAGCTTTATAAGAATGCAGAAGATCAGCCACTATGAACAATAGTTTTCTGTTTTATGGTTTCCAAGAAAATTGCAACATACATTTTTGAAACTCTGCCAGGCTGCTTTTTCCAGTGGATTTAACAGTCTTTCAAAATGTCATCCATTAATGACCGTATTTGTGGTCCTATAAAAATTCCTTCTTTCAGTTTAGCATTACTGACTTTGGCGAATTTCGATTTTAAGTACAAGAATCCATCAGAAAGTTTATCCATAGCTTTGACGACATTTTTCATTACTCTTAATTTAATATGTAGTGGAGGTAAATCTATTTTTTCAGGATTCACTAAAGGGACGTGTGACATATTTTCTGGCATGGGATTTGAGATTAACCTTTAGGCCATGATTTTGTAACGTAGTAAGACTTTCTGTCTCTGCTGTCCCATTTGCAAAAAAGAAAAACGAAAAATTTGATGAACCCAAGTTGTAAACAAAGCAATGACCTTTAAATCACCACAGATATATCATTTATATTTTTCATATTGGATTTTCTCTAAAACTAGTTTCATATTTTCATATGTCTTTCATATCAGTGGCATTAATAGAAATTCATTGCCAATATGTAGCAGCACAGCCTTCAAACTAACTTTAGAGGAGTCTATGAAGAATTACCACTCATCTGGCTGGTGTTGATGCTCAAGAGTTTCCATAACAGACAGAACAAATATCATTACAAAACGCAATACTATTTTCTTGAGAGAAGCAGTCTTTTAAATCATTGTGGCGGCTGGGATAACTAGGAGTTGATTAGGGAATCTACTTAGATAAATATTATAATCTATTCTTTATTTATAGAAGTGGCAAATAATTTATCAATCCCTAATTAGATTAATCCTTCTATACCATCATGCGGATGTCAACTGGCTGGGATAACTACATATTCTTACATCTTTCTGGAGTAGATTCCAGCCTTTGAGCCTGGAAGTTAAAACTTCAACTTGCTGTTAAGACGGGTTTAAATCCCGAATCAGGTCATTAAGGTCTTGTTGATTGGGAAAGTATAGTTTTGATGAACAGCTATTGACTTCATATGCAGGATCATTTGTATTTTTGTCTGAAGCATTTTCAGTTTGAACTAGGTCAGAATCAGAATAATTTTTTAAGGTTATAACTGCATATACTGCTACAGGGAACTATTCATTGTGTAAGACAGGCTTCATTGCAGATGCCAAGTTTGGATACTGTATATTTTGTTTTAGATGTGATTCCTTCAATATTTATAAAACAAAAATAACAATCAGTTAAATGATCCTTCGGTTCTATCCAAACCATGGGAATTGCAAGTGGCATATAATGTGTACCATTTTTCCACCCAGTCAAGTCTAGCACAGGAAACCCAGCATATTTGGGGCCCAGCTCTAATCAAAATCATCAACTTAACATCCAAAGTAAAGTTAATAACAATTTTTTACAAATGGCGTGAAATTTCACCTCTGAGACTTGAAGAAAAATCTGCATGATTTACACTCTTTCTTGGCATGATGAAAAAACAAAACGCTACAACACAATGCACTTCTAAATAGAAAGGAAGGTTATATTAAAAGGTTCCTATGAGAGAAAAGAAGGTTACATTAAAAGGTTCTTATTGACTGGTCAAAGAGAGTGCTAAAACTTTATTTAAAAAGTGGCTGTCACAGGAAAACTATACATGATGTAAAAATGCTGTCTAAATATCTCAATTCAGGATGAAAAATTGCACTAGAGTCACTAATCAGATTTCTTGTGAAGAAAACCTTGTCAACCAGTGTTATTACTCGTCATCCTTTGAATTGAAGAAAATCAAATCTTGTTTGGCTGAGGCATCAATTGAGTTCTGCCGAGAACAGTTTTTGAGGCACGGGATACATGATCTTGTCATTACAGATCGAGGTACTCCCTTTGCAGCTCTAAATTCAGGGAGTTTGAAATACAATTTCCGTCGCCTTATCACCCCTAAGCCAACGATGAAGTAGAAGCAGCCGTCAAAATTGTCAAGGATTTAGACATATGAAGACTAGAGATGATGATATAGACTTTTACCAAGCTCTCCTAGAATGGTGAAATAGCCTTTGAAACACATTGGCTCTAATCTGGCTCAACTATTACTGTCTATAAGAGTTAAGATTCTTCTCCCCATCAATCCAGATCTACTAAACACACAGTGAGGCACGGAGTCACAGAAAATTGTACAAAACATATGGGTCAAGAAGCGTCCACAACTTAAGAAGAGATCCCTTTACAGAAGGCAAAATTGTTAAGAGGGAAGGAGAGAAAACCTACATCGTGGAAGGTGAAGAGAAGATGGACATATATGGAGAGAAGATATAAACAAACAACTATATTATATGATTTTTATAAATAAGTGTGTAATATTAAATTAACAATTAAGAGGAGAGAGAGGAAACTATACTAAATCTAATAAGTGAATACATATCATACGATCAGTTAAAAAATATAAATATATATACATAAATCATAATGAATTAATTATATAATAAACAATGGATTAAAAAAAAGTGAAAACACAATAGTTAGGAATAGCCAAGTAAGATTCAGTCAGTGGAGAAAGTCATCACTCAGGAGCGTGGAGCAGTGAACCGGTAAGGTTCAAGTGATTGGAGCAGGTTGTCACTTCTACGGACCGAGATTCTTACTCTTATCGTGTTTACAAAATAGGTGAAATAAATCTGGAACTCCTCGCTATGTCCTGCTTCTTGTCCAGTGATCTTATATTTTTAATTTTGTGGAGTCATTTGAAAACATCATGGTTTTTAAAGCGTTTTTCAATGCCAGAAATGGCAATAAGTGACCTGGCGATCTCCAGAATACTATATCATCAGAGTACTATTTGTTATTTTAATATAAAATCACTTCAACTGTTTAAAACTGACTTGGTGTTAACTGTAAGTTGTTTAACAGATTAAGTGTGGATAGAAGCCAAATTATAATGTATGTCTCTCATTGTCTGTTTACAAAAATTTTATCTTTAATGGATTGGAGACAAATTATTATGTATACCTCTTATTTTCTCTTTACAAAAAATGTATCTTATTTAATTTTAATACAGGGTTTCTTGAACCTGCAATGGAGTCGTTGGAAGAGAGTTTTATTCACCAGACTAGTGGCCATAGCACCTACTTTTTATATTGCATTCTTTTCACGAATTGATGAACTGAGTTCACTAAATGATCGCCTTAATGATATCATGAGTCTTCAGCTTCCCTTTGCCACCTTGCCTGTCATTGCTTTCACTAGTAATCCCAATATAATGGGCGTCTTTGCTAATGGATTGTGAGTATAAACTTTTTGTTTTTATATTTAATATTCCTTTAAATTGAAATAAATGTGTATACTTTTTGTTATTAATGTTTTTTTTTTTCATTTTGATCATGAGAGGTTTAATGAAATAAATACCTGAAGGGTTCTAATATTAAAATAAACAAATCTTATTTAATAAAATTGAATAAGATGGTAATTGAGAGTCGTGCCAGAAATAAAACACAATAATGAAATTTAGTGTTTAATGTATGCCAGTGTTTCGGCCTAATAGACCGGGAGCCCAGAGCAAATAAGTTTACATATTTTATGAAAATTTTTAACTATCAATATCAAAAATATCCTCCTTCAGGAATAAGAAATTGGAAGTCTGCCACTCCAAATCCGATGGAATACAAAATGGAGGACAATTAAATCCGGAACAAATACTGAAAAACGGACATATTTTATGACGACTGAAACTTCGATCACCCTAAACTGCCTAAAATACTAGTTCGGAAAAACACAATATGCCATCTTAAGACCGGCGGATCGCCCGAGCAGACACAGCGGAAAATCCTACTTTCGGGAATCAAATTTTGACTTATTTTATGACGACCGAAACTTCGACCATATTAAACTACATAAAATATTGATTAAGAAAAGCATAACCTGCCACCTCTAGACCGGCGGGACGCCCGAGCAGACGCAGCCCAAAATACCACGTTCGGGAATTCAAATTTTGACTTATTTTATGACAGCCAAAAATTCCACCATATTAAACTGCAGAAAATATTGATTCGGAAAAGCATAATCTGCCACCTCAAGACCGGCGAGACACCCAAGCAGACGCAGCGGAAAATCCTACTTTCGGGCATTCAAATTTTGACAGTCTAAGAAAATTTATTGATGGTTCTAGTCTCACGGATATTTTAGAGGAAGCTGATGTGCTTGTATCTGGTTTAATATTTGGATTCCTGGGAGGAACAAATTACAAACGATGTTTCAGGATTCATCAGATAGCTTCACTAGCATTGAGAATCCTTCATTATAACTTCTATATAAAAACTATGGAATTGAATGTTGAAAAAGAAATAGTTACTTGATCAATCAAACAAAAAATGTGACTACTGATGTGATTGATTCCAAATTACAAGACAAAATCAAAATGTATGTTGATTTTGAAGCAAAAACTTCAAAGGGCGCACATGGTGCAACTCAACTATACTGGGTCAACTGCGTAAGGATGATGGATGTTTTCCATGACCTAAATAGAAGTATCAGAATGGGCGACGTTGAAAATTTCATTAAGAGTTTACATACTATGAATAGCTTTTTTTTTTTTAATAGTTGTTTTTATTGATAATGTTATTGATGCATTGAAAAAAGATAATAAAGTAGCACGGCAGATCAAGCTAGGGTTTTTTGGTGTCAGAAGAACAGACAAAAACTTTTCCCGGACTCCATATAATTTGATGCTTGAGCAAACAATAAATGCCGATGCTGGGAACAAACTTGTGGTGATCTCTGCTAACACAAATTCCATATCCGAAGTTACAAGCTTCCTGCTAAACATAGCCGGATTGAGAAAAGAAGAAGATGTCTCAAAGGACCTGAGAAAGAGTCAAATGAAGAACGATTGTAAGCAATTGGAAACAATTCTCGAATGTATACAGAGTCAGACTCAGATGAGTTTCAGGAAGCCGTTGAAAGCCTAAAAAACAACAAGACACCAGGAGTTGATGGGTTGCCATCAGAATTGCTTAAGCACGGAGGTCAAGAGGCAGAGAAGGCTCTTCACAATGTTATTAGTGAGAGAATACCAGTGGACTGGTATAAGACCATCATCTGCCCAATTCACAAGAAAGGGGACATCCTGGATTGCAGTAACTACCGGAGCATCCCACTTCTGTCCAGAATTTTGTTCCTCAGGTTACTACCCCACATGGAAGAGGTTGCCAAGAGATTGGCAATAACCAGGCTGGTTTTATGAGAGGAAAGGGCACCACAGAATCCTTTCCCTCAGGTTGATGCTGGAACAAGCCCGAGAATACAGTGTCCAAACTAGTGATGGGCAAAACTGGAGTACCAGTAGCAACTGTTTCTGCTACTTTAAAAAAACAGATGCAACTGTTTAAAACTATGCCAAGGAAAAAAAAAAGGAAAAAAAAAGCTCTATTCTAATTTGATGAGTGCCAGGCCAGGATGACTCCTGATGAGTGCTGATTCCTTACCAAGGAGGCTCCTCGAAGAAGAAATAAACTCCACCGGAAGAAGTGGGCAGCACAGACTTCGCTGGATGGACGAGGTAACCAAGGATGCACGCACCGTTCTGGGGATCCAGGATTGAAGAGTGGCTGCCAGAGCCGAAATAAATTAAACATAATTAGCCGACATAATTTAAAAAAAAACAGAGCATTTTTTTGGGTAGGGTAAGTGCTGAATAATCTGAAGGTTATATTATCATGTCCTGGAGCTGATTTAAATTCATTCCAAAGTCAGAGGAAAGTTGGGAACTTCTGTGTAAAAATGATCCAGCATAAATTTCTTCTAAATCCATGTATGTATGTGCATAATAACAATAATTGTTAATTGAAAATCAAATTATTTTTTTAATGAAGAAAATTGATCAATTCTATAATGGGTTCTGTGATTATTTGTGAATTTTCTTTGATATTTTTTCCTATCACAACTAACTCATTTTTCTCTCATAATAACTAGCTACCAGTTACATGAGTAAAAGACTTATGCTAATTCTAGATGTGGGCAGGATGGAAGGCTGAGAAATAGTGCGACTTAAGATTTAAAATAATTGATGAATTCATTAATACTACATAGTATTTGTAAGGAATGATAAGAGACATGACATCGATGATGGTGGGGGCTAGGTCTTGAGAGTGGGGAGAGCGAGTTGGGCTAGAAGCTCTCCCACCTTCTCTCTGCATTTGCTTGGACTATTTAAGAAGTATAATCAATATTACTTTAATATTCTGTAAACTATATGTTCACTGTATATATATATATATATATATATATATATATATATATATATATATATATATATATAACATTAGATAGAAGAGTATTGAGTATTGTGTGTATATTAGTAATAATACTCCACTGGCTAATGCCTATCCATAATAATACTATAGGTATCTCTTCACATATAGATAGCTAATAATAGCAATAATAGCTGGCAAAACTAAATTTATCATTGTCGGTTTCAACCTTCACTATCATCTTGTCTATTGAAATATTATATTATCTAAGAACTATCTAGGTTAGGGTTTATCGTCACTTTAGCTATTCCTAGAATTTCATATGTCTGATTAATTTTTTTGTAAGAGAATGGTTCTTGGAGGATTAATATGTCTTGGATAATGGATAATAGTGTGTCATGATAGGTTCAAACAGTGCTTATAGTGCTTTGTAAAACTTAAATGAGTATGTTATTAGTATGAGTCATATAAAAACAATAAAATATAAATAATAGGATATAATTAATGAAGGTTTAATGTATTATTCATTTCTATTTTTATATGTGTATGTCAGAAAATTTCTACTTATTTATGTTTATGAAATAATTAGTCATCCAGCTTGCTATAACTCTACGCAATTGTCACTCCTGTTTACTTGCTTTTGGAGCTCATGGAGATAGGCATGCCATGTATTGCAGTTCGGGATGACTCCAATTTCTCTTTGTGTGTAAGTCTTTCTCCCTCAGCTGACCATTGTACTGAAAGCAGTTAGTGCAGTGTTGCTTTTCCAATTTTCTCTGCTTTAGGTCATTCTCTGCATAAAGCAGACAAAGCTTTTTCAGCTGGCAAGGGTTAAAGTTTTGGTGGAATTGAAGGCATGTGAAACATCTTATAGCATAGGTAGTCTATCTATCTCAGCAAAATAAATATTGAAATATTATTTGAGGGCAATAAATTTACTCATATCTCAATTAATATTGCTGAATAAGCACTGAGTAATAAAATATTATATGATTCAATGAATAAAAAATCAATCATGTAGATAACAAATAATTTATATTTTGAATAATAAGTTGCAAATAAACGTGTTATGAATTAAAAATTATTTGATATTGAATAATTTTTTATCCAAATAATTCCCTAGTTAATAATAATGTCCTACTAGTAGTTCTTTATATTATTTAGGATTTTTTTTTCTTTTTCCCACATCTGTCTGTGGAGAAACACACCTGCCCTGCCACTAGTTATTATTGTTATATAGTTATTTAGACTATTTTAGTTATGACTGCATCATTTAGTTTTTGTATGTTAATATGTTATCTATTATTTATTAAAGTGTTTCATTTATATAACCAGGTTAATTATGAATTAATAATGATTATGCTGGGTGTAATGTAAATTTTAATCATTATTTATTTTTTTACAGGGGTAATAAACTGGTTTCTAGTCTTCTTAGTGCTGTTGTGATAATCATTAACATTTCATATGTTATCACCAGCTTCAAAGATATCAGTATCTGGTGGCAATGGGTTCTTCTTTCTGTTTACATGGTGCTGTATATTTGTATGTGTTTCTATCTGGTAGCACACACTGCATGCAGCATGGCTTCTCCAGATGGCTTTATTGGTCGGCAATCAGTAAGTTTATCTTTTCTGTTCATTCTAAATTTCAATACATTTTTCTTAAGAACAGCTTATACTTCTTTCTTTGTATACTTTGGAATGCTTAGCAATGGGGACACTGTAAAGCAATCTTCTATATTGTAAATTTATCTTCATATTATTAACTTGATAGAATATACAGCATTCTTTTTTAAATAAGAAGACCCTTCTGAGCATTAATACTGCAATTGAAACAGTTTATCTGGAATCTAAAGAAACTTTCCTGTGCATTCATGGTGAATTTAACTGCTCTTTACAAACTACTTTATGGCTTTTTTGCAATTTATAGTGGGATGTGGGGGGTGGGTGCACGATAGAGGGGTCTAGCCCATATACTAATATGTTCCTAATTAGGGATTGATAAATTATTTGCCACTTCTATAAATTTGTTTTATTGAAAACTAGTTTCGAATGTTATACATTCATCCTCAGTTCTAAAAACACTGTGTTTTCTAAAATGTATCTCACATCTAAAATTTATTATCTTAAACGTAATAAAAATAATAACAAAATACCACCACATATTTTTTTTAAATTATTATAATTAGACAATCTCTTTTGTGTAACCAGTTTTTAATAATCAATAATTTAACAGATTTTTTTACAATTTTCAGGTCAAAAATAAGTAATCTTAAAATTAAACAAATATATTAGATAATAATAAGATAGAAATAAAATAAATCAAATAATAAATTAAATCTTACTATAAATATACATCTACGAACTTAAATAAGATAATTTTTAATGTCATAAACAAATTTAATGATAATAGTGCAGTTGTTATGAAAATAAAATTTGATAAAAAGTTGATTAGAAATATTAAATTTCCTAAAATTAATAAATTAGAAATTCCTGAAAAAATTGAGTAATGATACTAACAATAATAGTGGAAATAATATACATAACGAATATCAATTAATTAATAAAATTTCTCATAATAAAAATATGAATGACACTTTAGTGTAATTGCGTGTTCGGGGTACGATGTACACTAAATAATTGATAACAGTTCAAAGCGGTGCTTTTATTTTCCAAAATAATTGGTACATAAGAAGCGTACTATAGCAGAATAAAATAATAGCGGACGATAATACACACACATGAGAGAGCTCTCAACAGAACAACTTTTTCAGGGAGGTAATTAATAGGCTTGCCAATGAACACGCAAGAAAATTTGACTATTGAAATTTGCAATAAGAAAATTAGTTAATTGAAAATGTTTAGCGGAAAAACGAAAAAATGAAATAATTAATTTTATATACATTGGCAAACCCATTTTACAACCATAACCTCCCTGGCACTGATATCACTATCACTGCCCAGTTGCCACATCACTCCCCCCAATGACATCGGCACAGAACCGCACCTTAGGCTTCACCTCTCTACCAGAGCGAGTGCGGTAACCACGTTGCAACGTAGGAGGGTCTGCGTCGAGGTCATTCGGATGGTCGCCTGAAGGTCCTGCGGCAGGTGTAGGGTCGATCTCTGGTGGCGGTGCTTTCTCCGTTGTCGTCCAGGAGATGGGCCGGCTTCAGTCGATCCATGGATATGACCTTCCGACCGGAAGGCAGCTGGACAGTGAAGGTCTTCTCTTCCCTCGAGATGACTTTAAAAGGGCCAGAGTAGGGAGGAGTCAGTGACTTACGGACGTGGTCATCCCTCAGAAACACATGACTGCAGTGCCCTAAGTCTCGGTGGACGAACGTCTTGGCTGTGCTGCTGCGGTGAGGAGCTGGGCGAAGGTCCTTCATGGCCTGGCGAAGAGACTTCAACGTCGACTCGGTGTCTTCAGGACGTCTGGAAGGCTCGAAGAACTCGCCAGGGAGACGTAGAGGCTGCCCGAAGGTCATTTCAGCAGCGCTGGCCCCGATTTCCTCTCTAACGGCCGACCTGAGACCCAAGAGAACTGTTGGCAGCACAGTCGTCCAGCCATCATTGTTGAGTGCTGCCATGAGGGATGCCTTAAGGGACCTATGCCACCGCTCGATGCACCCATTGGACTGCGGATGGTACGCCGTCGTGCGACAACGCTGGATACCAAGGACACTAGTGAGACTAGTGAAAAGGTCTGATTCGAACTGGCGTCCCTGGTCGGTGGTAATCCTTGCAGGCGTACCATATCGAGAGATCCACGTGCCCAATATTGCTTCGACTACCGCAACACTGGTGATTTCCTCCAATGGGCACGCTTCGGGCCAACGGGTACATCTGTCGATCATCGTGAGACAGTATCGCTGTCCATTAGAGGGCGGCAAAGGTCCGATAATATCCACATGGATGTGCTCGAACCGCCCGCTCGGCTCGAAATTACCCGGAGGGGTGACCGTATGCCGAACCACTTTGGAGCGCTGGCAGGGTATGCAACAGCGAGCCCACCTCGAGATGTCGGCATTCATGCTCGGCCAAAAAAATCTCTGGGCAACTAAGCGTCTGGAGGTTCGTATGCCGGGGTGACTGAGCCCATGTAGCCGCTTGAAGATGTTCTGACGCATGGATTCAGGAACGTAAGGTCGCGCATGAGAAGTGGAGGTCTCGCAGAGGACCGCTGTTGAGCTTCCAGGAGGTGTCATCCAGCGAAGTTGGAGACGAGGATTCTTCTGCATCTCCTGGATCGACGAATCATTCGCTTGCTCCTCAGCTAGACGAGCAAAGTCTTCCGTGCAGTCAATATCCTCCACTCTCGACAGCGCGTCGGCGACCGTGTTGTCATTCCCGGCTACATGGCGGATATCGGTTGTGAACTGACTAATGAACTTAACCAACCGAATCCGCAAGGGCGTCGCTGTGTCCGGCTTCTGCAAAAATGCGAACTCCAGAGCCTTGTGGTCTGTCCAGATGACGAATTGTCTCCCCTCCAGTTGGCCTCGAAAGTGCTTGATGGCCCGATGGATCGCCAGCAGCTCCCGATCGTATGTGGAGTATTTCTGCTGGGCTGGAGCGAGGGACTTAGAAAAGAATCCTAGAGGCCGCCAGGCGTCGCCCTCCTTCTGCTGCAAGACAGCACCCATCGCAGTGTTGGACGCATCACGGACCAGCACGAGATCTGCATCGTGCTTGGGGTGTCCAATCACCACCGCTGCTTTGATGGCGGCCTTGCAGCGCTCGAACGCCTGGTTTGAATCTTCACTCCAAGTAATTGGCGACCTATCATTCTTCTTCGCTCCAGCCAAGTACTTGTTAAGCGGACCTTGCAGCTCTGCCGCTCTGGGTATGCAACGTCGGTAGAAGTTAAACATACCCAGAAAGCGTCGGAGATCCTTGACAGTGCCAGGTCGTGGGTAGGTGGAGATGGCCTCTACTTTAGCAGGCAGTGCGGTGACGCCCTCCGAATTCACGTGGTATCCGAGAAACTCGACGTCCGGACGCCCGAAGACACATTTGGCCAAGTTTATGGTCAGCCCTTGGTCATCCAGCCGTCGCAGTACTTCCTCCAGATGTGCTCGGTGTTCCTCTTCATCTCTGGAGCATATGACGATGTCGTTCAGGTACCACCACGCAAACTCCAGACCTTGAAGAACCCTATCGAGAAAACGCTGAAAGGTCTGAGAGGCGTTCCTGAGACCAAAACACATCCGGAGAAATTCGAATAGACCAAAGGGAGTTATGACTGCTGTCTTCGGTATGTCCTCCTCTGCCACCGGAATTTGATAATATGCACGGTTGAGGTCCAGCTTGCTGAAGATCTTCTTACCGTGCATATTGATGTTAAAATCCGCCAAGTTCGGAACTGCATACCTGTCTGGAATTGTCTTGGCGTTTAGCTGACGATAATCTGCGCAAGGTCTGATTCCACCGTCCTTCTTCTGCACGATGTGGAGAGGGCTAGCCCAAGGGCTGTTTGAAGGCCTGCAAATCCCTTCCTCCATCATCTGGGCAAATTCCCTCTTGGCGGCGATGTACCTTTCCGGTGGAAGGCGCCGAGCTCTCGCTGCGACTGGAGCTCCCCGTGTCTCTATGTAGTGCCGCACGTCGTGCTTGGGCTGCTTCGTGAACGTGGTCGGGTTCGTGACGCTGGGGTACTTGCGCAGGATCTCTGTGTACCATTCTCCTGCTGGGACGGAGTACACAGTGGGAACTGGTACTGTCGCCAGCCTGCCGCGCGTCGTTAGCCCAGTGATGCCATCTACCAACTGGCAACCGGCGAGGTCTACTAATATGTTATGGCGATATAGCAGATCCGCGCCGATAATGGGGTAGCTCACCTTTGCCACGACGAAACGCCAGGGAAGGCTCTTCCGCAGCCCCAAGTCCACGTTCAGCAGTGTGCTACCGTAGGTCGGAATAGGGGTGCCGTTCGCTGCATACAGCGTGAACTCCTCGCTCATTCTTCTCGTCGGCGTCTTCACCGGGAACACATATAGGGTGGCTCCTGTATCCACCAAGTATCTGTGCCCGGACTTCTTGTCCGTGACGAAGAGTCGGCGGTTAATTACCTGAGCGACAGAGTCCGCCTTGTCCGTCGCTGCGACTAGTTCCCGATGGCTTCGGGACGGGTGAGGGCCTCCAATCGCACGGCTGGCGGCAGTTTGTCGCTTTACTCCCAAACCTGTTGTGGTAATAACACAGGCGGCGACCCTTACTTCTGCTACGGCTTCGTGGCCGGTTCCTCCCCTCATACCTTCCTCGGGTTTCTAGAGCTGCAACGCGTTCGGTCAATCTCTCCAGGGCCGCTAGAAGCCTGTCTTCTCTGTCGTTGAAGGTGGAGGGCCGCATGGCAGCTACTTCGCCGGTTCGGTACCCCTGGATCTCGGCGATGCGGTCAGCAATGGTGCTGAGTTTGACCATGTCGGCCGGCTCCGCAGCTGCTAGCGCTGCCTGCATCCCATCTGGCAGTCCCCGTAGCCAGATTGACTTTAATAGGTCGCTAGGCAGTGTGGTTCCCCCCAAAGACTGCAGTTCCCTCAAAAAGTGCGATGGGCGGCGGTCCCCGAGACGTTGGTCTTCGAGGAGTTTCTTGATTCGAGTATGTTCGGAATCACCGAAACTCCCCATCAGCCTGGCCTTGAGTAATTCGTAGGGGTTCTCCAACGGAGGTTGCCTGATGAGGTCTATGACATCTCTGAGCGGCTCTCTGTCCAATTGCGTGGCCACGTATCTAAATCTAGTAAGCGAATTAGTGACCCGGTACAGGTCGAAAACCATTTCGCACTGTAAGAAAAACATCTCCGGGTCACTCTTACGAAATGTGGGCATTCGGGCCGCAACTGTGGCCGCCGAAGCAGCTTCGATCACCTGGGGAGCAAACCCCGTCTCTTTGCCCTCATCGGCTCCATCGAGTGTCAATAAATCGAATTTATTGCTAAGGGGCATCTTCACTTATAGTCCTTAGCGTACAAAAAAAAATTATAACAATTGTACTCACCGATCACGTCGGGGTCACCACTTTAGTGTAATTGCGTGTTCGGGGTACGATGTACACTAAATAATTGATAACAATTCAAAGCGGTGCTTTTATTTTCCAAAATAATTGGTACATAAGAAGCGTACTATAGCAGAATAAAATAATAGCGGACGATAATACACACACATGAGAGAGCTCTCAACAGAACAACTTTTTCAGGGAGGTAATTAATAGGCTTGCCAATGAACACGCAAGAAAATTTGACTATTGAAATTTGCAATAAAAAAATTAGTTAATTGAAAATGTTTAGCGGAAAAACGAAAAAATGAAATAATTAATTTTATATACATTGGCAAACCCATTTTACAACCATAACCTCCCTGGCACTGATATCACTATCACTGCCCAGTCGCCACATCACACTTAATAAATACAATAATTTATAGAAAATAAAAAATAGAGCTGAAAACAAAACCAACATACTAATACCGAATAATATACTAAATGTTTTATCATTAGGAGATAATTTTACCTTTAATTTTCTGAATAAAGATAATGATGTAATAAAATTAATAATGGATTTAGAAAACAAATTTGAAAATATACAAACGTCAGATAATCACATAAACGCAACTAGAAATAAAATATGTTCTTTAATAAATAATTATATATCTACTTAAAATAAAATAAATTCCCCTCTAAATATACAAATAATTAAAGATTTGAAACAATTTTTAAAATCAAATAGGGATATAATTGTGATTAAATCTGATAAAACCAAAAAACTAGCTATCATGTACAAAAATGACTATTAGAGATTGATAAATTATTTGCCACTTCTATAAATTTGTTTTATTGAAAACTAGTTTAATTAAATCTTACTATAAATATAAATCTACGAATAAGATAATTTTTAACGTCATAAACAAATTTAATGATAATAGTGCAGTTGTTATGAAAATAAAATTTGATAAAAAAACATTCATCTTCAGTTCTAAAAACACACAAAAAATTCAAAAATAAGCAACTTAAAATATATTTTGGTGTTATTAAACATTTATGAATTATGAATTTAATTAAGACAAGAAATCATGTTGGTACTTAAATTATTACAATTAGACAATCTCTTTTGTAACCAGTTTTTAATAATCAATAATTTAACAGATTTTTTTACAATTTTCAGGTCAAAAATAAGTAATCTTAAAATTAAAGAAATATATTAGATAATAATAAGATATAAATAAAATAAATCAAATAATAAATTAAATCTTACTATAAATATACATCTACGAACTTAAATAAGATAATTTTTAATGTCATAAACAAATTTAATGATAATAGTGCAGTTGTTATGAAAATAAAATTTGATAAAAAAACATTCATCTTCAGTTCTAAAAACACACAAAAAATTCAAAAATAAGCAATTCAGAATATATTTTGGTGTTATTAAACATTTATGAATTATGAATTTAATTAAGACAAGAAATCGTGTTGGTACTCACCAAGGTTTAAATGGATTCTATCAAACAGAAAAGTTTGTACTGGTTTCTTCTCGCATTGTACTAACAATGAACGAGAGGTAGGTAGGATGTTTTTAGCTAAATGCTTTAAGGGTCAGGATTTTTCCAGTAATGCCGATGAGTAATTGTTTTTTCTGTTATAGATGGGAATAAATTTAAGATTGGACTATTGGAGATATTTATTTGGTCATTTAAGCAAAGTTTGTACTGGTTTCTTCTCACATTGAACTAACAATGAACGAAAGGTAGGTAGGATGTTTATAGGTAAACAATTCAAATATTTAAAATTTCTCTGTCTTATATAATAATAAGACAGAGAATTTCAACTTTGCAATTCATTTAAATGAAAAAAAACCATAAATTCATCAAAGACTCAAAGAGTTTAAATAAACTCAAAGAGTTTAATTAATACATCACGTTGAAAACAGCCTCAAATTAAATATATATGAAGCACTTGAAATAATAAAATCCAATCCAGATTTTTGCTTAAATGACCAAATAAATATCTCCAATAGTCCAATTTTAAATTTATTCACATCTATAACAGAAAAACTAATTACTCACCGGCATCACTGAAAAAATCCCGATCCTTAAACTCTTTACCTACAAACATCCTACCTATCGTTCATTGTTAGTTCAGTGTGAGAAGAAATCATTACAAACTTTTCTGTTTGATATAATCCATTTAAACCTTGGTGAGTACCAACATGTATTTGATTTCTTGTCTTAATTAAATTCATAATTCATAAATGTTTTATAATACTGATTTATATTACATGTAATTTAATATGTATAATAATACCAAACTATATTTTGAATTGCTTATTTTTGATTTTTTTTTTTGTGTGTTTTTAGAACTGAAGATTAATGTATAACATTCGAAACTAGTTTTTAATAAAACAAATTTATAGAAGTGTCAAATAATTTACTAATCCCTAATTAGGTTGATCCTTCTATATTATCATGCGGATGTCAACTAAAAATGACTATGATGATAATATGGAAAATCTCCTTAATGATAAAAACAGATATAGAATTATAAGAAATAACTGATAACAGAATTTACCGACGGAAATTAACAAATATACCCAAAAAATACATAAAATAGGTTATATAGATAAACATATTAAAAACAAATTACTAACCTCAGGTTGTACCACGCCTAGAATTCATTGTCTTATTAAACTGCATAAAGAGAATAATAGTTTAAGACCAATTATAAATAATATTAATGGTCCTTGTGAAGCTTTGTCTAAATTATTAAATCTTGCATTAAATAAATTAAATAACAATAATAATTATGATGTTAAAAATGCAATTGTAATAACAGAAATTTTAAGTAACATAGACTTAAGCAATGATGATTATGAAGTTATAATCAGTTGACATCCGCATGATGGTATAGAAGGATCAATCTAATTAGGGATTGATAAATTATTTGCCACTTATATAATTTGTTTTATTGAAAACTAGTTTCGAATGTTACCCATTCATCCTCAGTTCTAAAAACACAAAAAAAATTCAAAAATAAGCAATTCAAAATATAGTTGGTATTATTATACATATTAAATTATATAAATCAGTATTATAAAACATTTATGAATTATGAATTTAATTAAGACAAGAAATCAAATACATGTTGGCACTCACCAAGGTTTAAATGGATTATATCAAACAGAAAAGTTTGTACTGGTTTCTTCTCGCATTATACTAACTATGAATGAGGAATAGGCAGGATGTTTTTAGGTAAACGATTTAAGGGTCAGGGTTTTCCCAGTAATGCCGGTGAGTAATTGTTTTTTCTGTTATAGATGGGAATAAATTTAAGATAAGACTGTTGGAGATATTTATTTGGTCATTTAAGCAAAAATCTGGATTGGATTTGAAGGATTTATTATAAAATTACTAGTTACTAGTTTTCAATAAAACAAATTTATAGAAGTGGCAAATAATTTATCAATCCCTAATGAAGTTATAAGTCTAGATGCTCAATCCCTTTTTACAAACATTTCAATAGATGACTGTTTGAAAATTCTAGAAGATAATTTGGAAGAGACAAAAAACAGTACTATGATCAAAGACAAAAAAATCTTTATAGAAGAAGTAAAATTTTGCATAAAATATAATTATTTTTAATACAATAATAATTTTTATCAACAGTTGTATGGATTGCCAATGGGGAGAGAGGGTGTAATTTTAGGCAATTTGAGTGGAATATACCTTAATAAACTACTACCCACACAAATTGAAAAATAAACCGTTTCTGATCCAAATATATATATATATAGATGATTTGTATATAAGAGTGAGAAGAAATCAATATAATGAAATTTTGGAATTGTTGAATAGTTATAATGATAGGATGAAATTCACAATAGAAAAAGTGGTAAATAATAGACTCAGGTTTCTTGATATATAAATTTCTATGTATAACAATAATAATAATAAATTACACACAAAATGGATGAAAAAAAGATGTTTGTAGCAATAGATTGTTAATTTTTTTTTCCAACCACCCCAAAATACAGATAATCAATACTGAAAAAAAAAATATCAATAGAAGCATCAAACTAACAGACAAACAATTTATAAAAAACAAAAACAGAAGAATATTAAAAGAAAATTTCTATCCCATGAAAATAATCAATAAATTATGGCATAATGAAATAAATCAAAAATCATTAGAAAAAAATGATAATATAGATAACCCACAAGAAAAGCATATAGTAAACACGATAAATAAAACAGAAAAATCAGTTAAAACAAAACAAACTTATAACCCAATTCTTCAAAGATAATATAAATATAGACAATAATATTATTAAGGAATGTAAGAAACAAAATAACTATAATTATCCTAAGACATTTTACAAATTAGCACGTGTTCCTGGATTGACCGATAACATAAAAAAGATTTTTAAAGATTATAACCATTTTAATTTAGGACTAGGTTTATACAATAATAAAATATTAGAAAATTTCATTAGTAACATTGGCCAATTGGAAAAGCAAATGTCATTTACCAATTGGAACGTGCAGATTGTGAAAGAGTTCACATTGGTGAAACTTCAAAAAAATTAAAAACAAAAATTTCACAACATATTTCTAATTTTAAAAATGCTAAAAATATTAATGTAACAGCTCTTGCTAATCATAGCATTAAGTTGCAACATAAATTTAAATTTGAAGAACCTAAAATATTAGATAGTGAGCACATAACGAGAAATAGAAAATTATTAGAAGCAATACATATTTTTTAAAAATAATAAAATAACTGTTAATTATAAAACAGATACTAACGCCCTAGGTACCCATTATGCTGATATAATAAATAAGATAAAAATAAAATAAACATAATTCACAATAGTAAGATTAAATAATAATGATAATTAGTTATAATAGAAAGATCAATATATATTATATTAATTAGTATTAATTATATTAGATATATTAATTAGTAGATTTCAGACCTAATATGTTTATGTTTGTTGATGGGTATTTTGACTATATAAGTTGATCTTCTTAAGATTACATAGTTAAACAAGATTAGTTTAAATCAAAATAGACTAGTATGAGCAGATGACTCCTATTGAAACCATGTGACAAAATAGTATCCTATGGATAAATAGATACAAGCTAAATGGTAATTTATTTATTAATGAGATGTAACAGTCCATTCAATATGTCCGTAGGATAAGTAAAGAAAAAACAAAAGTTTGACAAAACTCGATTGTTTTATTCAACATAGTTGCCTTCGAGGGCGACACAACGAGTACCAGGCCATTTAAAAAGTCCGTGGGATAACACATAGATGGCGTTACTAGATTTTTTTCCATATGATTTTTGTTTAGTACTAACCTTCAAACGATACGTGTGTAATTTTGATAGCAATCTGACTATTGATTCGTGAGTTATAGCATTTTGTGTGAAGCAACTTTTGTTATTGAAATAAAAATGGAAAAAAGTGAATTTCGAGTTTTGATAAAGCATTGCTTTTTGATGAAAAAAAATATGGTGGAAACCAAACAATGGCTTGATAAACATTATGTGGACTCTGCTCCATCGAGTCAAATGGTAGAAAAGTGGATTGCTGAATTTAAACGTGGTCGTACTAGCACAAATGATGCAGAGCGCAGCGGACGCCCAAATGAGGCTGTTATTCCAGAAAACATTAAAAAAAATCCACAAATTGGTTATGAACGATTGAAAATTGAAGGTACACGAGCTAGCTAACATTGTAAACATATCAGATGATAGTGTTTTTACCATTTTACACGAAAATTTGGGTATGCGAAAGCTCTGTGCAAAATGGGTGTCGCGTGAGCTCACAGTCGATCAAAAACAACAGCTTCAGATGAGTGTTTGGCTCTGTTAAACTGTAATAAAATCGAATTCTAACGTCGATATGTGACAATGGATGAAACATGGCTTCACCATTACACACCAGAATCCAAAAGACAGTCAGCTGAGTGGACAGCAGTTTGACAAATTGACACCAAAGCGAGCAAAGACACAACAGTCGGCCGGTAAGGTGATGGGGTCTGTATTTTGGGATGCGAAGGGAATAATATTCATCGAATATCTCCAAAAAGGAACCACCATCAATAGCGACTATTACTGTGCACTTTTAGATCGATTGAAGGCGGAAATTGCAAAGAAACGGCCACATTTGCAAAAGAAAAAAGTGTTGTTTCACCAAGACAATGCACCGTGTCACAAATCGATGAAAACGATGGCAAAAATTGAATGAATTGGGCTTCGAATTGCTTACCCACCCACCATATTCTCCAGATTTAGCCCCCAGTGACTTTTTCCTGTTCTCAGATCTCAAGAGAATGCTTGCTGGGAAGAAATTTAAGTCCAATGATGAAGTAATTGCTGCAACTGAGGCCCATTTTAAAGAGAAAGAGAGATCGTACTATAAAAGTGGTATCGAAAAGTTGGAAAATCGCTATCTGTTAAGTGATTTTGGGTCAAATAAATTTAAAAAAGTGTTTAAATTATTAAGTAAACTAACCTTATACATTTTTATTCAGCACACCAAAACATCTTAAATGTTGAAAAAATCATCAAAAACAAAATAATATTTTTTTTTCAGTTCCGAGGTGCTCAAAATTTTTAAAAGCCACAAAATTACGTTTCGGTTTGAAGCTCTCTATCTTGTCTTCAGTGTATCCGATATCAATGTTCTTGGACTTTTTAGAAAGAGGGATGTTTCTTCATTCCATATATGTAAACAGCTATTGCATTATCTTAGAAGGTCTGTATAAAAAAAATATGATTACCAAATAAAACCAAAATTGAGTTTTTTTTTGTAGATAGTTCTAAAACATGTAGGAACACCATGGTTAAAGAAAATCGCGTAGTTTAAGAACCTTTACTGATGTCCCAAATTTGGTTTGAATCATTCAAAGGATTCCTGATTTATGAGCAATTTTATGAATCTAAAAAAAATTTCAAGGATTAACCATTGGAAAAAGTTATGGAAATCAAAATTTATTATTACATTTGTCCAAAAATTCGAATAGGGGTTTTTCAGAGTGCTAAAACCAAATTTGACGCCAGTTTTGAATAAAAAAATTCTGTTAATATACCCCGTAGAAGAATACTGTTTATCATTACATACAAATTTACTATTTCCGGATCAAGAATAATGTTTTTATATTGCCACCTTGAATATGGTCTTAAATATTTAAATTAAATTTAATATATGAAGGAATGAGATTGTCCGAGAGGCGGTCAAAAAGTGGAACACAATTAATAAAAACTATTTATTAGGAGCCGACGTTTCGACCCACTTTGCAGTGCTGGTTCAGGGCTGAATAAACAAGATGCAAAAATAAAAATAAAACAATGGTCAGTGAATGAATTAATAATGTAAAAGATTTAGTGAGAAAAATTAAAACAGTGAATCGACTATTTCGTTACATGAATAAGTAAAATGAAACTGATAAGAGTAATAACAACAATTAAAAATAAATTAGTGAATATTAATATATTAAACTGATTATTAATAAAACTGGCTATATACAAATAAAAATAGGTAAACTAAGAGATAACTAACAATAAATAAAAATTAATAACTCTGTTTAATAAGTAAAAAAGGGAATAAAAATAAATAAACAGACAAAATTTAGTACCTTGAAGCTCAAAGGGGAAGGAATAACTTAGCAAAGTAATTAAGGAGGCAGTGTAGGAGTAGTAATTAAAATATCATTAATAGTTTGAAAACTTTCTATCAGTATTCCTTTGTATGCACTTAGTTTTTGTTCGTTACATCCCCTACAGATGGCACTTATAATGACAACCCCTCCCCACTGCCTTTTTTGTATAACTATTAATGATATTCTAATTACTACTCCTACACCGTATAAATAAATGAATAAATACTTTTTCATTTTTTTTTTCTACTTGTAACTGTAATTTTTTTAAATCAATAAAGTATTATTATTTATTATTATATTATAGCTCTCGAAATTGTCAATCTTCTGATCTCCGGCAATTGACATTTTAGTCCAATTTGGTTTGCAAAAAATTAAGTAATCTTAATTTTCAGATGTGTTGTATGTATTGCGTCTCTTGTATAAAATTTAAGTTTTCTACATCCTCGTTCTTTTGCGTTTTTCACCGTCTTAAAAAAGTGCAAAGATTTGGAGAAGTTCTGAAAATTTATTCATTTATTTTTTTTAGGGTACTGATTACGAATTTGTAGGTATCAAAATTGTAGGTAATTTACCCTTATTAAATTTAGTATAAAATAAATATTTGAAATTAATCGAATAATATATGGTTTTCAAAGTACATAAAAAAAAAATTCTTTTGGTTTTTTTTTTTTTTTGATACTCCCAGGAAAAATTCGAGGTAACAAAGTAGAAATTCGTTATCAGTACCCTTAGAAATATAACATAACAAATTTTGAGGATATGAGTCAACTTTTTTTCAATGTAGAATTACCCAAAAATGTTGATCAAAATCGGCGACGGACACATTGTGCATTTCTCTTGTCAGCTGAAGAATGTGTTCAGGGTAAACGAGATGGGGACATAGTGTCAAAAGTATTCGTACACCTGGTTAAAAACTAATATAATAAAAAATATTGCTATTATTTCCAGGGAGTAATTTATAAAAATAAAACCATTTAATATAAACATCAACACATAAATAAATAAATATGTTTTTTATAATATAAACCGTAAAACACTGGGGTATAAATAATTTTTTTTTTTAAATCTATCAACAGAGTGGTTCAAAAGTATTTGTACACTTTATTATTTTTATACCAAACTTACTATTGTATTATTTAGTAATTTATATAGCAAAACTTTTATTAATATTTAATGGTGGCACCTTTGGCTTTTAATATACATTGAAGGCGCTGTAGCATTGAATTGAAGTAGGAAGTGGGGGGTTAACATCTGTTTAGTCACGTTGTAGAGGATCCAGATCTTAATTCTCCAAGTTGTCTTTTCTCTTTTCCCAAATTTGTCTACACTAATTGGAAGATTTCTTTTTAAAATGTCAATATGTTTTATATGATCCATTATTCCGTCATTAAATTCAAGGGATCTCACGCCAGCAGCATTTATATTACCACAGTCCATGAATGACTTATCTATGTTTGATATTAGGGACTACATTGCTCGTTTCCTTTGCGGTATTTCTTTTTCTCCAAATATTTATTCTACGCCAGTGAGTTGTTATAATAGAGCCGGGGCATTTGTTATAATAAAGACTTAAAAATTATTAAAGTTTTCATAAAGAATTAAAAGAACTAAAAAATGCTTGACCGAAAGATAACAGAAACTACAGAAATGTTTTACCCAAATAACAATATATTTTTTTTTTAATTTTATTGTTTATTGATTGTGTACAGTACGTACGAGTTTATTAAGATGACAAAAATGTTATAATTACAATATATTTTTAAGGCTTCTAGCACTGGTCAAGGGCAAAGTGACGACTGAGAGTCGTAAGTCTTTGGTGCTTTCGTCATCAATAATCAATTTTTAGACCATTTCCAATTTCTTTTCTCGATATATATTTTTAGGCAGGGACATTTAAAAATTGTCTGTATAGAGGTGTGTCCGTTTGAGAGAGGTTTCCCTTAGGAGAGTTTCACTGTAAATAGAATTAAATATGAGTAATATTGTTAAATATATTTATAACTGAATGAAAATACTTTTCATTTTATTTTTCTTGGTTTGCTTTGTTTTCAAGATTTTGTGTATTTGAGTAATATTATTATTACTCATACTTATAATTATGGGAATAAAATATATTATGGCAACCTCTTATCCTTGTCACACCATCCTCTGCCTCAAGGGCAAGGTACAAACTCGCGAACTTATCATATAGAATGGGAGCTGAGACCAAAAAACCTGTCTGATTTCAAGAAAATTTGTTATCGTGTAGGCCGAAAAGAGTACTTTCGGCCTACACTATCATACATTTTCTTGAAATCAGAAATGTTTTTTGGCCTCAGCCCCCGGTCTAACAGGAAGAAGAGAGTAAACTGGTTGAAATTGAAACTCAGAGTTGTATGACAGTTCGAACCGTCGTTTAAAACCGATGAAAGGCCGTTTCCACAAGTTCGGACTGACATCCAATTATTCAAAGAGGTGTCAGACTGCAGGAAATATAGGATCCAACTCTGATAATTATCAGACCGTGTGAAAGAATTGTATGCTTTCTGCGTAAACTAAATTGGATCCGGATCAGACTTCAATAATTATCTGATCATGTGAAAATGGTCTAATACGTTATTTATATATCAATGTGTTATTTATATAGTGTATATCAATATTTTATACACTTCTTGCCAAGTACTAATGGAAAAACCGAATTATCAGACCTAAAACTAAAAATTCTTGATTTTTTCCAGACGCCAAAAATTCAAGCAGAAATCCTGATCTTCGAGGAATTCAAAGCTGCTGGAAACCCTGTATAGAGCATCTGTGGAAATATCTGAAGGATAAAGTCTGAAAATACAATGTTTCTAATTTCCGTTATTTAAAAAGTGTTATTACTGAGGAGTGGAACGAGATTCCTACGTCATTGACGCAGAAATTAGTTAATTCAATGCCACATCATCTTCATTGTATATTAATAGCCAAAGTTGGCCCCACTAACAAAATTAACAAAAGTTTTAATTAACAAAAATTTTGCTATAAATCTAATACAGTACTACTATAAGGTTAAGTTAAACAGCTGATTAGTTGCAGAATTAACTTCAATAAAAATACAGTTAAATTAGCTATTAGCAGTTGGTTCACAGATAATGTTTACAGCTAAAATAACTATTAGCTGAAGTGAACACCTAAATTTTTTAGCTATAGAAAATAACTGTTATTTAAACTAAAACTTAGCCTTAAAATTAGCTTTAAAGAATATTGGAATATTCTTCCTACTTTTCTTTTTATTAGAAGAATAATTTTAAGTGCTAATTTTCATCTAGTTATAAGTTTTTTAAAAAATTATAGTTTATTTACTTCTTGGAAGAGGGGAGGTTGGATTTCAGTAACTTGGGTCCTGTATTTCAGTAACTGTTCCAAATTTTAAAAAATATTACAGATGAAACTTGTAGAAAATTTAACGTTCTTTAAAACTGTTTAAAATTTGATAGTAACTGATCTAGGTTGGCAGATGTTCATATTTCCAGTCTATGGTGAAAGTACTTTCGGCCTACACAATCAAAAATTTTCTTGAAATCAGACACGTTTTTTGGTCTCAGCTCCCATTCTATATGACAAGTTCGCGAGTTTGTACCTTGCCCTTGAGACAGAGGATGGTGTGACAAGGATAAGGTGTTGCCATAATATATTTTATTCCCATAATTATAAGTATGATTAATAATAATATACACATATGAGTAATAATAATATACACGAAATCTTACTCATATTTAATTATATTTACAGTGAAACTCTCCTAAGGGAAACCTCTCTCAAATGGACACACCTCTATACAGACAATTTTTAAATGTCCCTGCCTGAAAATATATATCAACTTCGTTTTTTGAATTTCCACTCACGATATATCGAAAAAAGAAATTGGAAATGGTCTAAAAATTGACTATTGATGACGTAAGCAGCAAAGACATACGGCTCTCAGTCGTCACTCTGCCCTTGACCAGTGCTAGAAGCCTTAAAAATATATTGTAATTATAACAGTTTTGTCATATTAATAAACTGTACTGTACTGTACACACACAATAAACAAGAAAATTAAAAAAAAATATATTGTTATTTGGGTAAAACATTTCTCTAGTTTCTGTTATCTTTCGGTCAAGTATTTTTTAGTTCTTTTAATTCTTTATTAAAACTTTAATAATTTTCAAATTCTTTATTATAACCAATGCTCCTATAAATTTAAGGGATCCCACTTCTGCTGCATTATTACAACACGACCATGAATAGTTTACCTATGTTAAAAGGTAAATATTGCTTGCCTAGCAATATTTTTTATTATAATAGTTTTTAACCAGGTGTAGGAATACTTTTGACACTATGTCCCCATCTCGTTTACCCTGAACACATTCTTAAGCTGATAAGAGAAATGCACGATGTTTCCGTCGCTGATTTTGATCAACATTTTTGGGTAATTCAACATTGAAAAAAAGTCGACTCATATCCTCAAAATTTGTTATGTTATGTTTCTAAGGGTATTGATAACGAATTTCAACTTTGTTACCTCTAAATTTTTCCTGGGAGTATAAAAAAAAAACCAAAAGAATTTTTTTTTTTTTATGTACTTTGAAAACTATATATTATTTGATTAATTTCAAATATTTTTTTTATACTAAATTTAATAAGAGTAAATTATCTACAATTTTGATTCTAAATATTTTTTAGTTTGGCTGCTCTCTTTTTAAGTGAGCACAATTGAAAATTATGAGGCGTAATGTCGAAATTCATTTTTTTGTGCTGTTTTTTTTTTGTTATTTTTCTGGGAAACATTAGAGGTAACTAAGTTCAAATTCGTAATCAGTACCCTAAAAAAAATAAATGAATAAATTTTCAGAACTTCTCCAAATCTTTACGCTTTTTCAAGACGGCGAAAAACACATAAGAAGGAGGATGTAGAAAACTTAAATTTTATACAAGAGACGCAATACATACAACACATCTGAAAATTAAGATTACTTAATTTTTTGCAAACCAAATTGGACTAAAATGTCAATTGCCGGAGATCAGAAGATTGCCAATTTCAAGAGGTATAATATAATAATAAATAATAATACTTTATTGATTTAAAAACATTACAGTTACAAGTAGAAAAAAAAATGAAAAGTATTTTACAGCAATGGAAATGTTCCGTCTGATGGAGGTTTAGGTTAAAAAACTAAAAGATAAACAACAATAACTAAAAATTAATAACTCTGTTAAATAAGTAATAAAAGAAATAAAATAAATAAACAGACAAAACTTAGTACCTTGAAGCTCAAAGGGGGGAGGAGTGACTTACCGAAAAGGAAAGTTATTAAGGAGGCGGTGTAGGAGTAGTAATTAGAATGTCATTAATAGTTATATAGAAAAGGCAGTGGAAAAAGGTTGTCATTATAAGTGCCATCTGTAGTGGATGTAACGAACAAAAACTATGTACATACAAAGGAATACTGATAGAAAGTTTTCAAACTGTTAATGACATTTTAATTTTCCATCGATACCCCTAGCTAAAAGGTTAATTTCGACATTCTGCCTCACAAGTTTAAATTGCGCTCACTTAAAAACAGAGTAGTAAAAAAAAATCCTCAGATCGAAATTTTAGGTAATTTATTCTTATTTAATTTAGCATGAAACAAATATTTGAAGTTATTCGAATAATACATGTTTTTCAAGGTATAAGCTGAAGAAAACAAAATTTTTTTTATACTTCCAGGGAAAATTCAAGGTAGCTAAGTTGAAATTTGTAATCAGTTCCCTACAAAAACATAAATAAACAAATTTTCAGAATTTCTCCCAAATTTTCCTTTAGAGAGCTCTAGCTGAAACATTAAGACATCCCCCTCATAATTTCGACTTGCGTTCTCTTCAAAACGAAGCGTTAAAACAAAAAAATCTTGAGAATCGAAATTGTAGATAATTTACTCTTCCTTAATTTGGTATAAAATAAATATTAGAATTGGTTTGAATAATGCATGGTTTCCAGGCATGGGCTAAAAAAAAAAAAAAAAAAAAAAAAAAAAAAAAAAAAAAAAAAAAAAAAAAAAAAAAAATTCTTTTTTATGCTTCTGAGAAAAATTCGAGGTAACAAAGTTAAAATACGTAATACAAAACATAAATAAACAAATTTGCAGAACTTCTCCAAAATTTTCCTCCGAGATCCCTTTCTGGTCTCGACTGGGGTCCTGATATGTTTCCATTTTCAATTTTGATTCTTCTGCCAAACTGAATCCAACGTTTGAGGTACTCATTTTACACAGAATTTAATTTTCTTTAATTTATAATAGAATACAATTTTCTCTATGGTTAAATGTTATAAGCCAAAAACTGAAAAAAGTCCGAAAATTTGGGGCTTTCCCCCGCCTCCCCGCCTTGGCTCATCACTTAGAACAGGGCAAACTTAGATTACTATTATCTGAGGTCTAATGAACAGATTAAAACCGTTTCCTGCTCTTATTTCCAACCGCGGTGTCCGAAAGGTCTAGATTAACTGGCCTATAAAAAGATCTGGGAAACTGAAAAGATGACCGAACAATGGAAAGAATCTATACTTATTCCGATACACAAAAAGGGATGGAGGACAGATTGTAATAACTATCTCGGAATCTCACTCCTCCCGGTATTTTATAAAATGTTCTCGTTAATCCTTACTTGTCAAATCACGGAATACGCCAAAGAAATTATTGGAAACTTCCAATGCTTTTTAAGACCGTTTAACTATTGATCAAATATTTTTCATACGGCAAATATTAGAGAAAACAAATTAGAATACAAAGGTGCAGTTCATCAGCTTTATATCAATTCCATTGACAACCAGAAGCTAGTAAATTTAGTTGGGATGTGCATGTTCGAAACATTCAATCTCTGTTAAGTTTTCCTCCCAAAGTCAAAAATTTTGAATCTTTTTTAGAGTTCTGATAGCCTCCAAAGAGTTCTAGAGTACTCTATAATTTTTAGAAATAGTTTTGTTGTTTAAACCACAAAAAATAGCAAATAAAGATACGAGAAAAGGGGGAGGAGGGGAAAATTTCACACTTCTCACAAATTTGAAGTCCTTTAGCTTTTCTGCTATCAACTGTAATACTTTGATTAATACGGATAACTGATAGAACTCTTAGGGTGTCTACTAAAACTCTAAAAAAAAACAACTGGATACCGACAGAAATGTTTGCCAAAAAATAAGGTTGGCCCTTAGAGTCAAATTTTTTAAATTTTATTTAGTTCTGATAGTCCCACTAAGTGTTTTCTATAATTTTAGAAATAGTTCTTTAGAGTGTTTAGGGTGATTATAAACCAGAGCACCTATTTCCTTCCACAATTCTTTAATACCAAATCGCTAAGCAGTTGTATAAGCCAAAAAACAGTTCCAGGTCAAGTATATCAATTAAACAATCAAAAAATAAATTTTATAAGAGCACAAAACAACCACGCTATAACACACCAAAAACACAACAGCTGGAGGTTTCTAATAGATTTACCACTGAAAGATATGAAAAAACTGACCGTAAAATAATAATATAGAAAATAAATAATAACTAAAAATGTGTATCAAATTAATCTAAAGGAGAAATAAAATATTAGAGATAATTGCGACAGTGGCAGATCCATTTTACAACACCTCTTTGCTCCCTGCCAGCTGTGTGGTGTTAAACTTCTATTATCTCACTCCAGTCACAGTTCTGTTGTTTAAACTGCAAAAAATAGCAACTAAATATAGGGGAGACTAACTACTTACTTCTCACAACTTTGAAGCCCTATAACTTTTTTGATATCCTCTTTAGCGCTTAAGTTAAGAAGGATAATTTTTAGAACTCTTAGGGGAGCCAATATAACTCTCAATAAAACAGGCAGTTACTGACAAAAATTTGGCTGAAAATATACCAAGTCTAAGGGGGGTGAAAATTTTTTATAAACGGCTGTTCTATTGCCCCCCTCCCCCCTAAAGTTGATAACAAAACAGTTATAGTACTTCAAAGTTGCAAAAAATGTATTTTGAAAATTTGAGACACCAAAACTTTTTTGTTTCGCTTCCTAGCCAAAAATGTGTTAAGGATTATCCTTAGAACTCCAAGGGGTGATAAGTGATTTTTTTAGTTAATAATTTATACTTTTATATTATTTAATGAAAAATAAATGTATCCATGGAAACTAAATAGAAATTTTTGATTTAAAATTAATTTCATTTATTTTTATTTTCAGCATGGCAAGTGAAAGTTGTGTGATTTATTTATTATATGTTCCCAATCACTGACCCCCAATTAAATTATAATCTTGATTTATCATCACAGTCAGCCATCATTCATCACTGCTAAATTAATCACTTATTTTTAAATAAATTAGATTTAACTTTCCAACTGTTGCATTTTTTAGGAAAAATTTAAGTAAAAGATATTTGTTATCATAAGAACTTATTTACTTGTATATTTTATTTGCATATACATACATGTAATTTGTATTTCTTTTTAAAGTTCATCAAAAAATACATCCTTGGGCAGTCAGTTACAGAGTTTCACTTGGAAAGAGATTACGAATCACCTTTATCAAGGTACAGGATCAATTTTTTAGGACTAATTATTTAACACTATCTTATCTATATATTTAAATTGAACATTTCCAAAACATCTTTACTGTAAATGATTCCTTGTGTAATGGTATAGTTCTATAATTTTCCTCATCTCTATTTCAGTTAATTGTTACTATTTTCAGAAAGTGTTCTGAATGTGATATTATTGTTTCAGTTTATGACAAAGTTCCTCACATTATCCCACCTAATCAGATAGTATCTTAATTGCATCCAAAGTGAATGAAGGCCTTTATGCTTCTACAAAAATAAAAAAGTATTCAATATTCCAACAGATTAACCAAATAGTTACAGGTAAACAGGAAAAGATTATTGATAATGCTTATGATGATAGTGATGATAATACCAAGTGCAAAGCTCCAAGCTTTAACCACGGACTCGAGGACACTACTTAATACCCCACACTGGAAGACTGCAGCTCAGGACTGTGCCAACTGGCGGAGGCTATTGGAGGAGGCCCAGACCTGACAACGGGTTGTCGCGCCAGAGAAGAAGAAGAAGCAGAGCTCCTGGGGTCTTATCATTTCACTTCACCTGGGTTTTTGAAGACACCACTTACATAAACAAACATCAAAATACATGGCTGAAATGTTAAAGTATGATGGTAAGAAACTGATAAAAAGCTATTTATGAGCTTATATTTCTTATTTGGAGAAAAGAGAGGAATACCCACTTCACTAAAAGGGAGACCGAATGGAATGTGCTAACTACCATGTAATTGTTCTCAATGGTTCTTGGAAAGTGCTCTTAAACGTTCTTTTTGAGAGACTTGTACCTTTTGCTGAAAGAGAATGCTTGGTCAATATCAGGCTGGTTTCAGAAGAGGAAGATCCACTATAGACCAAATCTGTTTGATTAGTACTATTCTAGAGAAGATGATCACCCACCATTTATTTTTAGTCTTTAGGTTAGCCTATGGTAGTGTTAGCAGGTTGAAACTGTACCAGGTCATATAAAAATTTGGAGTCCCAATGACCACAAGCAGATCCAAGTATGCTATTTATGCAGGATCAGACTTATCTAGCTCATTCAATGCTGACATTAGAATAAGACAAGGGGATATCCTTTCATGTCTTTTTTTTCTTGAACTTCAGAAATGGCGTTTCAAAAATCAGGAACACAAACAGGAGGCACCATTTTCACTAGACTAGTCCAGATTATAGAATTTGCAGACGATTTTGATATTGCCACCAGATCAGAGCACTAATAGAGGCTTTATAGGTTTTGAAAGGTCTTCTAGTGAGTTTGGGCAGGTGGTGAATGAACAACAAACAAATCATGTGTGCTGGTGAAAAAACAGTTTATCAGAGAACCTATCTAGAAATTGAATAATACAAAGTCGAAAGAATGATTTCCTTCGTCTATCTGGGGACAGAACTCAATGATGTCTCCCAGGAGATCAGCAGACAGATCATAGCAACCAACAGGTATCATTTTGGAATTGCAAACCAGTTCAAAAGCAAGTCCCTGTTTCACAAGACCAAAATTCACTTCTATTCAACACTAGTGGTTCTCACTTATGAATCTGAGGCTTGGGCAACCACAAAGTCTGACCAAACGAAACTCTTCCTATTTGAGAGAATGTTATTGAGAAGGATATTTGGACCAGGGAGAGAAATAGGCCAATCAACAGAGAGTTTCTACGATGTAAAAGGTGGAGTAGAAGCTTTTATTTTTAAAAATTGTATATATGGGTGCAAATATGTTGTTTGCTAACGTTATATTTGCATAAAGAACAACACAATAATTATTTACATAACTTTTATAGAATTTCAACTTATGAGCAAATATAATACATGTTAGCATTAACAATTTTTGTTTTTTTTATTTTAAGCCTGAACACATGATACTATGGCCTCTATGATAAAATTTGATAAATACAATTCACAAAATTATGTATTCATTGTTCTGCAACACTCTTCCTCAATTAATTCATACCTACCTTTATTTCTATCTATAAATTAACTTAATCTGTACCATAAACAAATTTAAAAAAATACTCTGTGCTGACCATAAAAAGAAACTATAAATGCTTGCTTGCTAACTTATATAAACAAACTATACTTGCATAATATAATTTAAGGAATGATTACATTCAAGAAAAGAAACTACTAGGGAGAAAATATCTGAAGAAAACTATGAAAAATACAAGAGGAAGAGAGTTGAAGAGAAACAAATGATAATGAATGCTAAAATGAAAGCTTAGAAAGATTTTGGCAACAAGATAGAGACTGATTATAAGGGAATCCAGAAATTGTTCTATAAGGTCTTGAAAGGACTAAGAAAAGAAAAAGCTCCAGTGCTAAAGCACATAAAAGACAAAGAAGGAAATATTCTATGAAAAAGTTATAAACATATGGAAAGATGGCGAGAATATTTTAGGGAATTACTAGAAGAAGATAGTAGCTATCTTGGAGATGAACCTAAGGAAGAAAGAGTAGAAGAGATGTGGGAAGAGGATGATTATATAGACGAGGAGGAATTGAAAGAGACCCTATCAGATATGAAACTGAGGAAGTCAGCCAGAATAGATGAAATATCTCCCGAGATGATGAGATACATGGGTCATAAAGAACAAGAGGTTATGCGAGACTTACTTATCTTAGTGTGGAGACAGAAGACAATACCCAAAGAACTCATAGTCCCAATTTTTAAAAAAGGAGACAACAGAAATTGCAATAACCACCCAGGTATTTCCCTTTTAAGTGTGCCAAGTAAGATTGATTCCAAGATTCTCGAAAAGAGAATCAGAAGGATGGTCGAAACTAAGCTTGAGGAAGAACAGTATGGATTTCGTGCTAATCGAAGCACTCAGGATCTCATTTTTACAATGAGACAAATTCAAGAAAAAGTCATAGAGAAAGGCAAAGAACTATCATTTTGCTTAGAGGATCTAAGTAAAGCATTCGACAAGATCCAGAAATGAGATATATCTAAGGCCTTAAGAGAAAAAGATGTAGACACAGGATATTAGCGGTGGAAAGCCTATATAAGTATAATAGAAGTGTAGTAAGATTCACGAATAACACCTCAAAAGAATTCGAGACATTGCAGGAATCCGGCAAGGATGCAGTCTTAGCCCACTATTTTTTATTTTGGTCCTAAATTCAGGAACCAGAAAGTGTAAATAGAAGTCCAAAAAGTTCCACCTAGAACATTTCAATTTGAGACAACTAAATCTGTCATAGCTGGCGTTCGCCAATGATCTGGTTGTGTTAACAGACCATGATAAAGATCTTCAGCACAATATTAGGGTACTCCAGGAAGAGCTGAAGTATATAAGCATGAATATCAATCCGGTAAAAACAAAGGTAATGAGATTAGAAAGAAGCCAAGCAGAGCCATGAGAGTGATTAGAATTAACGGCGAAATAATAAGCAAGTTACTTGTTTATACAAACTTTCAAAGATATTTTGTCTCAAACTTATGTAAAAATATCAGCCAATTGTTCTTTAGTGTTAACATACTTAAAAATTACAATTTTTGCCTGAACTTTCTTAAGTAATGAGATTTCAAATCAACTTGTTTTAATTTTTTATGATGTTCTAGATTCTTTGGAACATGAATAGCTGATTGATTATCAACATTAATTACAAAACTCTTACTAATTTCCATTAATAAATTCTTTATCCAATAACTTCAGCAATCCTTTTGCCTAAATTGATATACTCAGATTTTGTCTATGACAAAGCAGCACACTGCTGTTTGGAACTATACCATGAAAGTGTATATCCTAACACTTTCATAATACAACCTGAAGTGGATTTCCGATCTATTGTATCACTTGCCTAATCTGCATCAGTAAACACTTCTAATATCTATTATTTTTCTGATAAACTAATTTATAATCTAAAGTTCCCTTAATATATCTTAAAACCCTCTTTAACACTACCGATAAACTAATATTTCTACAACTTTGATACCAACTCAAATAACTTAATGCAGAGCACAAATCTGATTGAATACCTAACATTGTACCTATCAGACTCCTACATCTTGTTATCAACTTTTCATCTTTTGAATCCTCCTTTTCTAAAACTAGACCTACTTCTATTGGTGTTGATATCAGATTACAATTTTCCATGTGATACCTTCTTAATATTTCTTCCAGATAAGACCTTTGATCCATCTGTATAACTTTTTCTGTTTTGGTTATGTGTTATACCTATGTATTTTAAATCTGAACTTCCCAAATCTGTCATTTTAAATTTCTTTTCCAAAGATCTTTTTAACTCATCTATCTCGTTCTGACTTTCTTCTATTATCAAAATATCATCACATATAATATTACTTAGAACTTATTATCTTTTTAATACAAACAATAATCAGCTTTACTTCTTAAAAACCCTTCCTGCATAATAAATTTGTTGAACTCTGTATTTCAATTTGTTGAAGATTTCTTTAATCTGTATAAAGACTTAGATAACTCAAAGATTTTACCATCATATCTTTCAATACCCTCAGGAATTTTGAAATATACTTCTTCTTCTATATCACTGTATAAAAATGCATTTTTGATATCCATCTGAGCTAGATTTAAATTATATTTGTTTTCAATTGATAAAGTAATCCTGAATGTTGACAATTTTGCAACCAGGGCATATAGATCTGTCTTATCAATAAAATCTTGCTGTTGAAATTCCTGAGCTACTGGTCTTGCCTTATATATATTTTTTGTCTCCCCTTTTAAATTTAAACACCCACTAACCTTCTATTGATTTCTTCCCTGTTGATAAATCGATTACTATCCATGTATTGTTGTTTTCTCTATTGCTTATTTCAACTTATCAGAATCTTCTGAGTTCAAGCCTTTTTCAAAAGTTGATTGTATTCATCCATATCTGTATAATATAAGTAATAATCTTCAAATCTTGAGGTATTGCTGTTCTCCTTGTTCTCAACTGTTCATTTTCTGTACTTACTTCTTTATTAGTTCGATAACTATCTTCAACTTCATTAGACTCTGATTCAAAAAATCCTCTTCATCTTCTGTCACAGTCTGTTCTTGTTCTTCTGTTTTTTGTACTTCTCTTACTATATCTTTTCCTCGTTTTCCTGGCTTCTCTGCTTCTCTACTAGTAATCTGGACGTCAACTTTTTCAAACTTTGCTCCTCCTCAGGAACGGATTCCCATTCTGACACAAAATGTTAATATTCATTTGCCAAAGACATAAGAATTTTTGTGATTTTCATACTATTAGACACTGTCTTTCCATTCTGCTTCAATTGGATTAGGTTTTCTAATCTCGTTATGTAATCGGCAACTGGACTTTCAAACTTATCATCTGTAGGCCAGACTCCCCCTAATGTGCACACCCACATCCCTATAAATTGCACATCATTGTGTTCCTTGTGACTAATGATTTAAAAAAAAAAAAAACAATGTTCCTAGAAAAAAATAGGGCCGCACCTTACCAAAATTGCATCCAAAGATGGCGGACTACCGACTTTGACTTGCTTTAGTTTTTTGTTCACTGTCATTCAGCATTTGACTTAATTTCGCCATTATTGACTTTGTTTCAAAGCTGAATAGTCAGAGAATCATAGGACATTAAATAATTTTAAAAAATAGCTTAGACACTATAAAACACCAGTAAAGTCAATTTTTTCAAGTTGTTATCACCAATGTTGAAATTTCATGAGCAGTGGCAATTAAACGGCCAACAATAACTAAAAAGTCTTCAAATAAAACATGTAGAGCGCTTATTCTTCTTTGAAAACCAATAATCATTTTTTAAAATATTCTAAATTGTTCCTTAGATATTGCACTTATTTAGAGGTGAAGCGATAGGGACCTAAGCGCTTATAGTCTTGTTCCACATCAATGAGTATTCATAACTGTAATAGTTAGTAGCTTGATTGACATAATTTAGTTTAATCACATTAGCGAGCTTATATTAATGTAGTAATTTAAGTGCCAGCAACAATTATATAATTATTTTTTTTTTAAATTTTTTATTCTGTCCGATTTAATAGAAGAGGCCTCTCGTAAACAAATATACAATTACAGTAATAAATCTTAATCTAGGCTCATACTTCCACCACATCCTAAGTAAACACCGATATAGCCCTGGAGCCACTTGATCGCCGACATTGGGTACTCATTTTAGGAGAAAATTTGAATGTGAATTATGAAAGTGTAGGACATTCTAAGTAAAATAAGTCTTGTCTGCCATTCTAGAGCCGCTACCTTTAATATTGGCAGCATTTTATTCAAGAAAAAACATAAATCTTTCATTCATTTTTCATTTCATCATATGGACGTCAACTATTTATGAAGCTATAATAGAGCTCAAATTTTAGCAAATTTAATTTTGTTTATAAAAGGTCATTATAATAATTTTCGCTTGGTTGGTAGTTTTCAAGATACTGACCTCGAAATGAAAAATGAGTGAAAGATTTATGTTTTTTCTTGAATAAAATGCCACCAATATTGAAGGTAGCGGGTTTGGAATGGCAGACAAGGCTTATTTTATTTAAAGGGAGAAGTTGGTCGGGGGGTGCGGTCAAAGAATTAGACTACTATAAGCGAACTTATATATTTTGTGCCGACGTTTCGGCCTAAGTTTTAGGCCATCTTCAGGGCTAAAAGGAAAACAAAATAACAACAATGAAAAACAGAAAGAGGCAGTACCAGTAACAGTAAAAATGATAAAAAACAGAAAATACAAGTAAGATAAAAAAGTATGAAGTATAAAAAGAAAAAGATAACACTAAATTACATAATACAAGAGACAAATGAAAAAGTAAAATAAAATAAAATAAATGAAATAACAATGTAAAAATTAGAAATTAATTGAAAATAAAAATAATGCGATATTTACACAGGGAATAGTGAAATATATGAAATCTATTAATTAAAAAGACAAATAGTATGAAGGTTTGGTAATGTGTAAAGCATACAGAGATAGTTGTAAGTTATGCAAAAGATGACTATGATGTTAAAGAAGTTGACATTGTTGTGATTAAATAATTAAGAGATGAAGGAGTAAAATATAAAGTAATGTAAGCCCCAAAACAAAAATAGATAAAAAATCCTATGTGGTGAAGAAAGAAGAAGGATAGAAAACAATGAGGAGGAGGAAATGTAAAGAAAACGTGATAATTACATACCAGCGAGGCGTGTGGTCAAGCGCCAACTGATTATTAATAATGAATTACCGAGAATTAGAAAAACCGTTAAAACAATGTTACCAACTCACTGATTTGAAATAAAACTAACACTAAATTTAAATGCTGTGTGATCAAAAGACATAACAATTGATTTGAAAACTGTAAAAACGTATTGATATAAGTATATTTAGAAAAATATACATATAAAAAAATTAATGTTAAAAAATTAAATTAGAAATTAATATCTCACCCAAAAAAAAAAAAATGAAAAATAAAAAAAAAAAAACGTTCACTCCAACTGGTGCAAAAAATGGCAATGGAAATAAATACAGGTTACGAGTTAAAAAATAAAATAATATAATAATAAAATTAAAGTTAAGTTAAATATAAGTATAAGTTAAATAATAATATTACGGGTTAAATTTACTAAGGAAAAAAAAAATAAATAAATAAATACTTTGTATAAAGAGTCGTTGCGGGTGACGAGTTAAAAAATAAAATATATAATAATAAAATTAAAGTTAAGTAAACAATAAGTATAAGTTAAATAATAATATTAGGGATTTAATTTAATAAGGCTTATTTTACTTAGAATGTCCTACACTTTCATAATTCACATTCAAATTTTCTCCTAAAATGAGTACCCAATTTCGGGCCTTGCTCCAGGGCTATATCGGTGTTTAATTAGGATGTGGTGGAAGTATGAGCCTAGATTAAGATTTATTAATTTTGAATAAATTATTCAAGTAATGGGCAAGTTTATAGATTGGGCTATTGATGCAAGTAACGACTGGTCTTATCAGAATTTCCGGTTTGTGTATTTTTGGTAGGCCATATAGTCGGGGAGGTAGCGGATTCATCTCAATGAGATTGTATTTTTTATTACCCGGTATCAATATGCTGTTCTTTATCAACTTGCGGACTTCGGTGGCAAATTTATTCAGCTGGGATTTTTGATATTAGGGAAACCGTTTTGGTTTAGGAAATCATAAACTTTCTTTCTATAGTTATCTCTTTCTAGAATTACTGCCATATTTCCTTAATCTGCTTTTATGACTATGAGATTATTTTCGTGTACTTTTGCTGACAATACACGTGCTGTTTTATGTTCTGCTGATATATTTTTATTGGACCTATTGATTTTTTCTATTTCGGTTTTTAGTACATTGGCGCATACAGATTTGGAAATAGAGTTGTTATTTTATTTTACTGAACCGGTTTCGATATAAATCGGAAGATTTTCAAACATTTTTGAGTTTACAGGTGAATTTATGGAGTGTTTTAATTAGCCTTTGTTTTCAGTTTCCATAAGGTGGTGCTAGTGAGATTGAGAACACGTTGGGAAAATTGGTTTTGGCTTTGGGAGTTGTTTGATGAACCAGAAGAATGGATATTTTATAGAATAATTCCTTATCTATGACAGCAGCATCCTTTGTTGGGGCATAAACTTGTACCAGAGTAACCTTCCTGATCGACATTTGGAAGTCCGCAGCTATTATTCTCGATGAGACAGGCTCCCAGTCTTCAAGTTTGTTAAACATTGTCGGGGTCATAGCTATTCCGACTCCTTCTTTGGCGAAATTTCCTTTGGGGACGCCAGCGTATATCAGGGTATAATCACTTCCCAGCTTGATTTCACCGTTTCCTTTCTTCTTTTCTTCGCTAATTATGAGGATGTCTGATTTATATGTTTTCATTTCATTCACAAGCTCGACCTCTTTTCCATTTAGAGTTTTAATATTCCAGCTTCCAATTTGTAAGTCCTTATGAGCACCACGTCATCCAAATCCGAGGCTAATATGTTGATTTTGAATCAGATTTACTCCAGTCGGATGATTAGCCCAGAGCTGGAGGCCCTGTAGCCTCGGGAAAACTGGCCTCTCAAATATTTATGTCCCCTTGGGAGGAAGGGTGGCTGGGCTATACCCCCCAGCAAGAAACGAAACTCTATAGCGTTATTCAACAAAATTAAGAACAGTAATTCCGGATAACGCAGAATTAATATCATTCAACGTCACAAATCTTTTCACAAGTATCCCACCACTAGAAACGACAGAAATTTTAGAACAGTTAATCTTCCGATCGAATCTATCACCACTAGAAAAACTAGATCTTTACAATTTGATGTCTATTTGCATAAACCATAATTATTTCCAATTTGATGGAAAATTCTTCAAACAGGAAGAAGGCTTGATGATGGGCTCCTCTCTCTCACCCCTTCTGGCAGATTTATTTATGGACAAATTAGAACAAAAAATTCTTGACCCAAACAAGTCTCAACAAGCTCAACATATCATTTACTGGTATTGGTATGTAGATGACATATGCCTATGGTCTGGTACAAGACAAATAAATAATTTTTTAAAGGAAATAAACGAAATTCACCCCTCGATTAAATTCACAGTAGAACTGGAAGAAAAAAACAAAACCTTAAACTTTTTAGATTTAGAAATCTTAATAAAAAACAAACATCACAAATTTGGAATTTACCGGAAACCCACCAACACGGATGTAATTATAAACAATGAAGCCAGGAGACCGACAGCACATTAACTTGCAGCCTTTAATAGTATGATTTACCGTCTTTTGAACGTACCATTAAATGGAAAGAACTATAATAAAGAAATTGAAATAATATATTCCATAGCAAAAAATAATGGGTACGATAAAACCACTATCAATCACATTTTAAAAAAACAAATACAAAAAAAGACAATTAACAATATCTATCCAACAACCCTCGAAGACAGGCCCATTCCGAAACATTTTGTCTTGATTCCATATTACGGCCCTATATCCACGAAAGTCGGAAATGAATTGAAAAAAACTAGGATTAAACCCTGCATTTAAAATAGAAAAAAACCCATCCTCATATTTCACCTTTTTTTTACATTCAGTAGGGTCAAAGAGTCCTCCCATCTGAGTCTTGGTCTGCCTCTACCTCTGGAACTGTCCCTCCCTCCAATAACTTCTTGGGAATCTGGACATCAGAAAACAATTACTCACTGGAATTACTGGAAAAACCCCGACCCTTAAACCGTTTACCTATAAACACCCCACCTTTCTTTCATTGTTAGTTCAGTGCAAGAACAAACCAGCACAAACTTTTCTGTTTGATATAATCCATTTAAACCTTGGTGAGTACCAACATGTATTTGATTTCTTGTCTTAATTAAATTCATAATTCATAAATTTTTTATAATACTGATTTATATTACATCTAATTTAAAATGTGTAAAAATACCAAACTGTATTTTGAATTGCTTATTTTTGAATTTTTGTGTTTTTAGAACTGAAGATGAATGTATAAAATTCGAAACTAGTTTTCAATAAAAACAAAATTATAGAAATAATTTAGTGGCAAATAATTTATCAATCCCTAATTAGATTGATCCTTCTATACCTTCATGCAGATGTCAACTGATTCAGATTTATTACTATAACTGTATATTTGTTTACAAGAGGCTGCCCCTTCTTTTAAGTTGGACAGAATAAAGAATGTAAAAAAAATTTATATAATTGTTACTGGCACTTAAATTACTACACTAATATAACCTTGCTAATGCGATTAAACTAAATTATGTCAATCAAGCTACTTACTGTTGCATTTATGAATACTCTTTGATGTGGAACAAGACTGTAAGCGCTTAGGTCCCTATCGCTTTACCACTAAATAAGTGCATTTTCTAAGGAACCATTTAGAATACTATAAAAAGTAACTATTGGTTTTTAAAGAAGAATAAGTGCTCTACATGAGCACATTTGAAGACTTTTTAGTTATTGTTGGCCGTTTAATTGCTACTGCTCATGAAATTTCAACTTTGGTTTTAACAACTTGAAAGAATTGACCTTACTGGTGTTTTTTTGTGTCTAAGCTAATTATTTTTAAAATTATTCTGTCATATGTTTCTCAGACTATTCAGCTTTGAAACAAAGTCAATTATGGCGAAATTAAGCCAAATACTGAATGACAGTGACCAAAAAACTAAATCAAGTCAAAGTCAGTAGTCCGCCATCTTTGGATGCCATTTTGATAAGGTGCGGCCATTTTTTTTCTCGACCACTGATGATTACTCCTCTTTTAAGTCTCTACGTAACCTCACCCAATCTACTTTTCACCCTGCCAAGGAACAATTTTTGTATATTTCCCTATCACAAGCCCCTGATTCTTAGTCCAAATGGAAAAACTTCTGCAGTAAACTCCAAAGCCTGTACTTGTTATCCGGTTGCTCCTGACAAACTTAATTTCTATTTTACCAATACTTCTTCTGAAGAATTACTCTCCTCAGTTCTCATGTCTAGAACTAGTGACTACGGTCCTTATCAAATTTCTGTGAAAATAATCAAACTACGTCTTCCTGTCATTTTATTGTCCTTTTGCACATTTATAATTTTCTCTTCAAAATTCCATCTTCTCTGCAGCTTGAAAAAAAGTCATAGTCCACCTGTTGAATAAAGTCCCTGTTCCTTCCAATTTCCGACTTCAGATGTATATCCATTCTCTCCAACCTATCAAAACCACTCGAAAGGATATTCCACTCACAGCTTAATAACTTCCTTGAGCCAAAAGCCTTCTTCAATCCTCTCCAGTCAGGTTTTCGATCCCACTGTTCAACGCTGTCTGCTTGATTGAAAATAACCTAAGACCTTCAATCCTCCATAGACAACAGAAAATTACTGTCCTGTTCTCTTTGATTTCTCCAAAGGTTTGGACTGAGTTAATCATAATATCCTCCATTCCAAACTCCAAAACCTCTCCATATCAAACATTGTTTTAAAGTGGTTTCTTTCCTTCTTATCTCTTTGCTCCCAAACAATCATCATCCCTAATAAATCTCTTTCCTCCCCCTTCTATGAACACTATGTTCCTCAGGATTCTTCCTCTCATCTACCCTCTGCTCTGTTTATATTAACGATCTCCCCTATTCCATTCACCACTCACAATACTATTTGTATGCTGATGACCTCCAAATTTACCAATCCTTTCATCCTACCGAGATGCTTGAGGCTATCCGAAAGCTACAAGAAGATATAGATAGTATCAATGCATGGGCAGTAAACAATGATATGAGACTGAATGTAGAAAAAGCCAAGGCCATCTTCATTGGTTCCATGCTCCTTTTTAATTCCCTTCCTTTCTATCCCTCTTTCTGCCTCAATTGCCTACCTATTCACTTCCACCCCTCGGGTAAAAACCTTGGAGGAATTTTTTATCATAGCCTGTACTGGAACAACCATATTTCTCCAAAAACCATTGCTATACTCAAACTGTTCCAAAGATTTCGATTCTATACCCCCTAAAACACGTCAGCTCTTAGTCTCCTCTCTTATCTTCCTCCACTTTAATTACGGCTGCCTTGTGTATGGTGGACTGCCTGATAAGGATTAGATGAGACTGAAGAGACTAATGAATTGCTTCATTAAATTCATCTTCGGGATCGCCAGGCATTCCCATGTTTCCAGTTGGTATGCCGAGCTAAAGTGGCTTCACCCTGTTTTCCAACAGCAATACCTCCTAGGTGTCTATCTTTTCCGATCCTTTAGAACCAAAAAGCCTCCCTATATTCTTAATTTGTTTATCCCATGTTTCTCAGTCTCTGCTCTTTAAACATGATATCCTACTTTTCATGGATCTGCCTCCTTCAAAAAATTCTTTATCATTCGTGTTACCTTGTTTTGGAATTCCTTACCCATCTCTGTTTGTAGAACCTTATCCTTAACCTCGTTCAAACATAAAATATTTCTCCACCTCCTTAACTATCAAATTTCTGTATGTATGTAAGAATTATAGTTATCGCTATATTTGTTTTTTTTGTTGTTATTTTATTGTTCATTTTTTATTTTATAATCTTATAAATTAATTATTTTATAAAATCATTCAAGCTAGACTATTCCTACTGATATTGTACATTTTTTTTTTTATTCTAAGAGGACTAGATGCCCCAGAATAAAATTTAGTTTTCATTCATTCACATATATATGAATATATACACACACACACACACAAGAACTAGGAAACTTCAGGTGCTGATTCTGCACTTCAAGAGCAACAAAAAAATTCATATGAACTATGGTCCGATTTCCCACAGAAAAGCAGGAAATTTAAGTTTTGTATTATTTTAGTTAAATCGCATTTTCAGTTGAATAGGAAGCGATCACTCAAAAACTATTCATGATAATTAAGTTCCTATAGCACCATTGTAAAGTAGACAAAATTCCCTTTAAGAAGTGTAGTTTTTCTTAACTCAATCAACTGTACGAAGGCTTTCGAGGGGGACTAATAGCGAAAAGTTTTATTTTATTTTTAAAATCACACTTCACTTGTGAATGTTTTTCTCAATCCCCTGCTGGACTACAGATATCCCACTTTCAGGAAAACATCTTTTATTAAGCTTTTATTTCTTGCAATTGATTGAGTTAAGCCAAACTATATTTCTTAAAGAGAACTTTATCTACTTAAAGATGGTGCAAATGTAACTTAATTATCTTGAATAGTTTTTGAGTGATCGCTTCCTATTCAACAAAAAAACGCGACAACTAAAATAACACAAAACTTAAATTTCCTATGTTGCTGTGGGGAATCAGACCATGGTTCATATGAACTTTCCATACAAATCCCTGAAGTTTCCTGGTTCTTACGCTGTACACCCTGTACGGTGTATATATATACACACACACACACGCACACACATATTTTAGCTTTATTTAACATAAAGTTCAAGTTTTTTTTAATAGAAAATATTTATCTGTTTTATAATTTTGCATGTTTAAATGTATTAAAAAAATTAACTGCTTCTAGCTAGCTTATTTTATGACTAATTATGATTGTTTCTCATAACTGATTTCTTTCTTCTTTGCTTGCTTCTCTTGGGGACTCTACAGTGATGAATCTTAATTTAAATCACGTTCCTCAATGCATTGGGATTGAAGTGCTCTTTTTATGAAAGGTATGGTATTAATTTTTAACTGTTGGTTTTTTTTTTTGTCACAACGTGGCTAACAAACTCCATTTGTGGTTTTTTCTTTTGTTCTTTATAGATATTGCTTTTACTTTAATTATTTCACAACATACACTCGTCCTTTTCTCAGTGATGAAGATTTAATATTATACAATATAATGCTCAATATTTATATTGTACGCCAATTAATCTAAACTTTTCAGGCACTGCGGTTGGAAATAAGTGTTGGAAAGCTGGAAATGGTTTTAATCTATTCATGTGATGTAATACAATAGTATCCGAAGTTAGCCCCGTTCTAAGTGGTGAGCCAAGGTAGGAGGTGGAGGAAACTGCTAAATTTTCGGACTTTTCTCAGTTTCTGGTCTTTAACTTTTAAACAGCGACTCTATAGAAAGCTTTATTCCATTATAAATTGAAAAACATTAAATTCTGCATAAAATGAGTACCTCAAAGGTTAAATTCAATTTGATAGGAAAGGAAAAATTGACAGTCGAAAAATGATTTATCTATCTGTTTAAAAAAATCGTATATAGTAATTTTTAATAGTTTTTAACTTGAAGTTGGCTTTTCTAAACGAAAAAATGGTTGAACGAAAGTTGCGGATAGGGCCGAATGGGCCAAAATGATTAAGCAGGCCAAGGATCGCTTCATGCATCTGTCGCGCCACTAAAGAAAGAAAGAAGAAATGAATTATGCAAATAAATAAATAAAAGGGAATTTGCTTTTAAAAATCCAATATAATCATTTTTAATAGTTTTTAACTTGAAACTGGCTATTCTAATCGAAAAAATGGTTGAATGAAAGTTGTAGAGTATTGAATTCTGCATTTAGTGATCACCTGTTTTTTTTTTAGTTTGATAGAGATGAAGTATAGAAATCCAAATCTCCTTCATACATTCACAAGACACGGAATCAATGAGTTTAAACACTACAACTGCACTATTTGACATAGGAAATAGTTACCTACTTTAAAAATTCAACCTGAACATTGTTTGACATCAAATATATAGAGAAGTGCCAGTGAAGGGATCTTCTCCTTCTCCTTCCCTATATTCATATATATATATATATATATATATATATATATATATATATATATATATATATATATATATATATAATAGAGGCCAAAGAAAAAAGCAAGCCTGCCTCAAGTGGCTCACCACAAGGAATGACAAGGACCAAAACAGGTATAGAAAGGAGAATAAGGAACTGATTAAAGCCACAAGAAGAGGCAAGAATGAATGGTGGGAAAGGACGTGTGCAAACATAAATAATAGATTGGTTTTCGCACAAGCTGCTGATGGGGTCGGTGCTGAGAGGATTAAGGAAAGAGGAAAAACAAAACGCAAATCTAAATTTAATACAAATGGGGGATTGGTCGGAATACTTCAGGGGGCTGTTAACGGAGAAGAGAGAGGAATATAGGGAAGGAGAAGGAGAAGATCTCTTCACTGGCACTTCTCTATATATTACACAAGAGGAACTGAGGGTAGAAATAAGGAAGTTAAAAAATGGGAAAACCTCCGGGCCGGGATGTGTGAGTGCTGAACTAATTAAATATGGTGGCAGTGAAGTGGCTAAACTACTAACTGATCTTATCAGTGCAATTATAAAGGGGGACCCTATACCAAAAGAGATGAAGCTAGGATTTATCTCACCAATATTCAAGAAAGGAGATAGAAAAGAATGTGGTAATTATAGGGGAATATGCGTGACAAACCCAATTATGAAACTGCTGGGCAGAACAATCAAAAACATGTTGGAAAAAAAATTTGCTCAACCCGAAGAACAATGTGGTTTTACAGCAGGGAGGTCTTACATTGACCTCATATTTACCCTCAGACAGGTGTTAGAAAAACAAACAGAAAAATCAAAGAGACTAGAGATGATTTTCATAGTTCTCATAGATTAATTATGAAAAAACAAAGTAGATGTCGACAGAGAATGATGAGGTAAGTGACCTAGGATTAACAAAGCTGAGTAGGGTCCACCAATTCTGCTATCTTGGCTCAATGCTCGAAAGCAGTGGAAGAGCGAGAAAGGAAGTAGAAAAAAGAATAACAAATGGACGGAAACCTATCGGTATGTTAAATCCAGTACTCTGGAGCGGGAACATTTATGCGAATGTGAAAAAACTAATATATAAGGCCCTAGTAGAAAGTGTAATGCTCTATAGCACTGAAACATGGCCTTTAGAAAAATCACAGGGCGAAATATTGGATAGTTAGCCGAGGGGTCCATCCCAACAATGGTATCTGTCTGGGTGGCAAATCATTCCCGAAAGTAGACAGCTTCAAATAGCTCGAAGCAATCCAACAGGACGCCTCTTCACAACAATGAATGCCACAATAGTTGGAAAGAGACCACGTGGGAGGTGGTAGGTGTGAACTGCTGAAGATAGTCCATTACTTGGACCGGTTGTGTTCCAGGGTGCTCTACGATGGTGAGTTTTATTTTATAATAATATTAGTTTGTATGTTGGTATGTATCATAGTAAAAACAATAATCTAATTAGCACTTTCGCAATATTTCAATCCTGATGAGGATATCATTTCTGTTTAAGATAATTAAATAAAGGCTTAAAAAAGTAGAAGTCTGTTTTATTTCAAACCTACAGCCCAACGGATGATATAAATATATATACATGGTTCTCATTATATGGGGAAGTTTTAGTCAATTACAACTTTTACTCAATTAGTTAAGTCTAACCTGAATTTTTTCCCCACTGCTTTTCGGTTAAGAAATATTTCTATTAATAAAATAATACACAGTTTGATTTTATAATTACTTAAGGTACTAAAATGTCATTACCACACATTGTCCCACTATCGGTTTTCTAGTTAACATGTAATTTCTTTCATTTAATAAGACAAAACGTCAGAGATTAAGTCTTGAAAAAAAGGAACAGAGGGAATTTTTTTCCGAGTGTAGTGGTAGCTCTGAGCTGAAGTGCCAGCCACCAGCAGACAATGGACTTAAATTATGGAGTTAGGGATTGATAAATTATTTGCCACTTCTATAAATTTGTTTTATTGAAAACTAGTTTCGAATGTTATACATTCATCCTCAGTACTAAAAACACACAAAAAACTCAAAAATAAGCAATTCCAAATATAGTTGGTATTATACATATATATGTTTAATACCAACTATATTTTGAATTGCTTATTTTTGAATTTTTTGTGTGTTTTTAGAACTGAGGATGAATGTATAAGATTCGAAACTAGTTTTCAATAAAACAAATTTATAGAAGTGGCAAATAATTTATCAATCCCTAATTAGATTGATCCTTCTATACCATCATGCGGATGTCAACTAAATTATGGAGCTTACCTCAGCGCATTTGCGACCTTTATTGTTGTCATATCACGCTACCTTTTCAAATTATTTCATTCATTATAATTAAATTTGACTACTTTATGTTGTAAGAAAGTTTGCAGAAACAATGTTTTTTAAATTTTAGTTTCGTCGAGTAAAAGATGTGGAAATACTATTATTAAACATGATCTCTACCTCCATGTGACATCCTCTGAGTTATGCTTACAGAGACGGTACCGAGCAATGGTGGTATAACCATTTAGGGAGTGCAGAAAATGGCAACCCTGGGGTGGAAGTGACTCCAAGTCGTAGTGAAGGCAAATCTTCTAGGGGTGGAAGACCCCGATATGAAGCTTCCTGGCCCTCCAGATTGGGGGTTGATGCAGTGGGCTAGCTCCTCACTCATTTTAAAAAAACATGAAATGCTGAAAGAACAACAGACAAGCCTCGGATGATGGATGTTTTACAATGGAAAAGATATAATGCATGGGAAACGGACAATTAATGTAGGATGTTGTAATGTACAGGGCTTATCAACAAAGTTACCCACTCTCCCTAGAGAGATTAGGAAGTTCAACATAGACATAATAGTATTATCAGAAACGAAGAAAAAGAGAAAAGGAAGTGAAGAATTGGACAACTTCATCCATATGTGGTGAGGAGTTGAAAGACATGAGAGAGCGAAATCAGGGATCGCAATCTTAGTCAGGAAATATCTTAAAAAGAATATCAAAGGATGGTTGATATTCATACTCGGCGATATGAATGCGCGAGTTGGTAAAGATTGCAACAGCAAAATGATGGGGAAATATGGTGAATCTGAAAGAAATGATAATGGAGAAAGGTTAATCTAGATATGTGAACAACAGGATCTAAAAATAAACAACACCTTCTTTGAGCATAAAGACATACATACATTCACGCGACCTAATGATAACAGAAGACTAAAGTCAATGATAGACTATGCAATTACAAAACAAACTATTTCTATCAAGATACAAGACACAAGAATATACAGAGGTGCTGAATGTGGTTCGAACCATTACATACTAAAATCCCTTTGTATTGGGTTGTCCGAAAATAAATGTAGGTTATGGTTTTAAAATAAAATAAATGATACGGAACTATTTTTATTAATCAAAATGTACTCCATTACTCTTGATTACATTTCTGCCATGTTGGTAACTTTTCCATTCGGCAAAAAAGTGACGTGCAAGCTTCATAACTAAGATATTTTTGGTGGCCGTTTAATGCATGTCAAAATCATCACTTTTAAATTTTTTGAACCACTCAAAACACTGTGATTTCCCAAGAGCATACTCACCGTAAGCTTCAACAAGCATTCTATGGGATTCTGCTGCAGTTTTCTTTAAATGGTAACAAAAAATCAATGCTGTCCGCAAATCGTAGTTTCCAGGCACAAAATTCGACATGTTTACTGTTGTTTCACAAAATACACTGTTGTATGACAACTGAATTGTGAGTTGAAACACCTTCACAGATGATAACAAAACAAAATGGTGCCCCCAGCGGGACTTCACGGTAGCTAAATTTACAGCTGGCGCTTTCTATTGGCAAATTCCGGTTTCATATTTACATACCTGGTACATGAAAGAAATTACATGTTAACTGAAAAACCGATGGTGGGACAATGTGTGGTAATGACATTTTAGTACCTTAAGTAATTATAAAATCAAATTGTGTATTATTTTATTAATAGAAATATTTCTTAACCGTATAGGAGTGGGGAAAAAATTCAGGTTAGACTTAACTAATTGAGTAAAAGTTGTAATTGATTAAAACTTCCCCGTATAATGAGAACCATGTATATATATTTATATCATCCGTTGGGTTGTAGGTTTGAAATAAAACAGACTTCTCCTTTTTTAAGCCTTTATTTAATTATCTTAAATAGAAATGAGATCCTCATCAGGATTGGAATATTGTAAAAGTGCTAATAAGATTATTGTTTTTACTATGATACATACCTACATACAAATTAATATTATTATAAAATAAAACTCACCATCATAGAGCATCCTGGAACACAACCGGTCCAAGTAATGGACTATCTTCAGCAGTTCACACCTACCACCTCCCACGTGGTCTCTTTCCAACTATTGCGGCATTCATTGTTGTGAAGAGGCATCCTGTTGGATTGCTTCGAGCTATATGCTCCACCCATCTTAACCTCCTTGCCTTCATATCATGAGATATTAACTGACCAGTTTCAGTAAGCAATTCTTTATTATTTTTTCTCCTCCATGAGTTTAACATTCTGATCCCATATCGCTCGGGTTATCATGCAGAGGACTTTCCCTTCAAATCTCTCGATTCTGCTTGCTAGGGTACCAGTTAGGTTCAGAACTATCTTTATAGTTCCATATATATCAGCCGTATATCAGAATTGGCTTTATCATGGAATTGTACACCCATAATTTGAGATTTCTAGAGATTTTTTAGGATTTCTGTGCCCTTGAAAGAGAATAAAGCTCTGTCTGCGCTTGTTATACGCTGGTCAATTACTGAGGTTATTGTGGAGCCGAGGCATTTGAAGCTGTCTACTTTCGGGAATGATTGCCACCCACGCAGATACATTGTTGGGATGGACCCCCTTGGCTATCATATATTTTGTTTTATCTTCATTTTCTTGCAAGCCGATTTGCTCTGCTTCTCTTCGAGTCTTAGCGAGTCTCTTAATATCCTTTTCATTGCTTTTAAGGACAGCTATGTCTTCCGGGAACGCTAGGATTTTATATTTCGTTACGACATGCACCTCCCCATTTTCGCGTGATGTTCTAATCACCTTCTCAAAAGCTAAGTTAAACAGCATCGGCAAGAGTCTATCTCCATGCCTCAGACCTGTTCTAACTTCAAAGGCTTCAAACACATCTCCTTGTATTAGGACTCTGCATTTAGGATCGTTTGTACACACCTTCGCCAATTTCCCGGGAATACCCAGCTCAGTCATGATCTTCCATAGACAGTTTCTTTCTACGGAGTCATAGGGTGCTTTGAAATCGACAAATAAAGCATGCACATCCTGTCCCATCGTTTTTTGAGTACCTCTTTTAGGATGAAGATCTGGTATATAATGCTCCTTCCTCTTCTGAATCCTGCTATATTTTCAGCCTATTTTCTTTTCATAATAAGGATGTGTCAGGTTTAACAGGATATTGGTCATTATCTTATAGGTAGCCGGAAGGAGTGCTATGCCTCTGTAATTAGCACATTCATACATGGAACCCTTCTTTAAGATTGGGCCTGTGTTCCAAGCCTCTGGTATCCTTTCCTCCTCCCATATTTTCTGGATTAGTTTTTATAGCGAGGCTCTTAGAGGTTCTTCCCCCTCTTTAAACAACTTTGATGGTAGGCCGTCCAACTCTGGGGCCTTTCTTCTTTTAAGCCTGTCAATAGCTATTTCTACATCCAGAATGTCTGGTTTTTCAACCTTTTGTGGTTCGAGGTCCTCTGCGTGGTCCATGTCTTCATTTGTGTGACTCCCTTGGTTGAGGAGCTGCTGGAAATGTTCTTTCCACATGCTCAATGCCTTTTCTATTTATGCCGTCAGTTTGCCATCTTTTCCTGACATTTGCGTGTTTCTCGTTTTATATCCTACCCTTTCTTTCCTGATTTCTGTGTAGAATTCGCATATATTTCCAGCCTGCCAGTTGTCCTCAATAGTTTGCAGTTTTTCTTTGAGGAATTCTCTGCTGTTCTTATTATCCTGTTTGTCTTTGTCCTGGCGGTGGTGTATTTTTCCAAGTAGTTAAGTCAGCTTTGGCTAGCCAGAGGGCTTTCATTTTTCTTCTTTCCTCCACTGCCTTTTCACATGCTTCTGTTAACCTCTTCTTGGCTTTTCATTTCTCCTGAATACCTTTACTTCCTTAGCTGTTTCTTTTAGCCCGGTCTCTTAACGCCTCCCTGTGTTGATCAACCGTGAGGCTCTCTGAGCTCAAGTTCCGAATTTATTCTTCAGCTCTATTTGGAATTTAGTTTTTACTTCAGGATTTTACTGATAACAGACTCCATACCTCCTTCTTTCCACTACCTCCCTACTTTGTGGATTCCCTTCAGCCTCTGACAGAGTTTGATCCTAATCAGAGTGTGGTCTGAATCACAGTCTGTTGTAATGATAGCTTCTTATGTCTTGTATGAAACTCTGATGTCTCTTATCTATCAGATTGTGGTCGATTTAGGTTTTAGCACCTTTAGTGCTTACTGAAATGTACTTGTGGATATCTCTGTGCGGGAACATCGTGTTGCTGACCACTAGACCCTTAGTTGCTGCCAGACTAATATATTTCACTCCATTGTCATTGCTTGTTTCGTGGAGACTTTGGCCTCCGATAATGGGCCTAAATTGGGGTTCTCAATTAGCCATTGAAGTCACCTATGACTAATTTTATGTCATATTTTTGAGCCTGGTCCACTACTTTTTCTAGCTGATCGTAGAAATCATCCTTCAGCTCATCATATTTATCTTCGGTTAGTGCATATACGTTAATAATTGTGGTATTAAACCAGCGACCTGTAATTCGCAATATACTCATCCTCTCGTTTATCAGGGTGAAGTTTATAACCTTGTAGCTGGACTAACTATAAATCCAGTGACAGCTGTTCGTTTTTGGCATTTCTCCTGATGTAGAACAATGTGTGGCCATCAATAGTGGTTTCACCACCTTCTGTCCATCTTATTTCTTTACTTCATTCACTACCGTTTGGGCCACTCACCTCCCTGTGACTCTCAGAGTGAGGACATTACTGTCCTGGTAATCCAACCCGCCGTATTGGCCTGTGTGGTCGGTTATTAATTAATTAATTATTACCTTTTTTATTATTTAACTATCCCGGGACTGGGTTTCGAACCCACAACCTTTGGTTTTGTGGACTGGTGCATTTTTTGAAAGCTCTTTAAGCCGTTCGGCCATCCTGCCTCTATTCAAGAGAGTAGAACAAGTAGAAGTGGGGTTACGACTCTATGATTCTTACTAGCTTGAATGCTCCCACTCCTGCAATTCATAGTTCACATTCACTCTTCCCGTACAGCTCTCTTTCAGGTCTTTATTGATTCTCTCTGAGTTTGTTTTAGGATTTAATCTTCCATTCCAGCTTGTAATTGAACAAATGTTGATTATTTACCAAAACAGCGATTTAATTTAAAATGAATGTGTGAGTATATATATATATATAAATATATATACTCTCTCTCTCTCTCTCTCTCTCTCTCTCTCTCTCTCTCTCTCTCTCTCTCTCTCTCTCTCTCTCACTCTCTCTCTCTCTCTCCTTCCCCCTCTCTCTCTCTCTTTCGCTCATACAATAACTCTCTATGAGGGCTGTGCATTTATTTATGTGTACATTCTCCATGTATACAGCATAATACATGATCAGTATCAATATATATGTGTGTATATGTATATATATATATATATATATATATATATATATATATATATATATATATATATGTATGTATGTATGTATACGAGGGTGGTCTGAAAAGTTTCCGACCTAACAAAAATACAAGACATTTTTTCTGAAATTTTTTTTTTATTTTTCAACACAGTCTCCTTGTAACTCTACAAACTTCTCCCAGCAATGCTCCCATCTCTGTAACCCGTCCAAAAAGTACTCAGCGTTTTTCTCTTCAAAATAATTGTTCACAAAGGTGATTGCCTCTTCATTTGACGAAAATCTCTGTCCTCCGAGCGTAATTTTTAGATGAGGGAACAAAAAGAAGTCGCTTGGGGCTAGATCTGGTAAGGCGGATGGTCAAGCAATTCAAACTGTAATTTGTGGATTTTCGCCATAGTGTGAGACAGTGCGTTGGTCTTGGTCTTGGCGAAACAGGATTTTCTTTTTCTGCAAATATGGCCATTTTTCCGAAAGTTCTGCCTTCAGATTGTAAAGTAATGATGCGTAGTATTCTCCTGTAATGGTTTTTCCTTTTTGAAGATAATCTATTAAAATAACTCCATGACTATCCCAAAAAACAGTCATCACTTTCCCAGCCAAGAAAACAGTTTTTATTTTTTTTTGGAGCCGGTTCCCCCTTTGCAGTCCACTGTATTTTTTTTTCGGGCGTATAATAGTGTATCCAAGTTTCATCTACAGTAATTAATTGGCGCCTAAACTGCGCCAACAGAGCGTTGGAAATTTTCATTCTAACACATTTTTCGTCTAACGTGAGCAAACGAGGCAGCAAACGTGCGGACAGCTTTCTCATATCTAAATGTTGATTTAATATGTAACAAACACATTCTTTTGACATGTTCATAACCTCTGCTATCTCTCACTTTAATTCGGCGGTCGTCCAGCACCATTTGGTGAACTTTGGCGATGTTTTCGTCGGTAGTTGCAGTTTTTGGACGTCCCGAACGTTCATCGTCTCCCAAGCTCTTACAGCCACATTTAAATTCAACTGCCCAAAATTTTACTGTGGTAAATGATGGTGCAGAGTCCTCATACACAGAATCCAACTCATCTTTGATTTGCATAGGCGCATTTGCCTTTCAAAAACAAATATTTAATGACAGCTCGATACTCGATTTTGTCCATTTTCACAAAAACACTCACATCAACTCACTCAAATGACAGTTACGTAAAAACTGCTTGTCCAAAATGGCTGAAACTTTGGTGAGTAACTGTTAACTGATGAACAACGAAATTCACTTGCTTTTATTTACGAGTGCTGCCATCTTCACGTTGTGATCGGAAACTTTTCAGACCACCCTCGTATATATGTATGTTTTGTATAGTTTGTTTTATTTAGGTATAGTTTAATTCGTTAGCTCGGCACTAAGTTGTTTAACTTTTATTTTAAGTTAATATTTTAAAAAAATAATATTTAGTTTGATTATTTTATTACAAAACAAAGCACATAAAACGAGAACAGGTAATAAATAATTGTCTATGGCAGGAAAGTAGTAAGTATTCTGTGGCAGTTAAAGCAAGAAAAGGAATGTTTTTTTTTTATATCATAGAAGATAAATGTTAACTTAAATCATTTAGGAGTTTTTATTATTATCATGGTACTACGGTCCTGCTAGAACCCGGGCCTCCTCCACTACAGCCAACCAATCTCCACAACCTTGTGCTTTCTCCCTCCATCTTCGGACACCCAGTCGTCTCAGATCCTCCTCTACATCATCCAGCCATCTGATCTGAGGGCGTCCTTCGTTTGCCGTCCGGTTTTCTATAGAGCATCTTCTTTGGTATTCTCTGATTGGGCATCCTCTCCACATGTCCTATCCATCTTATTTGGGCTCTTTTTACCAATGCCACCATGTCGGGTTCCCCAAACAGTTCCAGTAGCTCTTCATTCCTTCTTCTCCAAATCCCGTTCTCAGCAACTCCGCCCCATATTCTTCTCAGTACCTTTCTCTCCCAGGAGTTGAGCATACTTTCTGATTTCCTGGTCAAGGGCCATGTTTCACACCCGTACATAACCAGTGTCCTTACTATGGTTTTGTAGACAAGGATTTTCATTCTATTAGAGAGTGATCTAAACTTCAACAATCTTTACAGTGAGAAATATAATTGAAGTCCACAAAGAAAAGATGCATTTCTAAGTTGAATTCATAGCACTTTTCTATTGCCTGCCTTAGGGAGAATATCTGGTTAACTGTTATTTACAGTTTATTTACTGTTAATCTTTCGGGCCTAAAGCCTCCCTGATATTCTGCTGTAATACGTTCAGTGAATTCTGTCAGTCTTTTATGAAGGAGCACTGCCAATATTTTATGTTTTACTTAGTTGAGCAATGCCTCTATAATTATCACATGCTATCTTGTCCCCTTTCTTGTGTATGGGACATATTCCTGCTCTCGTCCAATCTTTGGACATTTCCTCCTTCATCCATATCTCCCAAATTGGGTCGTAGATTTCTTCCTACAGATCACTGCCACCATCCATATTTTAACCTCTCTGGAGTGATCTTGTCCAAACCCAGCGATTTATGATTCTTCCTCGACAGAATTATGTCAGTTATTTCTTCCTTCTCTGGAGTTTCTATTAATTCTGATCCTTCCTGCGCATTACCTAAGAGTTCATTTAGGTCGGTACTTTCTTCGGATATTTTTACAGTGGCTCTTGTATTGAGCAGTTCACTAAAATATTGGTTCCACCTTTGGAGAATGGTCGACTTTTGCCCAAACAGTTCTCCTTCCTTCCCTCTGCCTTATCCAGTTCTAGCTTGGAATCCTTTTTTTTATATCCTTTACACCTTTGAAAAACTTTCTTGTTTCTTTCTTCTCCCAGGATTCTTGCAACTTATTCCTTTTCCTGTGCTCTCTTCTTCTGCCTACACACTCTTTTGGCTTCTCTCTTTTTTGCCTGAATTTCTGTCTACTTCCTGGTCTTTCTTTTTAGCATGTTTAACCTGACACTGATTCCTTCCTCCCATGTACCTCCCTTGCACTTTCTGTCACTGCATTTTTCATTTTTTTTCCATCTATCTTTTATGGATGTACTTTGTTAAATTCCTTTTTCCATTAGTCCTTCTCTTATTTTATTTTTGAGAACTTCCGCTACTTCACTTTTGAGTAGTTTTTCTGAGTTGTAGGCATGTGCTCTACCCTCTGTAGTGCACCTTCTTATGGCTAGCTTTTGTTGATAATAGGCTTTTACCATATAGTGGTCAGTACCACAGTCCGCTCCTCTAAATGCCCTAACATTTCTTATATCTGATGCATGCCCAGATTCTACTAGGACGTGGTCTATTTGATTTCTGGTTAGACCATCCGTTGAGACCCAAGTCTCCTTGTGTTTTTATTTTACTTTTGGAAAATTTACAAACAACTTCCATGATGATTGAAACCACTTGTTGAATATCTGTAGTGTTTTATTTTTGTTTTTATTTATTAAAATTTAAGAAAATGTATTTTAACATTATTTGTGTAATAGTTTATTTTTTGTTTTGTTTTAAAAAAGGAAATGTTTTTGTCTGAAAAACCATAAGGATTAGGAATTATTGTTGTTTTTTCGATAAAAAGTTATTTTTTAATAATAAAAAAAAAATAGAAGGAATAAGGTAAAAAGAATCAATCGAAGAATCATTCAAAAGAATCGATTCACCATCTCTAGTTTTTATTTGATAAAACAATAATGACTAACTTACCTTATCATAGTAGTTTAGTATAGAGTATAATGAATGATAAAAACAGATAATTTATAACATTTTAATGTTTTAGTTTCTTATATAAAGTCACTTAAATTCCTCATTACATAGTCAAATTAATTTTAAACATATTATTGTCTATAATAATTACCAAATACTATTATATTTGAAACAATTTTACAATTACAATTTTTTATTTCCAGTGTGACTGGATCAAGATACTGTATGAAGGATGAAGATACCAGATCAACTTGCAGAATTTGAACTCGTTTCTTAAACTGTAATTCTATTTGGACTGAAGTGGTTTGTTAAAGTTTATTTATCAAAGGAAGGTGTATAAAAATCATATTATATCATATCCCCTAAAATCATAGTTTTGCAAAAACTGATTAGTCTATTGAGAGGAATTGACCTCAAATAACTTTTGGTTATCAGTAGATTTTCTTTTTTTAAATCACAACAAGAAACCAAATAAATCTGAGAATTGTTATAGCTATTACAAAGAAAAAAAGGTTCTGAGTAGAATTGATTATGATTCTCAAAACTAAAAAAGTTAAACTTGATAAAGGTTAATCCAACTAGACATAGCTATGTTTAACAAAAACACATCAAGTTTTATTGATTTTAGCTTTGTTGGTTAGGATGTGGTATAAACTTAAAACATCACAAACAGTTGCCTCATTGAATTTGCCATAATAACTCGCTTATGCCTACTGTTTTTTTTTAAATTGTGTATTGTTCATTTTCATTCTAGGGGATCATGTCTTATATACATTTTCAATAAATAAATTTAATGTTTTTCTTTATAATAGTTTATGCATTTGTGAAAAGAGGCTGAGACTGTATTCGCATGTGTCTGTGATTTTTATTTATCACTTTTACAAACTTTACTCTTAAATAAGTAATCATGTGTTGTGCCTTATTTCTTATAAAATAATTTGTTATGATTAAATGGAAAACGGCTAATTTTCATTTTTATTCTGTTATTGACTATAACAATTTTATTTTCTATGAATGATAATATATGTTGAAATGGTATAGATTAAGTATTGATAGGTGAGTACTAAAGTTTTGATTGTTTTTGGTTTTCAAATTACTTTTGATGGTTTCATAAGATTTAAATTTTATCCTTAGTATTAGTACTATATTCACCTGAGATTTTTTAAAATATTATTTAGACAAGATATATTTGTTCTAATTATAAATGAGTAAGTCTTATTTATTTTTGAAGTTGACCTTTTTCTTGTTTTTTTAATTAGTTATATCTAATGTAGTTCCTATTTATCTGAATCTATATTTTAAACAAAAAATATTAAAATTTGATAAAATTTTTATGTAATGTAAGAAAATTTTATCCCAAGACAGAAAATGAGTAATAAAAACCAAATAAATACTACAATTTATAAAAGATATAAAGTCTCAATGTTGTAATTTATCCAGAATACCTTTATTTTTGGTGAACAAACACAATGACCTGCTTGTTAACTGTACTGAGATGAGATTTGTAAAAAAAAAAAAAAAAGTCCTATCAATAAATGACTAGTTAATTGTTGATAAAAAAAAAAAACTGGATATTATTATTTTTCCCTAATTACAGCTGTTTTCTCTAACAAAAAACTGCAACAGCATATAAGTCATTCTCCTGGAAAGGGACAATGGGACAATTACAGTTCTGAAATTTTTCATTCATTATCTTAAAATTATTTTTCCAAAAAGCATTCAGAGTGCTTATTTGCATACTAAACTGTAAACATATTTACCCTCAACTCAGCTGTATGCTTATTTCTTGAGTGGGAACAAACTTCAACATTCGCCAGTTAGTTTGAAAATCATGTCAACTCCAACAATTCGCCAAAGATCTATCAAGTTGCAATTGGGCTCAATCCACGCCAAATCTGATTCTGCATGACGTTAGTTTCAATCTGGGTTTTTTAATGTAATAAGTCGTTTCTTCATAAATTGCCAAAAAGTGTTGATTGTTTATAAACAAATTTTTTCACATTTTTTGCCTGAAGTGTTATCCTTTTTTTTTTTTTGGGAACACCAGGGTTATTTCACGAAAATAAGGCATTTTGGTACTAAGGCAATATGAATGTATAATCTTAAATTGTTAGTTTTATCAATTTTTTTTTTTTTACGTACCCATACCTTATATATATATGGATATTGATCCTCCAAATCAGCATTCATTTATTTGCTCGAATAATGTTATTTAGCTAATTCATTAATTATTGTTGACAAACGACTGAGGTAAGGGTGCAAAGGACTGAGAAAGTTAAAAATAGGTTATCAAATTTCTACAAAAATTCTTTATTTAAACACCAGCATTAAAACATGATTAATCTCCCATTAAATTCATATTTGAACTATATTAAAATTAATAATTAATTATATTAGTAGCTAAGATATATTCTGCTGGGGTTTCAAAGTCATATTAAACAAATTTTTTTTATAAGTATCCCATATGACGGAATAAATATACGTTTAGGAAAGTGGACACATAAAATAATTATTCAGAATGGTGATGCTAGCGAAAACTGCTACTAAAATGTTCGAACGAATTCTCACAAATAGCCTCATAATAAACATTTTATTGGTAATTGTTTGCAAAATTTCAGTCATGCAAAGAAGCGTTTCTAAGTGATTCTGAACACATTGAAATAATTATTATCTGTGCAAAAATGGTTTGACCTTTTTGAAATTTCAAAATTTTGCCTTTCTTGAAATGATTTTCTAATGGAAAATGTGTGATAATAAAGCTATTAATAAATAAATAAATGAGATTTAAATAGGAGGAGGCTCTCAATTTTACTGTTGATTTTCTCAGTCCTTTCGAAGTTATTGAAGGAAAGGACTGAGAACACAACGTATTTTTAGAAAATAGTGCATCATCATCAATATAAACAAAACAACCTTTTCTATGTGAAAACATGCAATAGTTAAGCAACGAACTACGTTAAAAAAACTAAGTGTACTTACCTTCTTCTAGGACTCCAGTACAGGAAAAGGACTGAGAAAATGAAGTGATGTATTCACGTAAACACCAACACGTTTTACCTTGCACAATACTGAGAAGCTTTTCTAGAAACATTGAAGGTTATGTCTCTTTATGCAGGAACTAACAGTGATGCTAACATGTACATAACCAAAGAATTAATACAAGTACCTTCTTGCCGCCAAGTTTAAGTTTCGACAAAGGACTGAGGTCCACACTTGAAGACATACACAAAATGCATTTTCTACACTGCATTTTTATAAATTTAGGTTCAGAACTCCTGCACACTAAGTTAGAAGGGTTGTACTAAAAACAACCAAGCAACTAGCATTTTCAGGTCGGAGGTAAGGCTTGCAGATAACCATAAAGGGGAGCACTCAAGAGGGGTCATGGCGAAGGACTGAAAAAATGCAAAGACAATGTTTTTTTAATTCACTTCTGATGACTTATTAATGAAAAAGTATAATTAAATATGTAGCATAAAATAGGTAGAATTTATTATAATTTTAATAATCCGTCATCTAAGGGTGAAAATTTACAGGAAATACTGCTGGTTTTAATAAAATTGATTTCACTGAGTATATACAGGTATATATTTTTCCTTATTCGTTCTTTATGACACTAATGGATTATTTAAAAGACTTTATTTTGACTCTGTCTCAAATATTTTTGATCATTTTTTGTTTTGTTTTTTTCCTAAGCAGCATTCATTTGAAGAATAATTTAAAAATGCAACAAAACAAGAATTAATGAGACAGAAGTCCTTGCACCAACTAGTGCCGTGCACAGAATGGAGGGATTATTTTAATGAAATACATTTTATATTATCATTACTAGAATTATGTGATGGGGGTCTAGCGTCCCTAAGCTTGCCAATTATCGATTGGGTGATGACTGGTGTTGTCCTGTTGAGAGTACTAGCTAACAGAGTAGATACGTGTAAGGCTTGGAAAATACTTTATTGGTTAGTGGTACAGTTACATTACTTAATCTAGAGATCTGATGACAGGGTCAACTGGCATGGACCAGTGACTGCTAGACATTAGATATACTATACTAAAGACTTTACCAACTAGACTTAATGCTAACATAGTGAGGTTGTACTCCTCTCACTCTCACACTTTATCTTGATCTATTCATTTGAGATAGGTTTTATACATACAAAAGAGGAGGGGATGTTTAGGGAAATGACATTTGTTAGGTGCTGATAAGGAGGAAGGATAACAATAGCTTACTGGTTTAAAAAACCTTATTTCATAACTAATACTTCCTGGGTCAAAGCCCATGTGATAACTCCTCCCACCTTTATAAACAAAAATTCCCTTGAGGTTTTTTTTAAAATATTAAGAAGGTATTTAGGTAGGACATAGCTCTTGCGTCAAATTATGCAGGATATACAAGTACTATGGATTGTGAAGGTTCGTTTTGAATGGGATTGACTTTTGTTTTAGTATAAATCTATCTTTACTTATTTAACAAAAGCGAATTACAATACTGACTAATATACCACATCTTATTTTCAAAGTTTTAGTCAAAATTATTTACATTTTCTAGAATATAATAAAACATAATTACAATAAACAAATGGCAGAATGAAAAGATTATTAAATACAATGAGTATGCATATAAGAAATAACCATATACCCTTGACTAAATAACCATATCAACTTGAAACTTTCTAATATCCAACATATTAGACATATTATACATATAAGTTGATAAATTACTAAAATATAAATTATCTGATTACATGCAAATAACTTAAACCACTATACATATTAACTTATTCCAAGTTTTATTTTATTAGAAAATGTTATGTCCAATTCTTTTTATATTAATAATCATTTTTAACTAAGCAAAATAATGATTTAATTACACATATAACTCTAATTACAAACAATAACGCATTACTATAATAATAACATCAAATTATAATTTTTATACATATTGTTTTTAAGAAAAATAATAATATTATATAACATAAATATAGTAATATACAATACTTTTATTAGGATACATAATACTTAAACATTTGTTCAGAAAGAGCGATTATGTACAGGAGTTCGATCTAACCTCTTTCTAATATTCTTTATATTGATCCTTTTTTTTTTTTCTTGAACCATTTAAACATTTTACTAATTAATATAATGTGCCTCTCAGCGTCGAGGTGCCCCAGTCCAAGTCAGCCAGGCATCACGATCCCGAGCCAGTGCTCTCATGGAGATCAGACTCTTTCCCTCTTTCTCTCCTATCCTGAAGATATGATCAGTCCATAACAGTCAGGGTCTTCCTCGAGGGCGACGCCCAGTGGGCCTGGCTTTAAAAAGCTTTCTTGGATCCCGGTCTTCATTCATTCAGCATAGATGACCGAACCACTTTAGCTGCCTCTTCGACAGTGTCCCTCAAGGCAGGTACTCCAAGGTCTCCACGTATCCGCTCATTTCTGACCTGATCTTTCCTTGTTCAGCTTGCCACTCTCCAGAGGTACTTCATTTCAGCGGCTGTAGCTCTATTCCAGTGCCTGTCCAGCGGGACCCAGCTTTCACTGCCATAAAGAAGGGTAGGCAGGTAGATAGCTCCGAATATGTGTAGTTTTACACTATTTTCTATCTCCCTTTTTCCCACTACTGAGCTGCAAAGCTGATAATATATATTATTTGCTTTTGGTCCTGTTGGAAAGGTCTTGGCCAATTTTTCCATTTCTGCTGAGCACACACAATCCCAAGATAAGTATAGTCCTCTACTGTTTCCAATACCTCCTCCTTGCAGCGAACTATCACTTCTTTTTCCTCATGACTAATGTGCATCACCTTACTTTTCTTTGCATTCAGTACCATGCCCTTTCTTTCCAACTCGGCTTCCCACTCAATGACAGCTTGCTGGAGGTTTTTATGGGAATCAGCAATGAGGACAATATCGTCTGCAAAAACCAAAACTTGGGCTAGTATTGTCCTCATATTCCACTTTCCCACTACTGTCCGTGTCGTCCTCCGCTTGCATATTTTTAAAATTTCATCCATGAATATGGTGAAAAGGTGAGGACTACAGCTGTCACCTTGTTCAACTCCTTTAATCATGTTAAAAGTCCTGGATTCTGTTCCGTTTATTCTAACTATGTCTTTAGAGTTGTGGTAAGTAGATTTTATTGCACCAATCAATTCCTTGGACGCATTTTTAGCGGCTAAAGCTGCCCATATTTCTTTTCTCGGAACCGAATCAAAGGCTGCCTTTATATCGAGAAATGCAAGTTAAATGCTCTTCCCTCTGTCCCATGACTTCTCAATAATTGACCTGAGCGAGGTCAATTATATATATATATATATATATATATATTACGTAGAAAAGTTATTATGTCATAGCTCCTTTCAATAAATGCTTTTATCATTTACATCATTATATCTCTAATATCAATTATTTACAACTATTATCTCCAGGTGCCATATGATATTTTTTATAATATATTTCATAATTAATTACATAATTTGTAGGTATTATTTATAATATATTCTCTTGAATTATGCAAGCTAACTATATAGCATATTCCCTTATTTTTAAGACTATATAATTTGTTTTAATTGATTCCGTATGTCATTTTAGTTTTGTGAGAATCTAAATCATTTTTTTTTCTCTTGTCTTTCAAGAAAATATTAATAATTAAATTTTAGTTTTGTATTCAGGAAGGATACAAATATTTTGAAACTGACTTATGATAGAAGTTACTGCTAAAAAGCATTGAGTAATCTTTTAATATTTAAAAATAAAAACTTAACTGTGGTTTTAACATCCACAAATATATTTCATTTTTAGTAACAGGCTATTTTGACTTTTTTAGAATAACATCTTTCAAAAATTTTTCGTTCTTAATTAATATTGAATAAGGTTATTCAGATTTGAAATTTTTAAATGGTCTTATTCTATAATTTAAGTTGAGAATAATTTGTTAAACTTCAGCATGTGATTAATTTTTAAAAGCAGGTTTTTTACTTTTTGATTTTATCTGTTCATAATTATTTTGAAAGTTATTTAAAGAAAAACAAATTTGGAAATATATTTTTCCTTATTAGGGATTGATAAATTATTTGCCACTTCTATAAATTTGTTTTATTGAAAACTAGTTTCGAATGTTATTCATTCATCCTCAGTTCAAGGTTTAAATGGATTATATAAAACAAAAAAGTTTGTACTGGTTTCTCTCGTATTGAACTAAAATTAATAACTCGCATTGTTAGTTTTAATTATTTTTTTTTAATTTATCAATCCATAATTAGATTGATCCTTCTGTACCAAAATGCGGATGTCAACTGAAAAAAATAAATGAACTAGAATGGTCATACCACAATCGTCGCATGTATTTATTTTCTTGTTACCCATATAATACAGTAATCATAATGAGGAAAACTCTCGTTGTACTGTCGGCTGTCGCTTGACGAAATTAAATACATAAACACCTATTGAACAGCTAAGCCAAAATTACGAGTAAAACAAATAAACCTACGTACGATAATCCCGTCTACACTAGGAGAGAGAGGGCGCAGTGTCCCTCCAACGACCAACCCTCTCATGTTTACTGCCAGAAGACGGGAACGCGGCAAAGGCCGGCTCCGATTTTTCTCCAGTATGAATTAAAATAATTTCCATGTCCATAGAGCTTTTGGCTGTCGATTCTTGGCCAAGAATTGTATAGTGCGGACGCGTTTGGGATTGGTCCCGTTGTCGTTGGTCTGATTTGCATCACGTCCACACTAGCAGAATCTCTGAGCGTATTGGCCTTGGCTGAAATTTGCCTAGTGTGTACGCGCCTTTCGATGATTATTATGTGAATGAATGTGTAATTATGAGTTAATCTGATGATGAGAGTGAGTGAGTAAAAGTTATCATGATTATATTTGACAATACTAATCACTTTGTTATAATATTTATTACAACTCCTATTTGTATGGTAATTGTTACTATTTTATTTGATTTCACTTTAATATCTCTGTAAACATTTGAATATTGAATATTTTATTGTAAAAAAACAAGTAATTAATAAATAAATAATATCCATAGAAATAAACTCGAATAAACAAAAATTTGCATCTATATTAAATTAAATTGAAACAAAAAAATAATTAATCCAATATTTTATAATTTATAAATATCAGAGTTATAAAAAACAATAAAAGAATTAAAAAAATATTTTCACAATTTTGGGGATATGAACTGAAAACCTTTAAGGCGGGTTCATTCGGGGTCATAAAAGGGGAAGTTCAACATCACCTTGTCCATCGTTCGTGCTCTCGCCCGTTTCACAACTCTTTGTAAATTATGATACTATATTATTTTATTCTTGACCGCCATCCGGGCAATCTCCTTGATAAGTGTCATATGTTTAGCTTATTGGATTTATCATGTCACAATTATTTATTAATATATATTGAAATAAAGAAACTTTAATTTTTATTTAATAGAAAGAGATTGAAAAGCAAAAATAGCTGTCTAATTTTGTTTTCAGAAAAAATTGATATACGCTTTATTGCAGGGTCCAAATTGCCCAGTGTAACATACAAACTATCACGATTATCAATGAAAACCACAAATGAATTAGCAATTATATGTTTAAAATAGTTTACTTTCTCTTCAATAGCCCACCACACACAGATAAAATGTTTTGCGACGAAGGTTGATTGACGGAAAATAAGGCATGATTCACAGGAATCCACCCAATTTCCCCATATGGAATCTATCCGTTAGGGTAAATAAAACAAGGCAGGCCTGCCATTCAAATCTGGGTGGATTGGTGGCGTCCTTTGCAAAAGAGAAGAAAATTAAGAAATTCTGACTTATGTGACCAAATTTTTCTCTTATAGCTCATGACACTACACGAAAATAGAAATCAAAAGACGCCAATCTGCCACTCATATGTGGTCGGGCTGCTCCAGCAGACGAATAAAAAAAAATTTCAATTCGGCACCCGGAATTCGACTTATTTGACCAAAATTGTCCTTTTGATCTCATAATACTAGACGGTAATACAAATAAAAAGATGCCAGTCTGCCACTCATCGAGAATTTGTCGAGAAAATCGGCTCCCAAGATGCCTTGTCGAACTTTTGCGATGATGAATGGCCATTGAAATTCTCTTCGAAGTCCTAGGTCTAGCGATAAGATTTTACTTCCATAAGTAGGGATTTCGGTGTTATTTGCTGCATACAGCTTGTAAGTTTCATCAATAGTAGGTTTTTGTAGTGGCGGTATTATTGATACTTCTGTCCCACTATCAACCAGAAAACGCAGTCCGGTTTTGCGATCATTGACAAATAGACGGCATCTGCGCATACAGTAGGAACCGAGGCTGCCGCTACTTCGGCTGCTGGTCCAAGTTTTCCGACTTGCGGGTTTTCCATTGGCAAGGCTGCTGACATTTATCGGGTCGACATTTACTACCGAATCTGAAATGATAAAAGCAATATTTACCTTTAGGGTTATATTTGCCTCTGCTGCAACTGCGGTTTCGGCTCTTCGTGATGGTCTCTCCTCTTTCACCAGGTCTGCATAGCTTCAATCATTTTGCGAAGTTGCGCTACTTCCTTTGAAAGGCTTCTGCCTTGTTGATCTTGGGCTGAGACAGAGTAGATCGATGAATGTGGGCTCATTTCAACGATTTTATCAGCCATTTCGGCTAGTTTCTCGAGATTTTCGTTGCTGATTACCAGAATATTCCGCTCATTACTCGGGAATTTATTCATCCATAGTGTCTTAAGAACCCCTTATCAGTAATTTCAGCGCCAGCATAGGATTTCATTTTTCTTAGGAGCTGGCTTGGCTTATCCAATCCTAATTCCAGCTCCGTTACAAGGTGTTTGATTTTTTTGTCCTCGCTTTCCTTGAAGATATTAAGCAATCTTTCTTTCGCTGATGAATATTTTTTGGGTCTTTCGGATTGGATAATATCCCAAATATTATTTGGGCTCCAACTGAGCAACCAAATAGTTGAACTTGGTTTCCTCGGTCGTGAACCGGTTGATCCTGAACTGGGCTTTAACTTGATAGAACCAAATTTCGGGTTTTTCTACCCAAAAGGAGGAATTTTTATGCTTACCCGATCGATAAAATTGTGTCTGTTTTCACCTTCGTGGCTTTGTTGGGAAGAAATATTTCCGAAAGAGTTAAAAATGTTAGCGTCGGCCACATGTTCACATTTGTCGTTCTCGCAATCACTCATTTTAGCTCGGAAAACTATCACAAATCACGTCGGGGTCACCAACTATAGGATTATTTTATTCAAAACGCAATGATTGTGAATAACAAACTATTTATTAAGATTTACAATCTGACTCCGTTTTAAAATATTTTATTTTTAACACACTATATAACCTTCTCAAAGGTACTTATCAACTCGATCTTATCAGAATCGATACATTCAGAATATAGATGTTTATTTACATACCAATAATTATAAATTAGATATTTAATGTTTCCTACAGTACAATTAACAAAGTTTGATGATGTTTAAGACTTGGAAAATATTTTATTAATAAGAGTACAGAGTTACATGATATAAAATAGTGAGTTACAGTGTTAACTACAGATAGACTCTACTAAAGATATTACAACTAGACTTAAAACTAAACTTAAAGCTAACATAGTGAGAGTGTACTGTCTCACATTCTCTTACATTCTGATTCTACATTCTAATACTGATTGATCTGCCCATTTCAGATAGGCTTTTGTACATACAATAGGAGAGAGGATGTTTTAGGAGTATAATATTTGTTTAACGCTGACAAGCAGGAAGCAAAACAATAACTTCCTGGGTTATAAATCCTATTTAATAACTAATACTTCCTAGGTCAATGCCATGTGTTAACTCCTTCCACCTTTTTTTAAAAAAAAACCAATTATCTTGAGCTTTTTTAAAAGTATTAAGTAGGTATTTAGGTAGGAAGTAGTTCTTGGATCAAATTATGCAGGATATACAAGTACTGCGGATAGTGAAAGTTCATTTGGACTGGGATTTTTAGTATAAAACCTATCTTTACATTATTATGAAATCAATTTACACTATAATATAAATTACAATATAAGAATACGAATACTATAAAATATCTTATTTTCAAAAAATTAATTACAGTTTCTATTTGCCTAAACGGACTTTAATAAAAAATATTTACAATAAGTAAATGGTAGAATTAAAAGATAATTAAATACATATAAGAAATAATTATACATTTAAATAAACTTGAAACTTTCTAATATCCAACATATTAGACATATAATACCCAAAAACATATAAGTTATAAATGACTAAAATTTACATTATCCAATTATATAAAATCACTTAAGCTACTATATATATATCAACTTATTCCAAGTTTTATTTTATAAGAAAATGTTATGTCCAATTCTTTTTATATAATTAAAAATTATTTTTTACTGAGCTCCTAACAGATAAATGATTTAATTACACTTATAACTCTAATTACAAATAAAAATGTGTCATTTCTACATTTTAAACCTTACATCAAATTATAGATTATATCTTTTGTTTATAATAGAAATAATAATAATGTAAATATAGTAATAATTTTATTATAAGGATACATAACACTTAAACATTTTACTTATCAATAATTATAAACTATAAATAATTTAAGCTAACTAAATCTTTTTCCATTTTTTATATGTTTATGTTTCATTAATAAAACATTTTAATATTCCTATTAAATTTTGATTAACTATGAGATTACAATGTAGACGTTCATTTGCATTATGTGGTATTTTAATAATCTAATATAATTACATATTTACTTATCTAATCTTATTAAAAGACACTAGTCCTTAAATATTTAATTGTTTAAGTCTAAAGATTTAATTTACTACCTTTTTCAGAGATTTAAGTGACAAATCCTTTTTTAAATTTGTCTTATATTATTTCCCTATTTTTTTTTTTTTTCATCATATTATTTATTCTGAAATTGTTAGTTAATACTGATTTGTAAATAACAGACTATGAACGGCTATTAATGATATATCAGAAATCAGCATTACTGCAATCGATAAACATTACTAAATAAATAAAATTTTAGTTATCAACATGTACAATGTATTCGGTAATTATTAGTGTGATTATTAATAACATGAATTAAAGTTGGGTTCTTGTTTTATTTCTGCTGACTTAATTACGAAACTAGAACATTGAGTCATTCGGAACGCTGAGTTAAGCATAAACATTGGCTGCAAATTCCTACTGAGGTTTTAATTCATTATATCCTTTTAACAGTGATTTATGGCTCAACATGGATTTCTTTCAGACAACTGTAAGTATTGTTTTGTTTTTTGTATATATAGTTTTCATTAAATGATTTAGATTCATCAGTTTAATGCTTAGATGTTTTGCTTAAATTAGAAGAAGTTTCAATTTAATTTTTGTTCAGAATTTAGGGACCGCATAAAAGTTTAAATATAAAATATATGTTTGTCTGGTAAAACTATTAAAAGGTCTATCCTGTTGTTGTGGTCTATAATTATTATTTGGTCAACATTTTAATTACTTATAAAATTTCTTGATTGCGGTTTATTAATAAGAAAATTGTTTTGAACCCTTGGAATCATTCAGGATTATATGGTTACATATTTTCTTGCGGATAAGTTCTATTATAATTTTGATTTTAAAGTATTTCTCAAATATTTTAGTATTTCTCTCAGTGTTTCCCGAGTGTTTTAGATATAATTCATTTCTCAAAATTATCAATTATTATCCATATTAAAATAACAATGGTGTGCTTAAAATTAAATACATATATTATGTAGAAGAGTTATTATGTCATAGCTTATTTCAATAAATTTTTTTATCATTTATATCATTATATCTGTAATATCAATTATTTATAACTATTATCTTCGAACGATATGTTTTATGATATATTTCATAATTAATCACATTATTTGTAAATATAATAGCATTTTCTAAAATTAATTAAACTAACTATAAATAACTTATTCCTTTATTTTTAAGACCATATAATTTGCATTAATTAATTCCGTATTATTATTATCTAATGCATTTGACCTTTGCCACTTCATTTATTTATTGTTTAAGATTCAATAAAATATTTCTTGTTTTGGAAGTTTACGTTTTCTTCTTCCTTATTTAAAATAGAATCCTCTAATATATCTAGATTAGAATCCTCTAATAATATCCTCCTTCAGACAATAATTATTTTCATCCTTCATTAAGGATGCTATATTTCTTAAATACCTCTAATTATTATTTAATTAATTATTCATAAATTATATATTCTTAGAATTAATTATTCGCTTACTTATTCTTAATTCTGTTCAAATAGCAAATTACTCGTTTTTCAAAACTTTCAATCTTTTACGATATCATATAGTAAATTAGCATAAATCACAATAAATGCTTCATTTAGCAAATTACCTTTATTTCAAAAGCATTAACTCTTGATTAATAAATTATTCAAATTGCTTGCTTGCAATTTATTTACTTTTCAACTCATTAAATTCTTAAATAATTCAATTATCAACTTGTTTCCTTGCTTTTTATATTACATCGTTTGTAATAAACCTTAATATTTGGTTTACCAGAATTTAAACTTAACAAAAATGTAATTCTTACAACTAAAAAATAATGTAAAATCTTTAACTTACGACTTATCGATCTGTTATCTTCTTCTGGACACCTGAGATCAGTGGATCCAGCAGAGATGTAGACAAATACCTGAAATGTCAATACCTGACAGGTCAGTGGGTCTGTCCAAAGTGTAGAACTTGAAGCGAGGGTACCTTAGATAAGTGGGCCGACTTGCAAATAAAACCTGAGAGCAGTGGAGAATTTGTGCGACGTAATAAAGCGGGGTAAAATATTTTTTTTAGGAAGAGACAAAATTGATATTCGTTTTTTGCACCCTCCAAAACTACTAAACACGAATTTTCATAGCAATCGATAAATTGCTTGTAAAAAAAACAGCTTTAAGTGGTGAGCATAAAACCAAATTTATAAGAAAGTGTGGAAAAAGGAGGCACGTAGTTAACAATCATGGACCCAGAGATCGCTAGTGAGACGACACTCGATTCAGTCTCTAGACTCTTCTGATAGTGCGCCGCTCCTCTGTAGTTGCACCGATATTACTCCTAGACTTAAAACTATATTTAAATCTAACATAGTGAGAGTGTTCTTTCTCACATTTTCTTATACTCTATCTTACATTCTTTTCTTTTTTTTTTTTTAATTTGTTTTATTTGAAAAATAATACAAGCTGCCACACTCAAGGGCAATAGGTATTAGGGCTATGAGAATCCATTCATACCATATGTAAAAGATAAACAAGGAAATAAAATAAAAATAATAAATATGATATAAAAAGAGAGAGAAAATGTACATTACTAGTAAAAATGAATAGATAAACAATTTAAATAATAAGAAAATAAGCAAACAACCAAGAAAAGAAAAATTAAGTTTAGTAAAAATAAAATAAATCATCTTAAACACATTCATACCTATATACAATATTTACAATCTGCCCAGAGAACTCCGAACCAAGCTCTACCCCCACATGTGAATTTCAAAGCCGGGCTCCAGGAGATCCTAGCGCTTCTCACACAGTCGCGTCACTGGTATTAAAGACCAGTGGAGACTGAGTGAGTGCACTAGAGCCACAGACGCACAGGACGTGAGTGGAGAAGCTACAGCTATAGCACATTTACAAAATTTCTCGAGGCCACTGCCGTTTCAACCTTCGAGGAGGATTATAGGGATGGTTGGTGCTGGATAGGGATTGTGCTAAGGGATTAGGATGATGAGTAAGGTTCTGATGAAATGTGGAGAATTTGTATGGAATTATGTCAAGAATATACGGCATTTTGAGGACATGGTGTAAGGTCTTGTTTGAAACATAATATGGAGCATTCACTATAGTACGGAGGACTTTAGACTGGAAGGATTGAATACGTTTGATGTTCGAAAGTTTAGCTGTCCCCCACAGTTCTAGTCTGTAGGTCCAAATAGGTTTCAGAATGTTCTTGTAGATTAGCAGCTTGTTGTCTATTGATAGATGAAATGTTCTGTTCAGTAGTCTGTATAACTGGCCAAATCTTTGATTAAGCTATTGTCTTTTAAGTCTAGTATGAGGGTTCCATGTTAGTCTTTTGTCAAGAAGGAAGCCAAGATACCGGACTGTGCCAGAAATGGGAAGTGGTGTGGAATTAAAATGGACTGGCGGACAGGATCTGCGTCAGAGGGTGAATGTGGTATGCTTACATTTTGATTCATTGATCTTGATGCGCCAGTTGTTGCACCACTCTCCGATCAGGGAGAGATGCCTTTGTAGGTTTAAGGATGCCGTTCCAGGATCGGAATGGGATGATAAGATAGCGGTATCATCGGCAGATGTTGCCAGAAAAGTATCGGGATTTGTAGGAAGGTCAGCGGTAAATAAAATGTAGAGGACTGGAGCTAAGACGCTGCCTTGTGGAACACCGGCTTCGATTGGGTAATAGTTGGAAAATTCAGCACCACAGCGAACGCTGAAGGAATGGTTAGAGACGTAGGATCGAAGGATTAGATATAAGGATTGGGTAATTGGATTTTGAGCTTGAAAAGCAAGCCATCGTGCCACACCCGGTCAAAAGCTTGAGCTATGTCCAGAAAGGCGCCAGTGCAATATTGCTTGCTTTCAAGTGCAAAGGATATATGGTCAACAACGCGAAGGCTTTGTTGAACAGTGGAATATCCTGAGCGAAATCCAAACTGGTGTGAAGGGATTTTTTGGGATTCGAGTATTGGAAGGATGCATTTTAGAAGGATTTTTTCAAAAATTTTTGAAAGAATCGGGAGCAAACTTATTGGCCTATAGGATGAGCTATTATTGATAGGTTTTCCTGGTTTATGGAAAAGGATAATTGCGGAGTGTTTCCACATCAGAGGAAAGTGGGTTGTGCGAAGGATACAATTGTACAGGTAGGTTAGGAGTATAACCGCTTTTGGGGGAAGTTGACGAAAGGTCTGGGAACTGAGGAGATCGTACCCAGGGGATTTTCGGGGTTTAAGGTTATTTATGAGGAATTTGACTTCCGAGGGGCTGACAGCTTTTGGAGGTAAAGAGAAAGGAATCGGTGAAGAGAGAAATCGGTGAAGAGAGGAATTCCTTGACTTTAGCTGTATGGATGGGTTGGATTTCAGGATGGGGAATGAATATGTTGGAAAGATGCTTGGCAAATTCCTCTGCTCTGTTCCCATCTGACGAAGCCCAGGATCCATCATCGCGTCGTAGGGGATGGGAAATGGAGTGGTATTTTAGGATTTTGTTTGTTACTTTCCAGAGGGAGTTGTCGGAAGCAGATAGTGAGGAAAGGTAGTTATATAGGTAGCTAAAATTAAAGCTTAAATAGGTAGCTAGGTAGAGTTTTAGGATTGTGATCTATAGGTGGATAATTTCTTTTTAACTAATTTGGAATAATGGTTGTATAGTTTCCGATCGTCAGGATGCCTGGTTCTTTGCCAGAGGGTCCTAGAACATCGTTTGGAATGGATAAATTTTTTAAGATATTGAGGTAAAGGATTCTTTTGGCGGTATTTTGGGAAAGGAGGAGGTGAGGATGCATTCCAGACTGCTTGCTGGATCAAGGTGGTGTAGGAATTCACAGCTTTAACAAGGTCTTGAGGAATTTTAGGGATACTTTGAGGTCTATTGACTCTGTTATTATTTGGCGGAAGAGGTTCCAGTTTACTGGACCTCTGATGAATGAAGGTGGTGGTGATTTGGGTATCGGCGCTATGGAAAGAGTAAGGATAAGAGAGCTGTGGTCTGAGGGAAGGTCATCAAGTGGGAAAACTGAATAATTTAGTAGTCTTACACCTTTGTGGATGAAAATGTCAAGAAAATCGGGATTACGATCGGGATCGGTTGGCCAGTATGTAGGAGAATCCGGGGAGAGGATTTTGCTACGATGGGAATTAAGTGGAGACAGCAATGTTCGCCCACGAGTATTTGTGGTTCTGGCTCCCCATTGCTGGTGTTTTGCATTTCAATGGTGTTCTAAGGAATTAAGGAAGGAATTGAATTGTGATTCGGAAATAGGTTCTTTAGGCGGAGAATATGCTGCAACAATTGTTATAGGAAAAAGTGATGTTGGAATTCTTACGGCAGTTGCTTGAAGGAAATTATGGACTGGCAGGGGGAATAAGTGATGGGAGAGAGACCAATGGATGATGACAGCAGTCCCAGCATGTGCTTTTCCATCGGGGTTTTCAGTTCGATAAGTTTGGTAGTCAGGTATGTTGAGCAGTCGTTTACTGGTTAACCGGATTTCAGTTATTAGGGCTAGGTCAATATTTTTTTCACGTAATAACGCTGTTAGTTCGTTAATGTGATTTCGAACACCATTCGCATTCCAAAGGAGAATGGAAAGGGATTTTATTGAGGACATTTATGGATTTCTAGGGGGGATGATGAGGCTGGATAAAAGGTTTGTCAGTAATGAGATGAGGGGATTGATGAGGGATCTAAACTCAGAAAGGAACGATGTAAGTAAACTTGTGAGGTCAGTATGCATGTATAATGCATTGGTGGCAGTAGGAATGTAGGAAATAGGGTGATGACTAGACTTTTGGGTATTAGTCATTTGTTGTGGGATGGAGGGATGTGGGTGTTGGGGTTGAGATGTTTGGGGTTGAGGCTGTTCTTGTGGCAGGGCCTGAATTTGTGTTATTTCTTCTGGCGCTCCTAAAATTCAAGCATAGGATACGCTTATGTTCACAATTCTGGATGGTTGTCTTTGTGGCCTAGATGTCTCTTCATTTCCAGAAGTCGGATCCTTGATTTTAAAATTTTATAAGTCTGACACCCCTTGTAATTAGCCACCCGGCACCACATTTGCCCTTGGTGGCAAAGTGCACATGTTGCGGGTGTTTGCCTGGATTTTCTACAGTCCTCAGATTTGTGTTGGTCACCACATTTGACACATCTAGGAATGTGGTGGCAATAGTGTTTAGTATGGCCATAGGCCTGGCAGTTATGGCATTTCACTAATTCCCTCTTGTTGTAGGGTTTTTCTACGATTACACTGGTATAATACAGGCGCGTTACTTTATAAATTTCTTCAACTCCGGGCGATCGCTCAAGGTCAACATAGAATAGTGGTAAAGCTATTTTGTTCTTATCACCGGGCTGTTCTTTATTTTCTTTAAATATGTTGACTACCTGACGAACCTGGAATCCCATGGCCATCAATTCTTCTTTTATAGCTTCTGGTGGAGTTGAGGGGTGCAGGCGTCTGATGACCACCCTGAGCGCTCTCTCTTGGCGCAGTTGGTAGGTGTGGAAATCTACCTTTGTGTCTGACAGATATTTAACGATGCTTCTGTATGTGTCTGGGGTGTTAGGCATTAATTTTGTATCGTTAATGCGACTTTGACACGTATATTTTCCTGTGTCTACTACGTTGTTTAATTGTTGACACAGCAGTTGAAATTTTTTTATATTTCTAATAAATATTGGTGGGGGCTTGGGTTCTCTGAGAATCGGTGCTGATTCCATGTCTTCTTGCGTATTTGATAACAGTTGATAAGGGTTAGGAGTAAAAAAGGGTGATTCGTCAGCCATAACTTGGGTAGAGGTGCCAGGTTGAGGTTCAGTCTCTTCAACTGAGCTACCAGGTGTGATCGGAGGTGTATCTTGATCACCTAGCCTTCTGTTTGGCAGGTGAAGTTTGAAGTGTATTTCCCACTTCTCGATCTCTTGCCTGTTGTTGTTTTGCTCGACATAACCATATGGAAATATCGCATTTCATGTTAAATTTAATGAGAGAAAAAAAATAAAAAAATACGAATAAATACTTTTGAAAATTACGCGGACAGAACAGAAGACAGAGTGACGTAGGTTAGGTCTGCTCTGTGCAGAGGCAGATTGCCTTCTGTAGGGATTAATGGCGTCTTCTTCTGTATACCTGCTCTTAAGTCTATTTACGAGTTCACTGTATCGTTTATATATCAGTGATTACATACATACATAGATGGCTCTACATAACGTCACCGAGACTGGGCCTCCTCCAAAACCCTCGCCAGTCAATACGATCAGCTGCAGCAGCTCTCCAGTTTCGGACTCTCAGCAGAGCCCGTGCGTCCAATGTCACTGAGTCCTCCCATCTGACATTTGGCCTGCCAACCCTTCTTTGTCCATGCATCCTTCCGGACAGCATCCTCCTGGGTATCGCCGAATCATCATCCATACGTGCGACTTGTCCGGCCCAACGAAGTCCTATCTTGATAAATTCGACCGAGTCTATATCCTTATAAAGGGCAGCTAGGTCAGCATTTCTCCTTCTTCTCCAAATTCCACCCTCTCTAACAGGGCCAAAAATCCTTCTCAAGATTAATCTCTCAAAGATCAGAAGTCTATTTTCATCTTACTTCTTAAAGGCCTACGCTTCCGATCCATAAGTTAAAACAGGGCGGACCAAGGTTTTGTAGAGAGTGATCTTGGTCCTGTTCGAGAGGAACCTGCTTCCAAAATGCTTCACAAGGCTGAAGTAGCACCGTCTCGCCAATGCTATCCTCCTGTTTACTTCTCGAGAGATGTCGTTTCCGGAGTTGATCTCAGATCCGAGGTAGACAAAACTGCTTACCTTTTCGAAATTATATGGTCCAGCCTCAAAAGTACCGGTCCCTGGTCCATCTCCTCCGACTCTCATATACTTGGTCTTAGCTTCATTAATGTGCAACCCAAGTTTCTTTGCTGCATCTTCTATGGCCAAAAACGCTTCTCGTAATGCACGTTCCGATCTGGCGGCAATATCAAAATCGTCAGCGTACCCCAGAAGCTGAACTGTACTGTTAAGGAGGGTTGCGTTGAGTTGGATTCCGGACAAACGTACTGCTTTCTCTGCAGCGAAGTTAAAAAGAAGACAGGCAAGAGCATCCCCCTGCCTTACACCGCAATTAGTATTGAAGTCCCCACTCGTACTGCACACTTCGACCCCGACATCGTCATTTTCACGAGACGTATCAGTTTAGTTGGGACGTTCATTTCCAACAGGGCCTGATAGAGCTCCGGCCGAGTTACACTATCGTAGGCGGCTTTAAAATCAACGAAGAGGTGGTGGGTAACTGTTCTATACTCTTTGAATTTCTCCAGCATCAGCCTCAGTGAGAACAGTTGGTCCAATATGGACCTCCCTCGCCTAAATCCCGCTTGATATTTGCCTATCTCCCTCTCGGCATGAGGAACTAGTCTCTCGAATAGGATGTTAGAGAGAACGTTATAAGCACATGAGAGGAGTACTATGCCTCGATAATTGTCGCACTCCAACTGGTCCCCCTTTTTGTGCAGTGGGTAGATAATTCCCCTTTTCCAATCCTCAGGCATCTTCTCTTCTTCCCATATCTTCAAAATGAGGTTATGGAGCTCCCTTCTCAGTTGCATTCCTCCATAGCGTATCAGCTCTGCTTGGATTCCATCCAAACTCGGAGCCTTGTTGTTTTTTAGTTTCACCATGGCCGCTTCTATGCCTTCATCATCCGGTGGCTCGGCATCGTTAGAGAAGTCGTCCTCTTCTCTGGCTATTTCTCCTTCAAAGTTTTCTATTTGAAGCGCACCGCTGAAGTGTTTGGCGCTGGATGGCCTTCTTATACGCTTCATTTTTCCCATTTGTTCCCTCGATGCATTCATCATCAAACCAAGGAGACCTCCTGCTTCTTGTCTGTAATCCAAGGGCTTCCTCTGCAGCAGTTTCCAGCACTCTTGAAATTCCCGACCACAGGTCATCCACTGTGTCATTCGTATCCCTTAGTTCCTCCTCCAGCTTAATTTCAATATAAGTGATTACTTACCGTTTATTTATTTTCTGCTTCAAATAGAATAGCTGGCGCATGCGCAGAACTGGAAGATATAAAATAAAGATCAATTAATATTTACAATATTTTCACTAAAATAATAAGCAAACAATATAAATTCTTGTCTTCAAAAGAATAATTAATGTTAGCAAAAAAAAAAAAAAAAAAGAGAGAAAATGAAAAATACAAAAATAATGGGCTGATTAGCAAAGTTGAAGCTAGTTCATTAAAAACTATTATTTACCTCTGTTCTAGATGTTAATCTTAAATTGAAATTTTGTAATTAGAGAGCATCATTTTGGAAAGAAAGAAAGGTGTTGGAAAAGGAGAGATTTGAATGAGGATAGAGAAGAAGCATGGCGGATATTAGAAGGAAAGGAGTTCCAGAGGATATAGGAGCGAGAGAGAAAGGAACGTTCGAATGTATTGGTTCTATGGGAAGGGGTATAGAGGTCAGAAAGGCGGGATATTGTTTTGTTATAGGCATGCTAGGGCCAGGACTATCCACCAGTGGCATTGAAACAGCAACAGCTACAGCAGACGCTGTTGGGAACATTATAAGATGAACTGTGAAAATTCTACTTTCCAACCAACTGTCGTCGTAGTGGGAGAAGACGTCAATCTTGTTGTCCTGCTTCCCGCACTTGCTCCATCTGATCCATTTTTTCTAAAGCCTGGAAGAGGGCAAAATGGATACACCATCCTTTCATCTAGGCAGCTCCAACAACTTTCATTCAGTCTTTTTTTTTTTTTTTTTTTTTTTTTTTATTCCCCCTTCCCGACCTTTCGGTCATACGGGGTCGTGGCGGCAGTGGGGTATTACGCTGGGGTAAGCGTATGCCACTACCACCAATAAATTACTCATTTATTTAATATCTTATTATACAATTTTACTTGGGGATAATATATTTCTGGGGACAATGAATCCTGCTACTATAGTGCAACCCGGTGCGCGTGTGCACACCTTAGGGCTGCACTTTATTATCCGCTACTGTGGAGCAGCCCGGTGGGCGGCTGCGTACCTTAGGGCTGCACCTTATCCTCTGCCGGGCGGCGTGGCTAGCCCTCCTGGCGCTCTCCATCTGTCCGGATCCGCCCGGATACCGGTCCAGCCTTCCCGGTCCGCTGCATCCGTCCGGATCCCATCTCCTCCAGGGTGCATCAATCATCATGAGGCTCGCCGAAGTCGGGTGGTCTGGCACTTCCCAAGGTAAAGTGCTCAGGCCCCACCACCTCCTTCCACCCGTACACAAATTCCTTGAAGAAGGGGTAGACCTGTTCCTCCATCAGACGGGGGAAGTCCGACTCGGCGAGGGCGAAGATCCCGGTACATCTCGACAACCTGGCTCGGTGTCCTTCTATTGCGGTGCAGGACACGATCACGTGCTCTGCAGTCTCAGGGACTCCACAGGTGGGGCACCGGGGGTCTATGTCCTTTCCATGTTCCTATAGTTTCTCCCGGAAACCTCCATGCCTTGTCAGCATCTGCGAGACCCAGTAATCAGGGAGGACCCATATGCCTTCAGCCTTTCTTGGACGGTGGGGAAGAACTTCCTTAGGGTAGCTCCCTTCTGACTCCCTACCCACCGTCCATTCCACTCCTCGATGGTATCCTCCCTCAATATCTTCTTCCATTGGTTGGGGTTCTCGCCGATTCTGGTACGGAGTCCCTCCGGTAGCGCGTCGAGCCCCTGCCTCTTCACATTATACTTTATTCTGTCCTCCTTGAGGACGAGGTCTAGGGGTATCGCTCCGGCTAGCACCTGCACCGCCTCATGCGACACCGTTCTGTATATCTTAGTGACTCTAAGCAGAGCCAGTCTCTGGATCGTCGCCAGTCTCTTCCTCTGCAACTGCGTAAGGTGTTGGCTCCATGCTGGGGATGCGTACCTCAAGATACCCATGACCACCCCCTTGTAAATGGTCATTGTAGCTGGGTATCTGATGCCCCAGAACGCACCCCCAATCCTGTACAAGCCATTTATAGACCGGGTCACCCTATCCTTCAGGTAGTCTAGGTGAGGGGTGACGTCGAATCTTCTCCTCATCTTCACTCCTAAATATGTCACCTCCTCACCCATCCTCACTCTTTGGCCATCTATCTCCAATATGATAGGGTGAGCCCTGTCTGTGGAGCCTCTTACGAGCATGGCTTGGGTCTTGGCTGCGGCCATGCTCAGCTTCCTCCTCACGCACCATTCCGACACGAGACTGGCGCACCTCTCTGCCTGTGTTTTCAGTCTGGCTCTGCTATCCTCGGCCACTATGACCGCCAGGTCGTCGACGTAGGCCGTGTCAAGGAACCCTCTCTCCTCCAATTCCCCCAGCAGCTGCTCGAAGACAAGCTTCCACAGGGCCGGACCCAGGACAGAGCCCTGCGGACAGCCTCTCTCTATCCTCCGCTCTACCTCGTAGTAGCTATCTCTGATCTTTACGCTCCTGTTACTGAGGTAACTACTAACGAGGGAGTACAAATTGCTGGGGGTGTCGAACTCCTGCAGCCGCTGGAGCACGTAGGGCCACCATACACTGTCGAAGGCGGAGGATATGTTGAAGAGCACCAACATGACATATTTCTCCGCTCTCTCCTCCACGTCCCTACGCACCCTCAGCAGCGCATCGGTGGTTCCCTTGCCACGGGTCGAGCCGAATTGCCGTGGATGACTAGCTGCATTGAGGATCGGTCGAAGACGCGTGACGATCAGATGCTCCAGGACTTTGCTGACGACAGGGAGGAGGCATATCGGCCTGTACGCCTTAGGCGATGCTTTGTCCTTCCCTCCTCCCTTGTAGAGCAGTCTCAAGTCTGCGGTCCTCCACTTGCTTGGAAAGTGACCCCTCTCCAAACAATCATTGAATATCTGGAGGAGCTCCTCCTCAACGTACGGGGCACTATTCCTGAGGACCGCAGCGTCTATTCCGTCCAGTCCCGGAGCTCTCCCGATCCTCTGCTTCTCCACGGCCAGACGAAGGTCCCATATGTCCCATGGTGGGCATAGGTCGGTACCTGGTGGGTATACCGTGGTGCGTCTCACCATGGCGTCTATCTCGCTGTCCTGGGACGGGTCATCCCTGGGGTATGTAAAATCTACGTACATCGATGCCGCTTCCTCCAGGGTGGTTGCCTGGGCTCCTCCTACTCTAAGGGAAGCCATCATCGTGAGATGCTTCACCTTGCCCAGTGCCACCCTGTACGGTATTCCACAGGGGTTCTTCTCCGTCTCTTCAACGATGAATTCGTCCCAGGACCTTTTCTTCTGGTGACGCACGCCGTTTCGGTACACTCTATACCTACGCTTAGTCTCTTCGCGGAGTGCAGGTCTCAACTTTTCGTCTCTGCACTCCTGGTACCTACGCCTAGACCTGTAATACTCCCTCTTCAGTTGGGTCAGGGCCGGCGTCCACCATGGTAACTACTAACGAGGGAGTACAAATTGCTGGGGGTGTCGAACTCCTGCAGCCGCTGGAGCACGTAGGGCCACCATACACTGTCGAAGGCGGAGGATATGTTGAAGAGCACCAACATGACATATTTCTCCGCTCTCTCCTCCACGTCCCTACGCACCCTCAGCAGCGCATCGGTGGTTCCCTTGCCACGGGTCGAGCCGAATTGCCGTGGATGACTAGCTGCATTGAGGATCGGTCGAAGACGCGTGACGATCAGATGCTCCAGGACTTTGCTGACGACAGGGAGGAGGCATATCGGCCTGTACGCCTTAGGCGATGCTTTGTCCTTCCCTCCTCCCTTGTAGAGTACGCACGCCGTTTCGGTACACTCTATACCTACGCTTAGTCTCTTCGCGGAGTGCAGGTCTCAACTTTTCGTCTCTGCACTCCTGGTACCTACGCCTAGACCTGTAATACTCCCTCTTCAGTTGGGTCAGGGCCGGCGTCCACCATGGGACCGGACGTACTCTCGCCCTTCGGCGTCGGAGGGATGCACTCGCCGCTTCCGTGATGGCACCCGTCAGCATTGCCACCCTATGGTCAATACCTAACTCCACCTCCATCGGCGCCATCTCCTCCCAGTCTCTATCCGCGAGTACACCCTCCAGTTCACTGGAGAAGGCCCTCCAGTCCGCCGATCGGGTCACGAAGCCCTTTTCCACTTCTAGGGCGTTCTCGCCTTCCTCCTGCACCACACTGAAGGCAATGACCCGGTGATCGGAGCTCGTGTCAGACCGTACCGTCCAGTCCGCAATGCGCCGCGCCATTGTAGCCGTGGAAATTTCATTCAGTCAATCGATTCTTTTACAGCTTCACCGGGTGCGACACCACATCTGCCATATTCCAAAAAAGTAAAATCACAGCGATCAACATCTTCCCGAAACATCCTCCCCCCCCCCCCCCCCATACCGAGGCTGGGTCCAAGGTTTTCTACGACCGCCATTCAACACATGAGGCAGTCGCACAAGCTGGGGAACAGATGTTCCTGTTACTGTACCCGGCTCCAGCTTGTGAAAACGACTTGAATCGGCACAAGTGCAATAGTTTCGTAAGGTCCACGAAGGAAAGAGAAGGAAGCTCTTTCAACCACAAAAAGCGCTGCAGAACAACACTCATTCCGTGTGCACCATCAATGCAATGGCTGCGCAATGAATTGTCACCTGACCGTTGGGGTGGAAGAGAGGAGATATTTTTTTCCCCCTTTTTTTTTTCAACGCCCCTCCAGTTCCTATAATACAATTTTCTGCAGATCCACCGGTGGATGTGGTGTTAGGTGCGGATGCAGTAAGGCAGGATTATTTTGTTCAACCGTGTGCGGTCATTTGTGACAAAATAAGGAGCATTAAGGATTTTTCGAAGGATTTTGGATTGCAAGGATTGGATGCGGGAGGAATTTGATGGTTTAGTAGTACCCCTATCCCGTATGTCCAAATAGGCCTGATAATGGTGATGTAAATGAGCTTTTTGTAGAAAATTGGTAATTTGGAGCGTTTGTCAAGTAAGTGTTGTAGTAATCGGAATCTATGAGCAGTTTCTTGTCGTTTCAGTCTTGCATGAGAGTTCGTATGTAAGGCGTTTATCAAGATGGAGTCCTAGGTAGCGGATCTGTTTGACAGGGATAAATGGTATATTATTAAAGGATACTGTAGGACAGGATGTAGTGGGTTTACGACGTAGGGTAAAGGTGATTTGATGGGATTTGTTGGGATTTATTTTGAATCTCCAGTTTTGACAACATTCTTCAACGGCTGTGATGTGTGACTGCAGGGTTTGAGATGCGGCAAATGGGTCATTGTTCACAGATAACACACATGTGTCATCAGCCTAAGTAGTGAGAATGGTGCTAGGATGGGTTGGGATATCAGCTGTATACACCGTGTAAAGGATGGGGCCAAGGATACTACCTTGAGGTACACCGGAGGACTGAGAGAATAGTGATGAGTAGGCAAGATTACTTTTAAGGTTCTATCGGTGAGGTAGGAACGGATTAAAAGAAAATATGTTGGGGGAAGGAATTGACGGAGTTTGTAAAGCAGTCCCGGGTGCCAGACTCGGTCAAAAGCTTGTTCTACATCGAGAAAGGCTCCCGTGCAGTTCATTCCGCGCTCCAATGTGGAGGATATCACATCCACCACACGATGACACTGCTGAATAATAGAATGGGATGTTCGAAATCCAAACTGGTGGTCAGGAATCACTTGATTAAATCTAGTCATTTTAATATGAGTTTTTCTAGGATTTTTCCCATAGTGGGCAAGGGGGAAATAGGGCGATAGGAGGATGGACATTCAGGTGTTTTTTTTGGTTTCGGTATCATTTTTATAATAGACAGTTTCCAAGGGTCAGGGAAATAGGTGGATCTGAGTGAAGCATTGTATATATAGGTTAGGAATAGGACAGCTTTTCGAGGGAGCTGTTTTAGGATATGTGGTGTGATGAGATCATTACTACGAGCTTTTTTGGAAGGCAATTTCTGAATGATGCTAATTATTTCGGAAGGATGAAACGCTTTAGGAGGAAGGGACATCTGAAGTGGAATAGTTAGTTCTGCCTCAACGTGCTCAAGATGGGCTGGGTTAAGGATTTCAGGATGAGGATTAAAAGTTTTGAATAGGTGTTCACCGAATATTTGGGATTTTTCCTCATCTGATCTTGACCAGGTCTGAGATTCAGTGAGAAGCGGATGGTTAAAGGTTTTGAATTTTAGTAGATTTGCTGTGGTTATCCATAATGATTTATCGTTAGTAGTTAGGTTCTCTGAAAAGTTCTGGAAATTTTGAATTTTCTGATTTCTATTTTTAATTTGTTGGTCAGTTTTGTATAATGAGTTTTGTCTGATGGGTATCTTGTTCTATGCCACCTCGCTCTTGCTCGGCGCTTTTCAGTTAATAAAATGCGGAGATGATGTGGTAAATTGGTTTCTCGGGTATTTCTAATTTTGTGGTGTGATGTGTTGCCGTAAATAGTGGTTTCTATTGCTCTTGTGAATTCCTCAATAGCGTAATCGCTCTGTTGTTTAGTTTTTAACGGAATTTTTAAGTCTAGTTTGTTTTCTAGATCGTACCGAAAATTGTCCCAGTTTACTTGTCCTGTAATCAGTGAAGGAGGAGAGGGTTTAGGAACAGGATTTGAATGCAAGAAAAGGAGAACCGGACTGTGGTCTGAGGATAGGTCATCTATGGATTTTATTGTGGATTGGAAGGAGGGTATCTGGGAAGTAACGAATATATCTAGGATATCAGGACGTTTTTTAAGGGATGTAGGCCAATAAGTAGGGTTCATGGGAGAGAGGATGGAATAACTATTGGAGGTCGTGATACAAGAAAGAATCCTGTCTCGAGTATTGGAAGTTCGACATCCCCACCGTTGGTCTATGGCGATGTAATCTCCTCCAGCAACGAAGCGCGGACCAAGGGATCGGAATAAGGCGTCAAGGTGGTAATAGGAAAGGGAATTACCAGGAGGGCAGTATACAGCTGAGAATGTAATGTTCAACGGGTGGGAGGATAAGGTTATAGATGTTGATTGAATGATGTCGGTTGGAGTGGAGGGAATCAGGGAGTGAGGTAGGGATTTGTGTATAAGGATGCAAGAGCCTGCGTGGGATGTGTTGTCTGGGTGATCTGATCTGTATGTAATGTAGTCACGTATGTAAAATAAAGAACGCGTCGTGAAATGGGTTTCAGTAACAAGAGCAATGTCAATGAAATTTTCGTGGAGAAATATATCAAGTTCGTCTCTGTAATTCTGTAGGCCATTTGCATTCCACAAAAGGATAGTTAGGGCCCTAATTTTAATACACAATACTCATAACTTTTAATGACTTAAAATTTAACATTTTATGTAATTGAATTCATTTTTTGAATAATTTAAAAATATACACCACTATTTTTTACACTACTATTTTTTATTACTATTTTTTTATTACCTCTTCGATTATTCATTCAATCTTTCCTTAAACACTCCCTCTCCCTCCGGGTAACGTAATCTCGGAAATTCATTATCCATTATACATTATCAGGGGACCTCCTACTCCTTCCAAAAGGAATTAATGCCAAAAATAAGTTCTGGTATTTTATGGCTAAGTATCGACTTTCACCACAACACATCCAATTGCTGTATCTTTTGACCAGTTGAAGATAAATTGACATTTGTACATATATTCTCGAAGAGAATTAAATTCTCTACAACTTTTCAATTCATACATTTGTGTTAACAAAAATTTGGGAAGGAGTAAGAACAACAAGTTTGGCGAAAAAAACAATTTTTCGAAAAATTTCCCATTATCCAGAGAGGATATCTCGGAAACGTTACGTTTTTCCAAATAATGTCTAATAGCAAATATTGTAGGCAATTTTTTCATCTTTATTTTTCATTCAAATGTTTGTTTTTCTACGACGCACCGTATTCGAGATATGCGCGCGCAACCGTGGGAATGTCCCTTTAAATCGCCCCTTATTTTTTATTGCGTGTACTGGAGTCTCCTCGTACACATTCCCGAAAAAATTGGAACGACCTGACTTTTTTGGTTTATTTGCCATTTTCAGGCTTAGTTTGCCTGGACTATAACCGCGCACTAATCTTTGAAAAACTCGGCAACACTGTCATGCCAACATGTTAGTAGCGAATTCCAAGCCAAATCCTTAAGTCAATTTTGTTGTTTTAGTATTGGTATGTGATTGTTGTTGTTTTATTCTACAATTAAATTTATTTCATGCTGTTTCAAGACTAAAGAACATTCTTCTATTTGTTTTATTGTACTTACAATTTTATTTCCATTTGTAAGTTCTATAAATTTTAGGATATCAATATTTTCATATTTGGTTCTTTATAATCATTATTCTTTTATCATACGTGGTTATAATAAGCATCAGTGATAATCTTAAATATATCGTGTTAGGAATAATTTGGTCATAAAATGAATACTGAAGAACCTATTAAAGAATCTTCTCATTCTTCAAAAGAAGAAGAAATTTCTTCAACAGATGTTAGCAATGAAGGGATTAATCAGTGTGAAAAAGGTGTTGATCAGTTGGAAGTGACATACATTGAAGCTATAGAACATGATAAGGCTAGTAATGTAAGTAATCTTTATATTTCTGTTAATTTAAAGCATTTTAACTTTTACAATTTAACTAATAATTCCTTATTTTTTCTTGATATTACTCTTGCAATGAGTCTTGTTTCATTGCAAAATTATAATAACTTTTTAAAATATTAATTTATAAATAGTAAAAAATCGAGCCTTTATTTAAAAATTTGAAATGCTCTTAGGACGGTTTGACTTCTGCATATAAATCAAAAGTAGTTTATATTTTGATAATAAAAAAAAAAAAAAAATTCCAAAACTTTTTGTAAAGTATTGCATGTGTTTAAGAAAGCAGCATTTAATAAAAGAAACTTCTATATTCTCAAGCATACACTAAGAACAAAATTGAAGGCTATTCTCCTAATAACCAGGCAGTGACGTAGATAGGTTAACTGGCGCCCGGTGCAAATTAAAAATCTCCCTACAATTCCAGGCTATCTGCTTCTAGAGACAATTGATACTGACAAAGTATCGATACCAGTACGCATTCAATTAGTTGAATCAAATATTCGATACTACTGAGTATCGATATTTATGAATAAATTAAGTAATCACATGATACTAAAGCTAGGCTAAAAGTACTCTGAATAACGAATAGCGAGAATTTTACTAAATAATCGCAATGCCCGAGTACCGAGTATTTTACACAAATATAGTGCCCGTCAAATGAGCACTGAGTATATTACTCAAATACTCGCACTGCTCGAGTACTTCAGTCACTTCATGATTGAGGAATACAAAACGTACTCAACATTCTTCTCTTGAGCAATTTCTTCTCAATTTTCTAGATTTACTCTGAATTTATTGCCTACATTGGATATAAAATATGAATATTGGTGATAATAGTTTCATGTACCAGATGCCCAGAGATAAAAAAAAAATTGATTAATAGTTATAAAATTAAGATTAATGTATTCTTGATCTAATCACATGAATATTGCTAATACCTCTGTTTATGATTACCGACTCAGTACGGTATAGATTCAGGTTTAGATTTCTTTGATATTAAGCTAATTAGGGACCTTTATGAAAGACAGTTTTTAAAAATACGGTACTTACGTACTATACGGTCGACCGTCTATTGAGGTTATATCTTGTCACAATAAACTGATAAATGCGAATTTAGGCCCCTACCTCAACTAAAAAAAAATGTTGTGAGATTGTTTATCTCTTGAGCGAGCGCAGCGAGCGGAAGTCGACAGTCGAATTAATGCAGTGTTAATACTTTAATCTTATAATACTGTAGGTTATAACCCACAACAATAGTTGGCCGTTTAGTAAGCAAGCATATAAAAAATACCATTGATATTAAGATGACGCTCGCTTACAGATTTCTTTTAACATTAAAGTTTTTTTTTTTATATTAAGGTCCATCATTGGTTTATTGGAGGAGCAGTTTTTGAAAGTATCATCGATATTAAGGTAGAGCGATCGCGTATAGATTTATTTTAATGGATTTCATTGGCATAAAGGCCCATTGTTTGGTAAAGGAGGCTTAGTTTTTGATAATAATATCTATTTTAAAATCGCGCGCTCCGGTATTTAATTAATTTTAACTCTTTTTTTTTTCGGAGAGGGATTGTAGATTTCAACGATATAGTGATCATTCATTAGGTTTTCGAAAATGCTAATTTTGAACTTCCAATCATTTCGATAAACGTTATAGAAGCCGTTTCGATCGGTATCCTATGCCCCTATCTGCTTCCAATCACTCCCCTCCCCCATTCCGATATTCACTCGCACTTGAAACATCCATTGGTCTAATTGTTTTTGTGTTCTTGACTTTCGGTTGCAACGGGGCTGCATTGATGATACTACTTTGAACATTATCTATTTCATTTTTCTTAGGACTAGGTTGCCACGGCGTTTGAATGTCTGATACCACTTTTTTGTTACTTCGATAATTAATAACATTATGTCATATCTACAATATCCTAAGTCAAAGAAGCCACATCTACATCAGATATCCATAAAACTGCATCAGAATTGTCACTTGCTGCTAAATTGTCTTTTTAAAAGGTACAAACTGTTCACTATCAAAAATAAGATTTTAAAAATATTTCCCATACAGTTACAGCCATGATGCTCTACTATTAGGTGTAAACATCCACGAATCACTAGGCATCAAAATCGCAAAAAATATCAGTTACCCCCTTTGTACCTAGCACGACACAGTGGTTCCAAACGCACTTTTTCGGGGCAAAACTCCGCCCTGGCCATTCTATTTATGATAGAGCAACCATCTCAACGTCATTTTGCTCCTAAGTAAATTCACTTTAAATGTTTAGATTACCAAATTTTTATTTGATAAAAATCTATAATTCTTTTTGGTTATTTTAGAAAAAAATATTGTTTACTAATAATTCTTGTATATATCAATATTTTCTGTATAACCCTTTGTTTGTAATTGTTATTAGATAAGTTTAAGAAAATATAGGGTTTTATATCACAACTTGGTGATTTTTCACGATTTTTCCAAAAATGTCGTCAAAATTATAATTTATATGCATATCTCATATATACATAACATATTATAAGCAAAGTGTATAAAAGGAAAGTATACGTAAAATTTTAGTTTTGTTTCTAGATTTTACCATGAAAATTTTAAAACTATGCATCAATTTCTACGCTTTGTACGAAGCGTAACGCGTATTTCGCTATAGAATTTTATTCAATGAGTAGACCAAAAAAAATTTGACATAGAAAAAGTTTAATCCTTAAATTAAGGTTTTCAGTAGAAAAACCATAGTGAAGTTCTGCCCCCAAGCGAGATATAACTACAAATATGTTTTTGTAGCGTTTTTTGTATTTATTTTTTATTTTATATATGCAATTACGTAATGTGATAGCTACTGTTAAAATGATAAACTAGAATGTCAGATAAGATGGAATTAATTGACATCCGCATGATGGTTTAGAAGGATCAATCTAATTAGGGATTGATAAATTATTTGCCACTTCTATAAATTTGTTTTATTAAAAACTAGTTTCGAATGTTATATTTGAATTTTTTTTATTTTGAGTTTGAATTTTTTTTTTTTATTTTAGTTTATTTTGAATATATTATATTGAATTTTTTGTGTGTTTTTAGAACTGAGGATGAATGTATAACATTCGAAACTAGTTTTCAATAAAACAAAATTATAGAAGTGGCAAATAATTTATCAATCCCTAATAAGATGGAATTAATATTAAAAGTAAGAAAAATTCTGCTCTGAAACGTCATACAGCTTTTTTCTTTAAATAATTATAATTTAAGTAAATCTTTAATTTAGAATTCCTTTAATTTTTCATTTTTTACAATTTAATATATCTAATTATCATATGTGATACTATTAATACGATAATACCTGAAATATCTGTATACAGCTATTCATCTATCTCTATAGCTTCTTCCACTCTTGGGACTTACAAGAGGTTTTTTGCTTCTTTTTCGATGGTTTAAATGAAGATTTATCATATTCAGTTCTGATTCTCGAAATAACTGGATCTAATGAATCCAATAAATTATTTACAATATCTTCGTTTCCGTATTCTTTTGAAAATTTCCTGCTATTACATTCACAGAATCTTTTAAAATCTTTATTTCGAGACTCTTGAGCTTCCTCAGACATCATTCCAATTGGTAGGGATGCTGATTTCAAAATAATAAGTCCCATGCGTCAATGCTTTGTTTACTGAAATTGATACGTAAAACCACGGGTATAATGAAACAAACCATTCAGCCGTTTCATAACAAATTTGTTCAAATTTAGGTATATCAACACTTATTCCATACATCAATCTCAATTATTTTGTAAATAACACCCCATTTTCGAAAAAATCTCCTTGCTTTTTTCCATCATTAGAAGTACCAAAACTTTGGTACATCTATCATAAGCCTAAGCTATTTTTTCAAGCCATTTTTACAGTCTAGCACTCCATTTCTTAAAGTCTAGTCGATTAAGATTAATTTCGAAAAAACGTTCCATCATTCCGTTCCAATCTAACCTTCTCGCTTTGGATTTTTTTAGAAATTTTAAATTAAGTTCTTCAGATAGGCTTTGAAAATGTTCAAATGTTCAAGACATTCCTCGTACTTATTTGATAAATGGCTCTATAAGGATTCCAACTTATTCCCACCTGAAGATAAGCAAATATTGAAGAGCTTTCCGGTTGTCTGTCCTCTCCTTCAAGAGGTGTACTCGTCAAAAGTTTAGTTATGTCATGATTAACCAAAAATAAAATAAAAAATAGCTGTATCGCGTTTCGGGGCAGATTTTTATTTACTTTTAATATTAATTCCATCTGACATTCTGGTTTATCATTGTAACAGTAGCTATCACATAACGTAATTGCATATATAAAATAAAAATAAAAAAAATACCCTAGAAAAAACACATTTGTAGCTATATCTCGCTTGGGGGCAGAACTTCACTATGGCTTTGTAGCTATATCTCGCTTGGGGGCAGAACTTCACTATGGTTTTTCTACTGAAAACCTTAATTTAAGAATTAAACTATTTTTATATAACAAATTTTTTTTTGGTCTACTCATTGAAAAAAAATCTATAGCGAAATACGCGTTACGCTGCGTATAAAGCGTAGAAATTGATGCATAGTTTTAAAAAATTCATGGTAAAATCTACTTTGCACTTCAATATGTTATGTGTATATATTTTTTTTCTTTTTTATATTATAGTAACATAATTTTATATAATAGCAATATCAAGCCAAAAAGAGAAAAATGAATAAACCGCCTGATATTCGATCCCCTAATAAAAAACGAATAAAAAGATGTTGGAAAAGTATTAACGAATCCAATATAAATGAATTTCCAGAACTTAAAAATAAAAATCAATTTTTAATAATTGAAAAAGATGAAGAAGGAGACCTTAAAAAAGTCTCACCGTTTTTAATTTATAAATCAATAAAAAATCAAGGTGGGGAGCCAAAAAACATAAAAAAACTAAGAAACGGTACAATTCTAGTCGAAACCAACTCCAGAGAACAATCTGAGAAACTGTTAAAACTTAAGGATTTCGGTTCTATAATAAAAATAAAAGTAAGTCCACATGAAAAATTAAATATAAGCAAGGGAGTAATATTTTGTCCAGACCTAGATGGAGTAGAGGAAAATGAAATTTTGGAAGAATTAGGCAAATATAATGTTAAAGAAATCAAAAAAGTAGTTTCCAGAAATACAGGAACCGTAAGGAAAACACATTTATATATCCTTATATTTTCATTGCCTACTCTTCCAGAAACCATTCACGCGTAAATTTCAAAAAATAATTGTAAAATGTATGTACCTAATCCAATTAGGTGCAGAACTTGTTTAAAATTCGGACACTTCGCTGATAAATGCTCAAAAACACCCATATTTGTTTACTGTTCAAAATCAGAACATAATGGTTCACCATGTGATTCAATCGTTCCGAACTGTGTAAATTGTGGAAACCATCACTCTAGTCTAGATTTGAAATGTCCCAGACTAATTGAAGAAAAAGAAATTAAAACTATACAGTTTAAGGAAAAAATCCCTTATAATGAAGCTAAAAAGAAATGTAAAGAAAGCCGCCCAATTAATGGAAACGTAAACTACGCTGATGCAGTTAGAAATAATAGGAAAGTAGGAATAGGCAGCCTTTTTTTTTTTTTTTTTTTTCCCCTACCTGACCTTTCGGTCATACGGGGTCGTGGTGGCAGTGGGGTATTACGCTGGGATAGCGTATGCCACTGCCACCAATAATCAACTCATTTATTAACAAAAAAATCTTATTATACAATGACAATGAGGATAATAAATTTCTGGGAACAATTTGTCTGCTACTGTGGTGCAGCCCGGGGTGCGTTTGCACACCTTAGGGCTGCACCTTGTCCGTTACTGTGGAGCAGCCCGGTGCGCAGTTGCGCACCTTAGGTCTGCGCCTTATCCTCTCCATCCGTCCGGTGCCGTCCAGCCCTCCTGGTCAGCCGCATCCGTCCGGATCCCTTCTTCAACTCCATCCGTCCGGATACTGGTCCAGCCCTCCTGGTCCACCGCATCCGTCCGGATCCTCTCACTGGCTGCATCCGTCCAGAAGCCGGTCCAGCCTTCCCGGTCCACTGCCTCCGTCCGGGTCCCGTCAACCATCCTCAGGCTCGCCGACGTCGGGCGGTCTGGCCCTTCCCAGTGTGAAGTGCTCGGCGCCCACCACTTCCTTCCACCCGTACACGAAGTCCTTGAAGAAGGGGTACACTTCTTCCTCCATCAGACGGGGGAAGTCCGACTCGGCGAGGGTGAAGATCCCAGTGTTTCTCGACAACCTGGCACGGTGTCCTTCTACTGCGGTGCAGGATACGATAACGTGCTCTGCTGTTTCGGGGACTCCACAGGTGGGGCACCGGGGGTCTATGTCTTTTCCATGCTCGTGCAGTTTCCCCCGGAAATCTCCATGCCCTGTCAGCATCTGCGAGACCCAATAGTCGGGGAGGACCCATCTCGCCTTCAATTTTGCTTGGACGGTGGGGAAGAACTTCCTCAAGGTAGCTCCCTTCTGGCTACCTACACACCGTCTGTTCCATTCCTCGATGGTATCCTCCCTTAAAGTCTTCTTCCATTGGTTGGGGATCTCGCCAACTCTGTTACGGAGTCCCTCTGGAAGCGCGTCGAGCCCCTGCCTCTTCACCTCATACTTCGTTCCGTCCTCCTTGAGGACGAGGTCCAGGGGCATCGCTCCGGCTAGCACCTGCACCGCCTTATGCGACACCGTTCTATAGGCCTTAGTGACCCTAAGCAGAGCCAGTCTCTGAATTGTTGCCAATCTCCTTCTCTGCAGCTGCGTGAGGTGTTGGCTCCAGGCTGGGGATGCGTATCTCAGGATACCCATGACCACGCCTTTGTAAATGGTCATCGTGGCGGGATACCTGATGCCCCAGAACGCACCCCTGTATAAGCCATTGATAGACCGGGTCACCCTATCCTTCAGGTAGTCTAGGTGAGGGGTGACGTCGAATCTTCTCCTCATCTACACTCCTAAGTAGATCACCTCCTCACCCATCCTCACTCTCTGGCCATCTATGTCCAGTATGATAGGGTGAGCCCTGTCTAAGCCTCTTACGAGCATGGCCTGGGTCTTGGATGCGGCCATGCTCAGCTTCCTCCCCACGCACCATTCCGACACGAGACTGGCGCACCTCTCTGTCTGTGTCTTCAATCTGCCTCTGCTGTTCTCGGCCACTATGACCGCCAGGTCTTCGACGTAGGCCGTGGCAAGGAACCCTCTCTCCTCTAATTCCCCCAGCAGCTGGTCGAAGACGAGCTTCCACAGGGCCGGACCCAGGACAGAGCCCTGCGGACAACCTCTTTCAATTCTTCGCTCTACCTCGTAGTAGCTACCTCTGATCTTCACGCTCCTGTTACTGAGGTAACTACTAACGAGCGAGTACAAATTGCTGGGGGTGTCGATCTCCTGCAGCCGTTGGAGTACGTAGGGCCACCACACACTGTCGAAGGCGGAGGATATGTCGAAGAGCACCAACATGACATATTTCTCCGCTCTCTCCTCCATGTCCCTACGCACTCTCAGCAGCGCATCTGTGGTTCCCTTGCCACGGGTCGAACCGAATTGCCGTGGATGACTAGCTGCACTGAGAATCGGGCGAAGACGCGTGACGATCAGATGCTCCAGGACTTTGCTGACCACAGGGAGGAGGCATATCGGCCTGTACGCCTTAGGCGATTCTTTGTCTCTCCCTCCTCCCTTGTAGAGCAGTCTCAAGTCTGCGATCCTCCACTTGCTTGGAAAGTGCCCCTTCTCCAAACAGTCATTGAAAATCCGGAGGAGCTCCTCCTCCACGTACGGGACACTATTCCTGAGGACCGCAGCGTCTACTCCGTCCAGACCTGGAGCTCACGATCCTCTGCTTCTCCACGGTAAGACGAATGTCCCATATATCCCATGGTGGGCATAGGTCGGTACCAGGCGGGTATTCCGTGGTGCGTCTCAGCATGGCGTCCACTTCGCTGTCCTGGGACGGGTCGTCCCTGGGGTACGTAAAATCTATGTACATCGTAGCCGCATCCTCCAGGGTGGTTGCCAGGGCTCCTCCTACTCTGAGGGAAGCCACCATCGTGAGGGGCTTCACCTTGCCCATCGCCACCCTGTACGGTATTCCCCAGGGGTTCTTCTCCGTTTCTTCGACAATAAATTCTTCCCAGGACCTCTTCTTCTGGTGACGCACGCCGTTTCGGTATACCCTATACCTACAGTTAACAAGCTTTAGAATTTAGAAGTCAGTCTATCTGTCACTCAGTAGCCTCATTATGTATATATATATATATATATATATATCATGTAACTTGTAAACTGTTTAATAAAATTATTTTTAAAGCTCACACTCATCGACTTTTTTAACTGGCGCTCGAACGGGACAGCATCCACCTACATCTCACCTGTAGCTCTGATCGCTGTTTCAGAAGAACTTTGAAGGACTTGCAAATTCTCCACTGCTCTCAGGTTTTATTTGCAAGTCGGCCCACTTGTCTAAGGTACCCTCGCTTCAGGTTCTACACTTTGGACAGACCCACCGACCTGTCAAGTATTGACATCTCAGGTATCTGCCTACATCTCTTCTGGATTCACTGACATCAGGTACCCGGAAGAAGAAGCCGATAACTGTAAGCCTTAAAATTTAACTTTATTAATTTTAAGAAATTTTTGTTTTATTTTTTTTATACCAGAAACGGCTATTCAAGTAGTTGAACAGCAAATAGCTGACCTAACATTATCACCAAACATGACTTCATTTCAAATTAAAAGCTGTGATTATGATCATATTCCTAATTTTGATGGGAAACCACAAAATCTATTAAAATTTGTCACTGCGGTACGTCAGGTAAAAAATATAGTTTGTACAGAAAATAATTCCTTTAAAGATTTAAATGAAAAAATATTATTAACTAAAGTCTTAGCTCGTCTCACGGATGAGGCAGATCATATAAATACAACTTGTGAATTTGAAACAATTAACCAATTTTTAAGTTATCTAGAAAAAACTTTTAGAGATTCCAGATCAATTGAGCAGTTAACCAATGAATTATTTAACAATAATATAAAACATCGGGAGCATCCTCTCGATTTCCTGCACAGACTAGACAAAAATAGAACTTTAATAATTCCTAGACACACAGACTAGATAAAACATTCAATTAAAAAATTCTCATAGAAAATTTAGAATCAAACTTACTTTATCACTATTTTACAAATATGCCACTTCATATCAGAACTTATCTTATGACAAAGAATGACCAACTTAGAAGTTTAGACGATTTGCGTAATTTAATTCAAAACGAGAATCATTTATTATTTGACGATTTAATATCTAAAGGCTCAATGAATAAGGCAGGAGAACAAGGTAATGGAAATTATAATAATCATTTTAAAAATAAATTTAGTCAAGACAAACAAACAAATTTTAAAAGGTACCATAATAATTATAATCAAAATTTTAATTCTAAATATAATCAAAATTATAGACAACCTCAAGTAACTTATCCGCGCGAAAATATTCAACAATATAATCATGAATGGTCCCCGAGGGAACAAAATAATTTTTTCAATAATAGGTCAAATAGCAATTATAGACCCAGACAACAACACAGACCTTACAATGGTGTTACCGGACAAACAGTTTCTATGCGGTCTGTAAACTCTCAACCAAGTAGGCAACCGATGTATGAAATTGAATATGAACCTCAAAATTCCATTGAAGATCCACGGGACATTAAAATTCGTGACCTAGAAAGACAATTACAAGAAATATAACATTCACATTTTTTAGAGTCGCGCGAAAATTCAAAAAACCCAACATAATAGAAATTCAAACCAATAATTTCAATGAACTTCCTTTTGTTAAAGATCATGAGAATCGCAAATGGTTAATTGATACGAGTTCTAAAAAAAAACTACATCAATCCAGAAATCATTCCTGACCATGTTCCTCGTGAAAAAGAAGAATTCACAATTAAAACAGCAACTGGCGAGGAAAAGGGAACTGAGGTTCTGTATACATCGTGCAAAAATATTTTTTTAAAATACCCATACCTAATAAATTGTATATTTACAAATTCAGTCCGAATTATGATATCTTATTAGGAAACGAATTGATGAATAATATAGAAGCAAATATAGATTTTAAAGAAAAAACAATGAAAACTAAATGTAATATTATTCCGTTTCAATTGTGGGAAGATATAGGCAATATACAATTTAATTTAGAAAAAGGCTTGAACAAAGTACCCATTCCGAAGGATGGAGTATATCTAATAAAATTCATGAATAATGATATAGAAATTCCTGAAGGAATCTACGAGAAGGAAATCTCTGTTTTCAGCAATAAAAAACAAACCTTTGAAATAAATTATCGAGATCTATTAGGAGAAGAGGTAGAAGAAACGGTTCCGGAAACTACAAACATAATAGATGATATCCCAAAGTTAATCAGGACTGATCATATTAGCCATAAAGACAAAGAATCTTTAATTTATATATTACGAAAATATCCTTCAATATTTAAAACTGACAAGGACAAACTCTCAGCAACCGACCTATTAGAACACAAAATAAGAACCAAAAATGAAGATCCTATTTATTCAAAACATTATAGATATCCTCACCAATTTAAAGAAAATATAAAAGAAGAAATAATTAAACTCTTAGAAAACAAAATAATTCAACCGAGCAACTCTCCATATAATTCTCCTGTATGGGTAGTCCCCAAGAAAATGGACGCTTCTGGTAAAAAGAAAATCCGCATGGTCATTGACTATAGAAAACTTAATCAACAAACAATCCCTGACAAATATCCGTTACCGAATATAGAAGATTTATTAGGAAAATTGGGAAAAGCAACTATATTTACAGCCATGGACTTATGTTCAGGATTTCATCAAATCAAAGTAGAAAAAAATTCTATACCTAAGACAGCCTTTTCAACAGATCAAGGACACTTTGAATTTTTGCGTATGCCATTCGGAATTCAGGGGGGCCCCGCCACTTTTCAACGCGCTATGGATATAATTTTTGCTGATACTCCTAACACATTAGTTTACATGGATGATATTGTAATTTTTTCAGAAAGCCCGCAAGAACATTTAAAGCATATAGAGACTGTTCTACAGAAATTAGGAAAACATACTTTAAAGATTCAATTGGATAAAACTGAATTTTTTTAAACGCGAACTTTTATATCTTGGCCATGTAATTTCAGAAAGAGGTATCGAACCAAACCCAGCTAAAATAAGTGCCGTATTGAATTCTAAATTACCCAGAACAGAAAAAGAAATAAAAAGTTTTCTAGGTTTAACCGGTTTTTACAGAAAAATGATCCCCAATTATGCGAAAATAGCGTCCCCTATGACAAAAGCCTTGAGTAAGGGAGTAACAATAAATCCTGAATCCTATAAAAAATCGTTTGAGAATCTAAAAGCCCTTGTTTGCAGTAATCCTATTTTACAAGTTCCGAATTTCGATGAAGATTTTTATTTGACTACAGATGCTTCAAATTATGCAATTGGTGCTGTTCTAGCACAGAAAAAGAATTACCAGTTGGTTTTGCATCAAGAATTTTAAATAGAGCCGAACAAAAATATTCAACTACAGAGAAAAAATGTCTTGCCATTATTTGGTCGTGCAATCATTTCAAGCCATACCTATATGGAAGAAAATTTTGTATTTATACTGACCACAAACCACTAGAATATATGAAAACATGTAAAACTCAGAATGCCCGTTTATCCGATGGAAAATTATGTTGGAAGACTTTGAATTCGACATAAAACACATCGAGGGAAAAGCTAACAAAGTAGCCGATCATTTGTCACGGTTCCCAAACGAAAATCAAGAATTATTAACATTAGAGGATCTAGAAACTGTTCACTCATCACAATCATCAGATAATCGTATCATTTTGATTGAAGACAAGAAAAAACCTATTAATTTCGAAAAATACCAAATAATTTTTACTAAAGGTTTTGATAAATCAAAAATTGAAAATCCCTTTCCAGGAAAAATAAGGCATACCATATACTTTAACGGACTAGAAACTTTGGATGAATTAGAAAATGAATTACTCACTATTATCAAGCCAAACCTAACTTATGGGATTTATTGTACAAGTGATAAAGATCTAGAATCGGAAAACGCCATATATGATAAAACTTTTATCAAGATTAGCAAACTTTTCAGAGGCAAATTCTACACAAATAGAATAAAGAGATATTATAATAAGGTATTAGATATTGTTGAAAAAAATGATCAAGTAGAAATCATTTCTGAGTATCATGATAATAAAGTTTATCACCGGGGTTTTGAGGAAACGTTCGAGGTCATAAAAAATAAATATTATTGGCCTAACTTTAGTTCTGAAATAAAAAACTGGATACATAAATGCCCCGTTTGTAGTCAAGCAAAATATGACAGACATCCCAGTAAACCAAAATTTAAAATAACTCCTACACCGGAAAAACCATTTCAAGTTATTATGATGGACACACTCCACATGTCAAATAAATACTTTTACCTAATCCTAGATACCTTTTCGAAAAAATTATTCATAAAAAGTTACGAATCAAACAATTCAGTAAACGCAATGGGCCTTAACTCTATATTTAGAAATTTTCCTAAACCTCAAGTTATAATTACAGACAATGGAAAAGAATTTGACAATCTTCTTTTTAAGGATTTAATAAAATACCTAAATATAAAAAACCATGAGACTACGCCTTATAATTCAAATTCTTTAGCTGCACTAAACCGTGCCAGCTCTACATTTTTAGAAATTTTAAGAACCATAAATATTTCACATAAAGATAAGTTAGAAGAAGAGAAAATTCGTCTTGCTGTTATTATTTACAACAACTCAGCAATAAACAAGTTGAAAATAAGCCCAGATGAGATCATCTGGGGTACCAGATCTGCCTTAGTAAACGACTTCCCGATTGTGCAAGAGTATCTAGTCCTGGAATATCATAACAGTCTAAAACGCTTGCATAGTGCAATTAGACAAAATATTGTAGCAAATAAACAACGGAATATAGAACAAGCCAATGTCGACCGCGATGACGTTAGTGTTATTGATTCCGGGTCTGTAGTAATCAAAACAAAAAGACTGGCTAACAAAACAGGAAAGCGATTTGACTTGGCTTAAATAAAAGATCGAAAACTGTTATATAAAAATGGAACTAAAAAGAAAATTCACCCAAAAAATATTAAATTTCCTAAAAAAATGAATAAAAAAATATCAAGGACAGAATCGGCTAAATTACAATTAGAATTTGATAAAATCATGAAAAACTTAGAACGTGAAAGATGCTTGTCTATTGTTCCAGATGCCTGTGCTTAACATAATTCTGCTCATATCACTCCTGCAAACATTTCCAAGCTTATGCTATGGACTGCAAATACAGAGACTCTCCGGGGGACCAGGAATAATGACTCTCCGAGTAAACAAGACCTATTATATAAGTGAATATTATTCATTTTTAGATTATAGAAATTTAACATTGCTTGATCAGGAAATTAGGGGCTTAGAAACTAGTATTAGAGGCTTAAAAAATGATTCAGATTATAAAATATTACATTCAGTGTTGTTGCAACGTTATGAACAATTACTCCTAAAAATAAATTATTTAAATAAACCAAAACGTTCAAAAAGGGGAATAATTAATGCTATCGGTTCTGGACTAAAATGGCTGGGGGGGTTGATGGATTCTGAAGACCGAGACCGTTACGACCATTTCAGAAGGTTCAACAAAATATGTATCACATCGAGCATAATGAAAACGCGAGACTTAGTCTAAATAATCAACTCACAAAGGAATTGAACGAAGACATTGCTATACTTTCCCACTACAAAAAACAAATTTCAAAATTCTCACAGATACTTGATGTAACTTTGCAGAAACTAAATCATCATGATTTACTCGCTATTTTAACACTCTTAAATGAAAAGGTTAGAGATATAGAAGAATCAATAGACTACTGTACAATAAGTAAAATACACCCAAGTATCATTAAGCCAAATGAACTGGAATATATCCAGAAGGTTCAAAATAAATTACTAACCATGGATATGGAATTGAATTGGTTAATTGGAAAAACTGTTTGCTCTATATCAAACAAAGGGATTATTTTCTACATACCTCAGGAATGATGACATATCTGAATTTCCCTTATCCATTCATAAAAAATAATAAAACATATATAATGCCTGTCAAATCCTCTTTAGTTGTTAAAAACAACTCTATTTTGTATCAACCTAATGAATGTATTCAGTATAATGAGGAATATTATTGTAAAAATATAACTTTAGTCAATGATTTATGTATACAAGAGGTATTGAATAATAAAGCCTTAACCCATTGTAAATTATTAGAAATTAAGTCTAGTCCTAATATAGAATATGTAAAAGAAACTGGTCAATACCTAACTCACAAAATGTCTAGTATAAATATTAAAAAGGATAATTTTGTTCAAAATTATCATTTGTATTCAACCTCTTTATTGAACCTAGATATAGGTGAAAGCTTTGTTAATCAATCTAATATGCCAATAGTTTATAATGAAATTATACAATTTCCTTTTCTTTCTGAGCATGAGCCTCATAAAATTATACCCACTAATTTTAGTTTAGAAGATTTAAAATAAATACAATTCGATCCTATTACAATTGAAATGTTAGAAGATTATACCTTAGATCATACTGAAATTTTACTGTATATAGTTATTGGTATTGTATTTTATTTATTAGGAATCCATTTTTATAAGCTTTTTAATAATATAAGAAAATATTGTAAAAATAGACGTAGGGTTCCTGTTCCCATCCCTATGCAACCTATTACAACCCCTACACCTGTGTATCCTGTAGAATTTGATGGAAGAGCTATAGCCTACCAAAATGCCTATATTTCAAATAAACATAATACTTAAAAAACGGCTCAAGGGTCTTCGCCGCTTAAAAGGGCGGAGGAGTTAACAAATAAGGGTTCCTGACCCAGGAAGTTATGTTTATGAAAAAGGTTTATAGCCCCAGGAAGCAATGCCATTGCTTCCTGGCCAATGTGTACTAACTCAGCTTCTGCAGATGCATTCACCTTAACCCCTTCCTCTTTTCTTATAACTATATATATGTTAGCTTTAGAATTTAGAAGTCAGTCTATCTGTCACTCAGTAGCCTCATTATGTATATATATATATATATATATATATATATATATATATATATATATATATATATATATATAATGTAACTTGTAAACTGTTTAATAAAGTTATTTTTAAAGTTCACACTCATCGACTTTGTTAACTCTACGCTTGGTTTCTTCGCGGAGTGCAGGTCTCCTCTCGCCGTCTCTGCACTCTTGGTACCTACGCCTGGCCCTATAATACTCCCTCTTCAGTTGGGTTAGGGCCGGCGTCCACCATGGGACCGGACGTACTCTCGCTCTTCGGCGTCGGAGGGATATACTCGCCGCTTCTGTGATGGCGCCCGTCAGCATTGCCACCCTGTGGTCAATCTCTGACTCCTCCTCTATCCGCGAGCACACCCTCCAGTTCCCTGGAGAAGGCCCTCCAGTCCGCCGATCGGGTCACAAAGCCCTTGTCCACTTCTAGGGCATTCCCACCTAACTCCTGCACCACACTGAAGGCGATGACCCGGTGGTCGGAGCTCGTGTCGGACCGTAGGGTCCATTCCACAATGCGCCGCGCCATGGTAGCCGTGGCGAGTGTCACGTCGATCCAACTCTGGCCCCTCGCTCCAACAAATGTGGGGCCAGAAGGCTCGTTGATGACCACGAGTTGACACCTCGCCAGGCTCTCTTCTAAGGCTCTTCCTCTGGCATCTGTGCGCACTGAACCCCAGGCCGTGCTCCACGAGTTGGTGTCGGAACAGACTATCACGTTTCTATGCCTTTGCGCGACAGCCTCCACGGCAGCTATACTATCCTCGACGTTAGCTGGTCTCGGCGGCATGTACGTGGACACGAGGGCGAACGTGATGCCGCCCCATCTTACATAACATGCCGCCTGATCTGGCGTGGTTAAATTTTTCAGTTCCATCACGTCGAGGGCAGGATTGACAATCACTATTGCCGCTCTGGGCCTCCTTCCTCCACTGCTCAGAGCGACCACCCTCGACGCTACACCAAATCCGGCGACCACGTTTTTCTGACACCATGGCTCCTGGATCGCCATGATGTTAACGTTCCGGGCGAGAGTACGTAACTCATCCGCGACCATTCGTCTTCGGTCCATGCTGACCTGCAGGATCTGCAGCCTACGCATACCGTGTCCGCTTCGCCAGCCCCTCCATCACCTCCAGGTGTATCGGGCACTCCCTGCTGCCCGCACAATGCTGGAGGTCCTTCCCCTCTCTGCCCTTCGCCTTGCAGTTCCTGCAGCAAGGGGCGGCTCCTCTGGTCCTCCCCGGGCACTCACTTGCCTTGTGCCCGTTATCTGTGCACCATCTGCACGCAGTCTCCTTGCTGCAGGACTTCGCCGGGTGGCCATAGTCTTGGCACTTTAGGCAGAGCGGGGGGGGGGGGGTCGAGGTAGTCTCCCATGGAGAGGCTCCACCATCCTCCGCTGACGTCATTCTCAGACAGCTCCATTAACGCTAGTCTGATGGATGGATTGGTCTCCATCACCCAACTCTTCGTGAGTCCACTTCTTACTGGGGTGGAGAAGCAGGGTCTCATCCACCCCCTCCTCTCTTTCTCCTCACACTTTATCTGTGTGATCTTCCCCCACAGGTATCTCTCCAGTGTCTCTTCTTCCCAGTGTATGGGGACCCTTCTGACCTCTATTCGGGACCACCTCGTCTTGGAAAGGCTCACCTCGAGGCCGCCATTTTGTTTTTTTATACACCGCCATTTTGTTTTTATTACACCGCCATTTTGTTTTTCTTACACCGCCATTTTGTTTTTCTAACGTTTGAGAGACTTGATGTTTGGTTGATGGTTCAGGTACCCACCTTATAGAGCATGAGTGTACCCGGCCGCCATTTTGTTTTTTCTTACACCGCCATTTTGTTTTTCTACAGTTTGAGAGGCTTGAGGTTCTGTCGAAGGGTCAGGTACCCACTTTATAGTATGTAACCTCCACTACGGTTATATAATCATAACCTATACGATGAAGGGTCAGGTACCCACTTTATAGTCTGTAACCTCCCTTTCGGTCATATAATCTTAACCTATACGATAAAGGGTCAGGTACCCACATTATAGTCTGTAACCTCCCCAACGGTTATATAATCATAACCTATACGATAAAGGGTCAGGCACCTTCTTTATACTCTGTAACCTTCTCAAAGGTTACATAACCTTTACATTGTTTTCATGTTTATGCAACCTTCTCAATGTTTACATAACTTTTACAATATATAACTGTATCAACATGTAAACAGGTTACATCTTGTATAGACAAGTTGGATAATGTCCAGGTGAAATACAAATATGGACTTTGAACTGTTTATCTCTAACATAAATAAATAGTAGAGTTCCTTAATCCTATATCAACTGCTGGACCTTGAACTGTTTATTTCTAACTTATAAATAAATAGAGTTCCTTAATCCTATAACAGCTTTTGGACTTTGAGCTGTTAATACTCTATTTTTACTTATCTCGCTGAAACATAAACAAAACAACTTTTCAATGCACTACGTATTTTTCATATCTGATAGTATAAAATAATGGTCTTAAAAGGATTAACTTTTAATCCTTTAAGTTCCTATCGAACTTTTCCCTTGTCTGCCTTAGGGGGTTCCCGATTCTAGAATAACCGAACTCCTCCGGCCTCATATGATCATCCAGAATCACTAGGAAAAATTTGAAAAAATCTCCTCTTCTCACCTGGACTTCTTCTCCTACGGTTCCAACCCTTCATTTTACTCAGCACGTGGAGGTCTCTCGTCTGGGCACCCCTTGATCAACTCTAAATATTTACATTTTTCATAACGTGAAGTCCCATAATTGTTGTGGTTTTTAGTAATTTTAGCGGTTTTTATTGATTTTAGATATTTCTCATCAACTTCTAATGGCAAAATACAGTTCGGCAATAATACCATGCTTAATGTTTAACCGAATCCATCATTTTCTTTCAATTCATTGATAATATCTTTTGAGTAGGCCTTTTACTGCTTTACTGGTCTTTTACCTCTAATTTTTAACATAGCTTTATATTTTTTTAGTATATTTTAACCAATTTTAGATATTATTTTTTGTTTTTATAACTGATTTTGCCTATTACTTTATTGATTTTAGTAAATTTTAATGATTTTGGAAATAAAATAAAACATTTTATTAGCAAATATTTATATATGAAACTGTTTTGAGATGATTTATTATCTTTAGTTGATATTATTTGAGAATGTTGGCGTAAGATGTGCTATATTTGGTCCCCATTTGTATGATACTATGTTTTTTTTTGTTTTTTTCATTCCTAATGATGCTCGAATTGGCGAAACGTTGACTGGTCAGATATTTACTGCTGTTTAAGAGACTCAAATATTTATTCAGGATTCTTCCAGAAATATACTAATAATTTAGAAATATTCATATTAACCCTTCTCCATACTCGCTTCATAATTCAAATTGTTTGATTTCTTTCATGAAACGATAACTATTTATTAGATATTTCTATATCGTTTCCGGGTCAAAATGTCTTGTTTTGTGCAGGTGACTGTCAATATTAGAATGTTTGGCATGATAGGATTATAGATAATACTAAAATTAACTCATATGAGCACAATCGTGGTAGTTATAGCACAATTATGACCACACTTTTTCCCCAAAATACCATAAGTTCGCCTATGAGGCACCACTATCAGTACTTGTTTCCTCATTGAAGTTTGTTTATCGATTAATCAACAATCAGTTCAATAAATTTTAACGAGTCCATCTTGCTTTCGCACACTAACTTTCCGTTGGACAGAACATTTATGGACTTCACCAGGATGAGAACCATTGTTAAGAGGTGTTTCATAGCACCCTAGGATTTTAAAATGAGTAGCCGATAGAGGGAAAATGAGGTAGTTCGAGCACAATGCTGATCACACTTTCTACGAAGAATAGCATCAGGTCTCGTCTATGAGGCATTTTTCCCAGTTACTTTCGCCTTGCCGAGGTGTGTTTATTGGTAAACATAGCAATCACATACTAGATTTTATTTGTTTTTATTAGATTGATATTTATTTTTTATTAAGAGGCGGAAGCTGGGCCTCATTAAGACTCCAATATCTTTTGGTAATCAACTCCAATCAATCCAAAATGTTAAATATTTCCTCGAAAAAACAAAAATTTAACGGAAGGCATTAGCTCCGTCCTCACTTCATAATTCAAATTGTTTGATATCTTTCATGAAATGATAACTATTTATTAGATATTTCTATATCGTCTCCGGATCAAAATGTCTTGTTTTGTGTAGGTGACTGTAAATATTAGAATGTTTGCCATCATCAAATGACAGATAATATGAACAGTGACTAATATGAACAAAATCGTGGTCGTTAGATTCTGATCACATTTTCCTCCAAAAATACCATAAGTTCGTCTATGAGGCACCTCTACTAGTACCTGTTCCCTCATCGAAGTTTGTTTATCAATAAATCAACATTCAGTTCAATCAATTTTAACCATAAGAGAAGAAGTCCAGGTGAGAAGAGGAGATTTTTTCAAATTTTTCCTAGTGATTCTGGATGATCATATGAGGCCGGAGGAGTTCGGTTATTCTAGAATCGGGAACCCCCTAAGGCAGACAAGGGAGATCGAGGTGGGGACTAGAGGAAAACGAGGGCGAACGAGCGTCACCGAGGACGATGATCGGGCCCAGCCGCTCTGCTCCGAGTGTATCCGAGAGTAGCCGAAAGGAGCCGATGATATCGCAAGGTCTGATACGAGTGCAATTAGGAACCATGGTTGTTAATTATAATTAAATCAAGTTCAGAAAAGTGGAGAAACAATTTAGGAAAGGCAAAAAATCAGTTGATAAGACTATATTTACATAAAATTTAAATATTGGGAAGGTTAAAGAAAACGTAAACAAATAGATAGGTAAATGTAAACATTGGGAAGGTTGCATAAATCATAGACATTGAGAACATTATGTAAACTAGCCAGGAAAATTCCCGAGTGGAGTAAGATGCTGCGCCCTAGCGGACAGAAAATGTATAAACATTGAGGAGGTTATAGAAAATTTAAAAAAGAAATAGGTAGGTAAAGGTAAAAATTTGGAAAAATTGCATAAAATGTAAACATTGAGAACTGAAAAAGGTACAAAACTTTAGCTAATAATAATGACGTCATCTATCCAGATATTATGAAATGATTAAAAGGCTCTTTATCATTGTTTGTAAATGATAAAAAAACTTTAAGGATTTAATATTTAATTCTTTTACGGCGTTTTAATAGTTTATACTATGAGAAAATAAAAATACACATAAGATTAAAAAGTTGTTTTGTTTATGTTTCAGCGAGATGAGTAATGATAGAGGATTAATAGTTCAAAGTCCATTGTTTACTTTTAAAGGAAGGATTAAGAGATAGAGCATTATTGCGAAAGCTAAATTTGTTTACTTTTTAGCGGAAGTCCTAAATCATTCTTTATACTTTGGTATTAAGAGCTCAAGGACCAAAAGCTGTTAAAGGATTAAGAATTAGTATTAATTAATGATTAATTAATATTCATTAATTAAAATTTACTGCAACATATTCGAAGTTGTCAATGCCAACTCGTGTACTTTGAAAACATTTCAAAGCTATGAAAAGGTGCAACCTCTTTGGCCAGCGTGATACAGTCCTTTCGAATTTTTCGATATATTTGTAAATTTGTAAGTCCATTGATTATACAATCAGAGATTAAAAATACATAGAAGATTAAAAAGTTATTTTGTGTACGTATAAAAGTTGAACATGAATTAATGATTAATTAATATTCATCAATTAAAATTTACTTCATCGTGTTCGTAGTTATTAATACCGACTCGTGTGCTTTGAAAATATTTCAAAGCTATGAAAAGGTATAATCTCTTTGACTAGCGTGATACCGTCGTTTTGATTTGTCGATGTATTTTAGAGATTAAAAGTTCGATTGGAACTTAAAGGATTAAAAGTTAATCCTTTTAAGACCATTATTTTATACTATCAGATATGAAAAATACGTAGTACATTGAAAAGTTGTTTTGTTTATGTTTCAGCGAGATAAGTAAAAATAGAGTATTAACAGCTCAAAGTCCAAAAGCTGTTATAGGATTAAGGAACTCTATTTATTTATAAGTTAGAAATAAACAGTTCAAGGTCCAGCAGTTGATATAGGATTAAGGAACTCAACTATTTATTTATATGTTAGAGATAAACAGTTCAAAGTCCATATTTGTATTTCACCTGGACATTATCCAACTTGTCTATACAAGATGTAACCGGTTTACATGTTGATACAGTTATATATTGTAAAAGTTATGTAAACATTGAGAAGGTTGCATAAACATGAAAACAATGTAAAGGTTATGTAACCTTTGAGAAGGTTACAGAGTATAAAGAAGGTGCCTGACCCTTCATCGTATAGGTTATGATTATATAACCGTTGGGGAGGTTACAGACTATAATGTGGGTACCTGACCCTTTATCGTATAGGTTAAGATTATATGACCGAAAGGGAGGTTACAGACTATGAAGTGGGTACCTGACCCTTCATCTTATAGGTTATGATTATATAACCGTAGTGGAGGTTACATACTAAGTGGAGGTACCGGACCCTTCGACAGAACCTCAAGCCTCTCAAACTGTAGAAAAACAAAATGGCGGTGTAAGAAAAAACAAAATGGCGGCCGGGTACATCTATAAGGTGGGTACCTGACCCTTCAACAAAACCTCAAGTCTCTCAAACAGTAGAAAAACAAAATGGCGGTGTATAAAAAAACAAAATGGCGGCCGGGTACACTCATGTACACTCAGGTAAGGAGGTTCCATTGGTCACGTGACTGGATCACGTGACTAATCCTTGTGGGCGGAGCGCAGGCCAGGAGGCGCCGCGGGTCTCGTGACTGAACCACGTTACTATAAACATGTGGGTGGAGTATGGACCAGGAGGCGCCGCGGGTCTCGTGACTGAACCACGTGACTATAAACATGTGGGTGGAGTATGGACCAGGAGGTGCCGCGGGTCACGTGGCTGGATCACGTGACTAAAACATGTGGGCGGATGATAGACCAGAGGGTTGTAATGGGTCACGTGGCTGGATCACGTGACTAAAACATGTGGGCGGAGGATAGACCACAGGGTTGTAATGGGTCACGTGACTGGATCACGTGATTAAAACATGTGGGCGGAGGATAGACCACAGGGTTGTAATGGGTCACGTGACTGGATCACGTGACAAAAACATGTGGGCGGAACATAGGCCAGAAGACTGGATCACGTGACTAAAAAGGGGCGGGGCAAAGGGTCGCGTGACTAAAAAGGGGCGTGGCCTAATAGTTAAGGTTAGGTCGAGGTGAGACCACGTGATGGATAAGGTAGGGTCGAGGCAAAAATTCAAATTCAAATTTCCCGCCATAGGTCACGTGACCAAATGCTGGCTTCTGATTGGCTGCTCACAGATGGTGTTCCAGCTCCCCTGTTTTCCCTCTACTCAGCTTCAAATCTTCCTGGCCTGGTTGGCCCCTTCCGTCTTTACCAGGACCGCACCAGACCTTGTTACTTTTTCTATTTTGGCCTTTGCCCCAATCCAAGGTCCTCCTTGGATGGGAGTTGTTCAAAAATCTTACTGGGGGACCAGTTACCGTCGGTCCCCTTCCCCTTCACCGTGATGTAGGTGACTAACTCTTCCTGGGGTTTGGGGACCGACTTAAGAGCCACTTACGCCAGCACGTCCGCAAATGTCTTCTTTCGAGGTGCCTTCTGCTTCTTCTTCTCCTCCTCGGCTCTACCCCTGGGTCTCGGCCTTTTTTTCTTCCTCGCCTCTATCCACGGCCCCTCCTCTTCGTCTTCGGTCGTTTCCGTGACCAAGGTCACGCGTTTGACCGTTTCACGTTCTCCTGTCTGGGCCCTAGGAGCCTGTGCCACTTGATTCCTAGATGGACCCGCCACGCCTCCAGGGTCCTTCCCTTTCCCCTTCCTCTCTTCTGCCCGGGTCTGAGCTGTATGCTTCAATATCTGGGTCTCCTCTTTTGGCTACTTTAGGGTGTCGATGATCTTGTCAACCCTATGCACAGTTGGGGAGACCCACTTCTTCATCTCCTCGTCGTACGTAGCTCCGACGGCATCGCTAATCGAGTTGGCCACCATCGGGGCAATGACCGACGAGACCTTCAATGCTACAACCTCATGGAGGTAATCTGTGGCTAGGGCCTCTCTAACCACGTGGTTCACCAATTGTGGTACCCCTCTCCACTTTTCTTCCAGAGCCACGATCAGGTCTCTCATCTCCGAGACCCTCTCATTCACGCAAGCCTCTTGCTCAAGGCTGCACTTTGTTCGTTTGCGGACGTACTCCCTGATGCCCTCCGCTGTTTTATAGGCCTTCGACGAAAGCTTATCCTCCTCTTCCTCTCGTGATGGAGGGGTCTCATTCCTGGCCATTTTGGACCTCCTTAGGTTCAGAGGGGTGAACTTTGGACCCAGGTTTTCCTCGGCCCCCGTCTCCTCCTCCGTGTCCTTGTAGGATTCTACGTCCGTCGACGTGCAAATTCTGACCGCGCCAGCATAGGTATTAGTCAATTTTCCCGCCACCATTTTTTATTTGGGCTCCACATTAGCAGCCATTTTCACCACCATTTGGGGTTTTGGTGACTCCTCTTCATGGTCAATAGAAGAAACTTCCAGATTTTTCGGTCCCTCGACCGGAGTTCCGGAATCCCCCATTTCGTTTGCGGACGTACTCCCTGATGCCCTCCGCTGTTTTATAGGCCTTCGACGAAAGCTTATCCTCCTCTTCCTGTCGTGATGGAGGGGTCTCATTCCTGGCCATTTTGGACCTCCTTAGGTTCAGAGGGGTGAACTTTGGACCCAGGTTTTCCTCGGCCCCCGTCTCCTCCTCCGTGTCCTTGTAGGATTCTACGTCCGTCGACGTGCAAATTCTGACCGCGCCAGCATAGGTATTAGTCAATTTTCCCGCCACCATTTTGTATTTGGGCTCCACATTAGCAGCCATTTTCACCACCCTTTGGGGTTTTGGTGACTCCTCTTCATGGTCAATAGAAGAAACTTCCAGATTTTTCGGTCCCTCGACCGGAGTTCCGGAATCCCCCATTTGCGTAATAAATTACGTAAATTGGAGTTTTAAAAAAGTTTTTTTTAATTTGCACTTTTCGTGCGCGAATTTTACTTCACCGCACTACTAATGTCTAATAACAAATTTCGGTCAAATGACCTCCTGTCCAGCACTCACTCTAAGTCAAAAATAAATAAAAACGGAAACACTAAAATAAAAATAACACCGGGTAAAAAAAATTATAATTTATAATTTTTAATTTTTTAATTTTTTTATAATTATAATTAATTTATAAATAAAAAAAAAATTATAACCCTCCTGTCCTCTGGGCGTTCCGATTCACCACTTAGTGTCCCTCGGAACTCACCCACACGCGCTCACTCGCGCCAGCACACCGATAATGACGGACAACTAAAAAACACAACTTACCTCACCGGTGCCTGGGAGCAGACTGAGCTCTGAAGAAGACTACAATAGGTGGGGATAATCCCACAGAGCGGCCAGACGTAGGTCCTTCTTCATTGACAGCCGAAGCGCTACTAGATGTAGGCAGCCAAACTGACGAAAGCAATTTTATTGAAAAAATTATTATTCCCTCTAATTCAAGAGAGGAAAGATTGCAGACTGATAAGTCCCATCCCCCACCCCTCGGATCCCCTTCCACCGCTTCCTCTCTCCTACTCCTCACATCTCCCCCCCTCCTCCACATCTTATCCCTTCCATCTCCACCGACGGTCCGAACTAGTGGGCCTCCCCAAACATCTTCACACTCTAGTAGTGAAAGAACTACCGGACGCTTACGATCTACGACGGAGAGTAGGCCCATTGTCTCACAGTCTGAGACTGTGGGAGAAAACCCTGAACTATTTAAAGTTCCGCCACTCACACGACGGAACTCGTTAAACAAAAATCCAAAAAGAAATATAAAAAATAAAAGTAGTGACGAAATGGAGACCTAAATATGTATTTTAAATTATTGTATTAGAAATAATGTATTTTAACTTCAAAACAAATTACTTATTGAAAGAAAACAAACACAAAATATGATACAGCTAAACCACTTCGCCTCATAAACAGCACGTTGCTACTTCACGTTTATCTTTTCCGGCTTTCAAAATGGGAATTATTTCAGCTTCACGCCATTTGCTTGGAAGTTTACAGCTGTGCCAGATGTTATTATATAGGTCAAGAAGCCAGCGTAGAGTTTTTGAAGGGAGGTGCTGAACCATCTGGTACGTTATTCCATCAGGTCCTGGTGAAGACCCTTTGAGTTTTCTTAAAATGGTTTTGAGTTCCCAAATGGTGAATGGTTTGTTATAATTACTATTGGAAGTTGTATAGTTTTCTGTGGGGGAATCTGTTGTTTCTTCTAATTCAATGTAGCTGGGGGCATTATATAGATTATCATAAAATCTGGAAAATTCCTCTGCCACAGTGAGATTGTTGCTAGTTAATTTGCCTTCTTTTGGTATGGTATAAGATTGAGGCGTGGTATTTCCCATTACCTTCTTTATTTTGTCCCATACTATCCTGCAAGGGGTGGAGCTATTGATTGATTCAACAAACGTTATCCAAGATTTTGCATTATTGCTATTAATTGTTTTTCTGCATATTGCTCGTTGTTTTTTATACTCTTGAAAGTTTTGGGGGTTCATGTTTTTAGTGAATTTTTTATATGCTTTTCTTCGATTTTTAACAGCATTTCTGCATTCATCATTGTACCAGAGTACTGGTATTCTTTTAGGTGAGCAAGTAGTTTTCGGTATGGAAACTTCGACCGCATGAAGTCTCCGTGATAATTTCACAACCTGTATCTACGTCGAGTTTAGTTGGGTCTCGTTTTGGTGCTGCAATAAGTTCTTGGTATAGGCCCCAGTTAGCATTTTTGATGATCCAGCGTGGGTTCCTGTTGACAATAGTACTTCTATTGGGGAATTGTAGACGAAGAGGGAAGTGGTCACTTCCATATGGTCGGGAAGTACATTCCAGTTTATTCGACTGAAGAGTGATGGGCTGAAAATAGATAAATCTATAGATGAGTAGGTGTGGTATGAGCTGCTGAGGTAAGTTGGTTCGCCTGTATTTAGTACTAACATACCAGTTCTGTCGATGAATTCTTCAATTATTTTTCCTTTGGTATTGGTATGTGGTGAGCCCCACTGTAGGCTGTGCCCGTTCAGATCTGCAATAAAGAGGACTGGTGGTGTTAGCTGAATAAAAAGATTTGTTCGTCTAACGTAATATTTTGGTCTTGAGGGATGTAGATGTTACATAAGGAAAATGTAGTATCTATGTGTATTTGGATGGCTAATGCTTGTAATGGGGTGTCTATTTCATTTTTTCGGAGTAAAATGATTTTTTTACGGCTATTATAACTCCTCCGTGATTTACTATTGGACCGTCCTTACGATAGATATCATGTCCTTTAAGTGAGAATTTATCAATAGGTTTCAGGCGGTTTTCTTGTAAACAGATACAGGCCGGGTTTTCTTCATAGAATATTAATTTCATGTCATTATAGTGAGTTCTTATCCCATTACTATTCCACTGGATGATAGACATATTGATTAATTAGATGATAATGTGCTTGGGCCTGCATCGATAGACTAACAGTCTGGGTAATAGTCGTTTGAATGGTGATTGTGAGAAAACAAATAAATGAATAAATAAAAGATAATTTAAAAGAAAAATAATAACAACGATATTTAGAAAATGAGAGAAAGATTGATAAAAAATAATAGCAACTATATAAAGAAAAAGGAAAAAAGTTTGATAAAAAATAATTAACAAGAAGTGGATAAATAAGAGACTTAAATGTCCCACGCGTATATATATTTGGTGTAGGAAGCTTTATATTTACGTATAATATGGAGTTATTTAAAAATGTATTACGTAAATCGTTTGTAAATAATATTTGATAATATTTTACATATAGAAGTGAACAGAGTAGTATGTTTTTTCTCTAGCTATTAATGAATTGGGTAAAAACCTTCCCAGAGGTGTTAAAGCTATGCTATATGTCGATGACCTCTCAACTATGTGCAGAGTTAAAGAAATTCACGTCATAAAAGAAATCTGCAACAGGCACTATGCCGCATATATGACTGGTCAAGATCTTCAGGATTATGTTTTAGTCACGAAAAAACTAAATGCATGCACTTTTCCAGAAAATGTAACACTCCAATGTCCCCTGAACTACTACTGGGAGATAACATAATACCATTCGTCGAAACTTGCCGATTCTTGGGCCTTATATTTGACAGACGCCTTTCCTGGGAAACTCATACTAGGACATTCAAGATTAGCTGTACAAAAAAGTTAAACATTTTAAAAGTCCTTGGTGGTACCACATAGGGGTCAGATTATTAAAAATATATCAGACAATTATATGCTCCAAATTAGATTATGGCTCGATTATATATGGCTCAGCACACATAACAACCCTTGCAAAACTAGATGCAGTCCACCACGCGGGTACCAGGCTATCTACAGGAGCCTTCTGCACAAGTCCTATACTGAGTCTCTGTAATGAATCAGGGCTACCGCCACTTCTTTTCAGAAGACAAAAACTGGCAATAAATTATTTATCCAAATTATACCCAAATACCTCGCATCCTTCTCACAGATATATCTTTCAAAATAGCAAAATTCTCCAGGAAATTCCAGCAAACACCAAATAGTACCATCCCATTAGCTGAAAGAATGTCAGCCGCTGTCCTTCATATAAAAACAATAACTCTAAACCCATACAACGCAAACTCACCACCTTGGACCTTTGAACAACCAATTATTCACCGAAAATTAGCAAAACATACAAAAGAAACCACTTTGCCAATCGAATATACCGGATAATACAATAATGTACACAGACGGATCAAAAAATAATACTTCAACAGCCTATGCCGTGGTGACTCCTCGAGATACGTATAAATATAAATTATCCCCGTTATGTAGCATATACACTGCTGAACTTAATGCTGTCGCTTCAGCACTACACATAACCATGTCTGCTCCCACAGGTAACATCACAATTATCTCCGACTCTCTCAGTGCATTAAAAGGACTAAATAATATGTATTCCGAAAACAACAACATCATCAAAATCCACGATTACATCACTATGATCAAACGACTAGATAAAAATATTAACCTGACATGGGTAACTAGTCATATAGGAATCCCAGGAAACGAAATGGCAGATAACGAAGCTAAAGTAGCCCTTGCTCTCCCTGGGCAAGGACAAAAGTAGTATAGAAATGAGGCTTCTGGGACACCAACATATTTCAGCCAACCAGAAGCCAGCATTTGGTCACGTGAACTATGGCGGGAAATTTGAATTTGAATTTTCACATCGACCTAACCTTAACTGCCACGTGGTCTCACCTCGACCTAACCTTAACCATCGGGCCACGCCCCTTTATAGTCACGTGACCCATTGAACCCTCTGGCCTATGCTCCGCCCACAAGGTTTACCACCTCCACCTATTAAAAGTTCAAGTACCAACCTAATAGAGCATGAGTGTACCCGGCCGCCATTTTGTTTTTGCTACCTTTTGAGAGACTTGGGGGTTTAGTTGAAGGGTCAGGTACCCACTTTATAGAGGATGAGTGTGCCCGACCTCCATTTTGTTTTTCTTACACAGCCATTTTGTTTTTCTACCGTTTGAGAGACTTGAGGTTTTGTTGCAGGGTCGGATACTCACTTTATAGAGCATGAGTGTGCCCGATGTCCATTTTGTTTTTTCTTACACCGCTATTTTGTTTTTCTACCGTTTGAGAGACTTGAGATTTTGTTGAAGGGCCAGGTACCCACTTTACAGGATATGAGTGTACCCGACCGCCATTTAGTTTTTTCTGGGTTAAATGTAAATATGAACTATGAAAACATAATCAATGGGTAGGGCCCTTTAATCCTATGGCATCTTATGGACTTTGAACTGCATATCTCTAACATATAAATAAATAGTAGAGTCCCTTAATCCTATAACAACTGCTGGACTTTGAACTGTTTATCTCTAAAACATAAATAAATGGTAGGGCTTATTAATGTTTAAATAGCTTATGGACTTTGAACTGTTAATCCGTAAAACAAACATATGTATATGACTCCTTAATCGTATAACTGCTTTTGAACTTTGAACTGTTTATCTCTAAAACATAAATAAATAGTAGGGCTTCTTAATCCTACAATTACTGCTGGACTTTGAACTGTTAATCCTTAAAACACCAATAAATAGTAGGGCCCCTTATTCCTATAACAGCTTTTGAACTTTGAGCTGTTAATACTCTATTTTTACTTATCTCGCTGAAACATAAACAAAACAACTTTTTAATGTATTACGTATTTTTCATATCTGATAGTATAAATAATGGTCTTAAAAGGATTAGCTTTTAATCCTTTAAGTTGCTATCGAACTTTTAATCTCTAAAATACATCGACAAATCAAAACGACGGTATCACGCTGGTCAAAGAGGTTATACCTTTTCATAGCTTTGAAATATTTTCAAAGTACACGAGTCGGTATTGATAACTTCGAACACGATGCAGTAAATTTTAATTGATGAGTATTAATTAATTATTAATTCATACTAATTCTCTGTCTGGGCATGCTCCGGTCTGGTTCGAACTTAAAGCTCCTATATCATTTATAATCAATGATATAGAACGTCTTAGCACTTTCATGCTATTAAGATAGGTAACGTCAATATTATTATTAGCCAAAGTTTTATACCTTTTTTAGTTCGGCATTAAGCCTTAAGCCTCTTCCCCACGTCAAGGTATAGGTACAACGAAGAGGTTTTTTTTTCGTTTTTTATTGATTTTTTTTAATTTTTTTATTTTAAGCATATATATATATATATATATATATATATATATATATATATATATATATATATATATTTTAAATGTAAAATTTATACAAAACAAACTTAAGATGATAATCTGAATTTATACAAAGAGAAAACTTAACCTCGTAAAATTTATAAAAACAAAACAAAACAAACATAATGAAAATTTGAATTTATACAAAAATAAACTTTAATCTAATGTCTAAATACTTACAATAAACATTTGAGCTTTTACAAAAATGAATTTAATCTTATGAAACTTATACAAAACAAGCGTAAACTGAAAATCTGAATTTATACAAACAAAAAATTTAATCTCCAAACTAATACATGCAAGAATTAAATAAAACTTAATGTTTAAATTAAAATATAAATAAAAACATAATATAAACCTTCTTTGGTTTATAATGTTATAAAAGTAAACCCTCTAAATCTATTCAAATTTAATTTTCAACCTGAAAAAATACAGACATTTTCAATTAATGTATACAAACATAAATCTTTGCTAAATGGTAGGATGGTCGGCATAGTGTAGTAAATATTTAAATCGTCGGTGGGAGTAATAGGCTAAATTTATTTTAGATTTAGGCAAAGATAAGAAAACATTTCTAAAAATGTAGATTTATTTATTTTTCCATGCATAAGACAGAGGTTGCATTTGTGCTCCATAATAGGAATTTTGAAACGAAGCGTACATATGGTAGAGCAGGGCGAACCGATTGGATGAAATATCTATATTCAAATCATTTTATATAAGCATTGAAATAATTCTACTGAGCTGATTGGAAATCCGTTCACCTCTGATTCATTCACACAATCAAGTTTGCGGGCTTTTAAACCACTCCAGAGACTTTCATTCATCCAATTTCAGGATTTAGGGGTGTTTAAACCTCGCCAGTGACCCATTCCATTCAAGGTGAATAGAATTTATACCAATTATTTTTTATAGAGCAGGGCGAACCGATTGGATGAAATATCTATATTCAAATCATCATATGGATAAGCTTTACAATTTAAATACAATTCTACGTTGGAAATATTACAATGTTCAAAGTTGCTTGCATCTTTTACATGATTATTCAATTTTTCAGTTTGAAAAGTTAATATGATATAACGCGGTTTTTCCAGCTGACTTGAAGTTTTAAAGGACCAGATTTGTCTCTGACTCGCTGGTAGTAAAGGATAATCGTAAAGTTTCCAGGTTCTAAAACCTAGTGAAAATACTTTTTTCCGATTTGAGATGGCGCATCAGAGCCAGTCTCTGATATTCGTTTACTGTAACATAGGGCAGTTTCCAGCATAGCCTCTCCAGTTCTATAGTAGAGTTCCTTAATCCTATAACAGCTTTTGAACTTTGAGCTGTTAATACTCTATTTTTACTTATCTCGCTGAAACATAAACAAAACAACTTTTCAATGTATTACGTATTTTTCATATCTGATAGTATAAATAATGGTCTTAAAAGGATTAGCTTTTAATCCTTTAAGTTCCTATCGAACTTTTAATCTCTAAAATACATCGACAAATCAAAACGACGGTATCACGCTGGTCAAAGAGGTTATACCTTTTCATAGCTTTGAAATATTTTCAAAGTACACGAGTCGGTATTAATAACTACGAACACGATGAAGTAAATTTTAATTGATGAATATTAATTAATCATTAATTCATGTTCAACTTTTACACGTACACAAAACAACTTTTTAATCTTCTATGTATTTTTAATCTGTGATTGTATAATCAATTTATTTATATTTATTTATATTGTATAATCAATTGTATAATAATTTTATTGATACTCTGTTCGACTTGCCTGAGTATCGCCTGATTTGGATCAGAGCAGGTCGACTCATGCTCGCTTCATAGCGGGTGGGGGGTAGAGGGAGAAGTATGGCGGGTGGTGGGGGAACCTGACAGCCAATCAGATTCGAGTATTCTCCTTCTATAAATAGGGTCGTTTTGCGGAGCTCTTTCTCATTATCTCATTGTGCTAATTGAAGCATCTCTGGAACCGTGTGAGTTGATTTTTCTTTAAACCTTCTGTTCATTTTGGTTGGAGTGTAGTTTTATCTTATTGTTCCATATCAGTTTATAAATTCGTTTTTAATTTTCTCATCGTTTAATTTTTTTAACTGTTTAATATTTTTTCAAAGTTAAGATTAACTCTCTTGTTTCCAATTTTAATTTTTTGCTTAAGTGTTGCTTAATTTTCTCATTGTTTAATTTTTTTCTTTGATATTAGTTTTTCTATTATTTTTAATTGTTTAATAATTTAAAAAAAAATTAAGATTAATTTTTTGTTTTCAATTAATTTTGATTTTTTCTTTATTCAATATTTTTTATAGTTAGAGTTTTAGTTATTTCATTTTAAATTAACTTTTTATTTTTATCATGTCGTCATTAAATAAGTGTCAGTACTGCGACAGGGATTTTAGTAGGAAGATTGATAGAGTCCATCATGAAAATTCATGTTTGGCTAACCTGCCACGACGAACATGTGTTACCTGCGGTAAGATTTTTAATTCTGCAGAAAGTATATACGTCGCTGTCAACCAGAAACACCGCTCGTCATGACAAAGCGAAGGCGGTTTGAGGCGGCTATAGGACCTGCATATGAGATCGAGACAGCATTCGGGGGAGACCTAAAGACATTTTTCCTCCCATGTTCTAAACCAATCGATGCAGTGGCATTTCTCTGCAATCAGACAGACACCCTACATCGGTTGATTTCAGAATATTTGGCGGAATCAGACGCTTCCCTATAGTTTAATTTGGTTTTGGAGGCTACGTATGAAAAAGTCAGAGGAGAGACGTGCAATCGTGCTTTTAAAACCAAAAATATAACGATCAGTGACATCTCTACAATCTTGAATAGCCTCAGAGGAAGCTACTCGAAAATTGCTACCGAGCTGGAAGAGATGACGATGAAGGGGAGCGGATGGTTCCTTAAATGTCTTGACGGTCTTCTTTTGAAAGTCAATCGATTTAGACCTCTATAATAATAATTAATACGCGTCATAATATATTCCATTCCATTTTTTTTTTAAATAAGAAGATGTTTTAGTTGTTTTTTAAATAAGATATTTTAGCTGTTTTTTTTTTGTTTTGTTTTTTAAATGGCCAAATGAAAGAAAGGTTTAAAGGAAATTTTCAATTATTTATCGCTTCCAGATGCTATTAAATATTTAATTTTGTAAAGTTTATTTTTTTATTTTTTTTTAGTTATTGATATATTATTGATGTTTTTATTTGTAAACAAAAGAATGAGTGCTATGGGATGTGTGTTATGGTCTCTGGCGTGGCTATAAAAGCTCGTAAGCCAGTACTTTGAAAATCAGATGTGTGAATGATGGTCTTCGGCGAGGCCGTGATGGCCGGGCAAGTTGGGACGAGGGTTCCAGGGTGCCTGGTTCGGAACGGTGTAGGTTCGATTCCCACCTGGGGCAGTTAATATTTATTTTTCGGCGGCCCCGAGAAATAAATCTTGACACTTCCACTCTGATTAGCTGTTAGGACAGAACCACTAAAGACCAAAAAAGAATGTACGTTACAAAATATTAACAGCAATATTATATCAACAAACCTCCCCGATGCACTCACACCTTGACGAGGTGGAGAGGCTTACTTCTAAATTGTATTTAGAAAACTAAGATGAGTGCAAACGAAGATATGAATTTTATGAAACATTTAATCCTCATTTATTTATTTATTTTTAGTTTTTATTTATCATAGCCTAAAATATTCGCTAGGTCCCAGTCGGCGCGATAAGTATATAAGGGGGGAGAAGTGCAGCTATTCTTATCAGTCTTCAACATGCGTTTGGTAAAGCAACACCATAATCTGCGTATTTCCAATATAGAAGATCGGTACTGTTCTGATGTAAAAATATCGAGACACGGTCCTCTATTGCCCGACTCTATCAGATGTCTAGTATGTGGACCATCAAATTGCGGGAAAACAAATCTCATGTTGAGTTTGATCTACGATCCTAAAGGTTTGCGGTATGAGAATATTTACTTATTCGCAAAATCTTTACATCAGCCAAAATATAGGCAACTAGCGCGAGTACTAGAACCTTTAGAGGATATCAGTTTTTTTTCAATACGAAGACAATTCAAATGTACCACCGCCGAAGGAAGCACGTGCCAATTCTATATTTATTTTCGATGACATCGCCTGCGATAAACAAGATAACGTTCGAGCGTACTTTTGCATGGGCCGGCATAATGGTATCGACATTTTCTACTTGAGTCAAGTTATACCAGAATTCCAAAACATCTAGTAAGAGAAAATGCAAATCTTCTAATTCTTTTCCGACAAGACGAACTTAATTTGAGAAGGATCTACGATGACCACATCAACTCTGATATGGATTTGAAAACTTTCAAAAAAATATGTCATTGGTGTTGGAAAGATGATAAATATGCCTTTATCGTTTTAGAGAAAGACAGAGAGATTTCAGATGGACGATATCGAAAAGGTTTCAATACCTATGTAATACCTTGAATGTTCACCTTAAGGTCAGTCTGTGACATGGAACCGTCAACATCTTCTGAAACGGTCACTCGCCAAATTATTGAAATGAGAAGTGCGATTCAACAAAAATGCAACTTGTTGAAGAGAAGTAGAGAGGAAATTGATGAGTATTTGAAGGAAAAATATAAACCTGTCATCGACTCGATGAACAGATTACACGTTATCAAAACACCTTTAATCGAGAATCAGACACATTTTTACTCTCCGAGTATAAAGAAGGAGGAAAAATTATCTGATATGACATCACAATCACTGATTGAGGGAATAAAGAGGCAGAGAATTGAGGAAACACCAATGGTTAGTTCATTACAAACATTGCGACCTAGATGGTTATATACAGACTCTCCAGAGGGCGATGAAGCAATAGGTGGTACTTTGAAAGAGGAATTGTTCGAAAATAGTCCCCAAGATGCTAGCCCGGTTGTAACAACCAAGGAATCGAGATCCTCTTTGCAAATGGTGAGAGAAGAAGCACAAGCTCCTGAAGGCAATGAAATAGTTGAGCACTGCTTGCAAGAGGTTGGCGAGGTAGCTTCGAAGTATATTAAAAAACTAGTCAACAATGACATAAAAGATCTCGACACGATTTATGGTATAATCTACGATGGCAATAGGTTCACTGTTGGAGATGCAGTTGTTTCAATTAGCAAAGATGTTATTTCCGTGGGGAACGTTGATTACTGTGGCACATCAGGTCTTTTTGAGATCTTGTTTATGGCAAATCCAAAACTCGATCTAGCGACAAAGGATGACTACGACAAGTACAAGAAAATATTGAATCAGACAAACGTTCACAAGAAGGAATAAAGTCCCACTGGACCAATACGACAACTTAAGCACAATCTAAAATATAAAAAGGTGATCTCAAAACTATTTCCGCCGAAAAAAGGAAGTGGAATTGAAGACCCCAACATTTTAGTTAACAGATTGAGAGAGTTGATCGAATCTTCTGATAGCGCCAAGAAACGGATGGAGATTCGTCGTATAGAAATGCAACTCCGAGTAGGAGGTATAATAGCTTAGTGAAAAATGTCAATGATCTCAGTTCAATATGACGACTGTCAAAGAACAGATCATACACGAGCTGCATAAACCGGCAAGAAGAACATTTCAGCGAAGAAATGTCCTACTATAAAAGGTATCGATGATTTATGGCAGGTTGACTTGGTGGAGTTGATTCCGTACTCGCAAATAAATAATGGCTACAAATACCTACTCACAGTGATTGATTGCTTCTCGAAATATGCTTGGGCTGTCCCGGTCAAGAATAAGACAGCGGTCGAAGTAAGGCGAGCATTCGAAAAAATATTGACGGAGAGAAAACCTCGAAATCTTCATACAGACAACGGCAAGGAGTTCTACAACAAGGAATTTAAAATGCTGATGAAAAGCAGTGGTGAGATCAACCATTACTCTACATACAGCAACCTCAAGGCTTCGATAGTGGAAAGATTCAATCGAACTTTAAAGTCTATGATGTGGAAAAAGTTCAGTTTACAAGGGGACTACAAGTGGCTCCCCATTTTGAGCTCTCTTCTCAGCGAATATAACAATAGAAAACATTGTACGATAAAGATGAAGCCGATAGATGTGCGAGGGAGGGAAATCGAAAAACGGGTTCTGCTCGAAGTGTACGGTAAAAAGGAACTCGCCGTGAAGATCGCCAGATATAGAGTCGGAGATCGAGTGAGAATCTCAAAATACAAGGCTCAGTTCGCTAAGGGCTAACCGTCTTATACCGTCGGAAATTTTTACGATCGCTCGGATTAAAAACACTATGCCCGTAACATATCACTTGAAGGATGACAGAGGCTAAAATATCGCAGGAGGATTCTATCAAGAAGAGCTGCCAATTGCAGCTCTTGACCAATTGTCAAACATCCTGACTGCTACCTTGTCGAGAAGTTGATTAAAAGGAAAGGCAATAAAATTTTGGTTAAATGGCTCGATTTCGACAGTTCACATAACAGTTGGGAGACAGCCGACAACAATAATATATGAGACTCGATCATGGCTATAATGATCATTCAGTCATGAAACGCTGCGCTGACAACAACAAGAAGAAAAAGAAGCTACGAGTTATCATAACGCCAAAACGGATTGGAGGCAGTGCGATTAAACTGAGCGATGAAGCTAAACAATTTCAACGAATTATACCTAGAACAAAATTGAGCGATTTCGATATACTTCTGTTGGCGAAAGTGCATAAAATACGAGTGTTCCGAGGAGTGTTGAATGAAAGACGAATTTCCCAGTAAACCGTGGAATAACGAATGTGCAGTTTTCAATTTGGACAAGAGCTACGGAGAAGGTACTCATTGGGTATGCTATAAGAAAGTTGGACAATTGGTTTATTTCTTTGACAGTAGTGGGGCTGAACCTCCATCTGAATTCGTTCACTATTTGAAAAAGTATAGAATCTCTAAAAACGATAAGCAATATCAAAAGATAGGAACTAATAATTGTGGCCACTTGTGTCTCCTTTATTTACTGGATCTCATATAAACAGTCCCCGATCAGGGGAAAGCAAGGGTTTGGACTTCAGAAAGGTATATAAAGGGGTATCCACTAAAAGAATCATCATTCCGCTGAAGACTATGTAGAAGAACATCATTGATTGCGATATTACATATCGAATCTCTTAAAGCGATAAACAATATCAATAATCGTGAACTAATTGGTCTGCTGTGCCTCCTGTATTTATTGGATCTCATATAGACAGTTCCCAGTCAGGAGCAACCATGGGTTTGGACTTCAGAAACGTATATAAAAGCGCAGCCACGAACAGAAGCATCATTCCGGTGAAGACTGTTGAAGAGTGCAGATCGTTGACGACGATTAATATTAGATTTCTTCAAAGTGCTGGATACTGCGTCTTGTCATCAACATGGAAATATTAAATTTGGAAGAATCTTAATATCAAATTTTGATAATTCAATTGAAGGCATTGAATTTCATTCTCATCATCCTTATTCATCTACAAATCTTCAGCCAGGGGATGAAATACGTATTAATCTGCAACATCAAGATTTATATACTCTACCTAGTCAAAGTCTACTTTATGTCGAAGGAAAATTTCTCAAGGAGGATGGTTCACCAGTTCCCAGTGCATCAAAATTAACTAACAACATGTTCGCATTTTTGTTTGATGAAATAAGATACGAACTGAGTGGAGTGGAAATAGATAGCGTGAAAAATCCGGGAATTACTTCAACCTTGAAAAATTTGGTTTCGCTCAAGGGAGGTTCCCAGTTTTTAGATAACTGGGGATGGTGCTATCCAAAAAATGATAAACTAAACATCACATCAGCAGAGGGGTGCTTTAACTTATGCGGTTCCTTTATCATCTCTTCTTGGATTCTGAGAGCTGATATTTGTTAGAAGTAGACATGATGAAAACTGCTACATAACGAAGCGACCAGGAACCGGAATTGAGGTGGCTGAAAAGTGTAAAATAGAACTGGAGAGGCTATGCTGGAAGCTGCCCTATGTTACAGTAAATGAACATCAGAGACTGGCTTTGATGCGTCATCTCAAATCAGAAAAGATATTTTCACTAGGTTTTAGAACCTGGGAACTTTACGATTATCCTTTACTACCAGCGAGTCAGAGACAAATCTGGCCCGTTAAAACTTCAAGTCAGCTGGAAAAACCACGTTATATCATATTAACTTTTCAAACTGAAAGATTGAATAATCATGTAAAAGATGCAAGCAACTTTGATCATTGTAATATTTCCAACGTAAAATTGTATTTAAATTGTAAAGCTTATCCATATGATGATTTGGAATATAGATATTTCATCCAATCGGTTCTCCCTGCTCTACCATACGCTTTATTTCAAAATTCCTATTATGGCGCACAAATGCAACCTCTGTCTTCTTTACAAAACTTTAAAGAAAAAGCACCTTTAATCGTAATAGATCGTTCGAAACAATCTGAATCTATAAAGAGTGGACCAGTAGATGTAAGATTAGAATTCGAATCAAAAACTATATTTCCGTCGAATACTACAGCATATTGTCTAATTATACATGATAGACTCGTAGAATATAACCCTATAATTGCTACTGTTCGGCGAATGGTTTAAAATGAGATGAATCCTTTACTCAGTGTTCAGTATGGTTTCGGCTAGTGTAGTGATTGTAGACTTCCAGTGCTTTGTAGATAGCCTGGGAGGTTATATTATTAAAGAGTTTTTTCTTTTTGATCAAGCTTTCAAGTCGTCAAGACATTGGATTTTTAAACCACCGAAGCAATATACACAAACTGATAAAAGTAGAAGAACAAACTATTGGCTAGAAAATTATTATCATAAAATTAAATGGGAATATGGGGAAGTTGAATATGAAATTATTGAAGAAATTTTCAACTTTATTGATTGTAATTATAAATTTGTTTTTGTTAAGGGTCGAGATAGGGAGCGGAGTAGCTCAGTGGTAAGGCACTAAGTTACAATGCTCCCGGTCCCGGGTTCGAGACCGGCTGTGGCAGATAATTATTTATTCTGTTATCAGTCGTGGATCGACCCTGTGGGATCGGGAGACCCTCCTGGGGACCACCCAGCCTCTATAAAATGGGTACCCTTAATTGGGGGAAAAACCTGGCGGTAGAGCGTGATTTCGGCCAAATCACCTCATTGCACAACCGGTGGCCTAGAGACAGTACGGTCCTTAACAAGTACTGAACCCAAGACCCTTCATGGGTTGTAGTGGTACAGGTTTTTTTTTTTTAAGGGTCGAGATAACAAAACTATTTCTATCACAAAATTTGTAAAATTGTTCTATAGTCAACTTGAAAGATTTTGGTTGTCCGAAAATTGGTTCACTCATCTTAGATGAGCAAGAGAGCCATTGCATCATGCATAATTTTTCTCAAGAGAAATGCACGCAGTATCGGACAAAGGCTTTAGAAGCATGTATAAAAAATAATTGGTTTAAATTTTATTCACCTTGAATGGAATGGGTCACTGGCGTGGTTTAAACAACCGTAAAGCCTAAATGGAATGGGTTACTGGCGAGGTTTAATCACCCGTAAACCCTTAATGTAAGTCACTGGCGAGGCCTAAAAACCCGCAAACTTGATTGTGTAAATGAATGAAAGGTGAATAGATCTCCAATTAGTTCAACAGAATTGTTTCAATGCTTTTGTTTCTCTTTTAATTGCACGAAAATACAATAACAACAACAAAATCGAAATTTTTATTAAATATTTTCTTATCTTTACCTGTATCGAAAATAAAATTTTCTTATCAGGCTCATAATTATTATTGCTCACGGCTACGATATTAATATTTGCTATTCCGACCAGCCTGCCATTTAGCAAAAAGTTCTGCTTATTATACATTTCATGATTATATCTTTATTATTTTTTTTTTCCAAATTAAATTTAAATACAATTAGAGGGTTTAGTTTTATTATATCATAGATTAAAGAAGGCTTATATTTTGTTTTTTTAAATATATATATTAATTTATATATATATATATATATATATATATATATATATATATATATATATATATATATATATATATATATAATATATATATATATTATATTTATATATAATATATATATATATATATATATATATATATATATATATATTTATGTATATATATATATATATATATATATATATATATATATATATATATATATATATATATATATATATATATATATATATATTTAAAATATATATATATTTTTTTATTTTAAACATTAAGTTGTATTTAATTCTTACATGTATTAGTTTGAAGATTAAATTTTATGTTTGTTTTGTATAAATTTTACGAGATCAAATTTTATGTTTGTATTATAACTTTATTCTGTATAAGTGTTACATTATAAATAAAAATAAAATTTAAAAAAATATAAAAAAAAAATAAAAAAATAAATAAAAAATTAGAAAAAACCTCTTCGTTGTATCTTTACCTTGACGTGGTGAAGAGGCTTAAGGCTTAATGCCGAACTAAAAAAGGTACAAAACTTTGGCTAAAATTAATATTATCATTACCTATTCTGATATCATTAAAGTATTGAGAGTTCAAAGTCCATTGTTTGCTTTCAAAGGAAGGATTAAGAGATAGAGCATTGTTGCGAAAGCTAAATTTGTTTACTGTTTAGTAGATGGATTAACAAGTCCTATATTATTCTTTATATTTTAGGAATTAAGAGCTCAAAGTCCAAAAGCTGTTATAGGATTAAGGAACTCTACTATTTATTTATATGTTAGAGATAAACAGTTCAAGGTCCAGCAGTTGATATAGGATTAAGGGACTATGCTATTTATTTATATGTTAGAGATAAACAGTTAAAGGTCCAGCAGTTGATATAGGATTAAGGAACTCTACTATTTATTTATATGTTAGAGATAAACAGTTCAAAGTCCATATTTGTATTTCACCTGGACATTATCCAACTTGTCTATACGAGATGCAATCTGTTTACATGTTGATACAGTTACATATTGTAAAGGTTATGTAAACATTGAGAAGGTTGTGCAAACATGAAAATAATGTAAAGGTTATGTAACCTTTGAGAAGGTTAGAGAGTATAAAGAGGGTGCCTGTCCCTTCATCGTATATGTTATGATTATATAACCGTTGGGGAAGTTACAGACTATAAAGTTGGTACCTGACCCTTCATCGAATAGATTATGATTATATAACTGTTGGGGAGGTTACAGACTATAAAGTGGGTACCTAACCCTTCATTGTATATGTTATGATTATATAACCGTTGGGGAGATTATATACTATCAAGTGGGTACCTAACCCTTCATCGTATAGGTTATGATTATATAACCGTTGGGGAGGTTACATACTATAAAATGGGTACTGACCCTTCATCGTATAGGTTATGATTATATAACCGTTGGGGAGGTTACAGACTATAAAGTGGGTACCTGACCCTTCAATTGGTGGAGGGGGTAAATCTTGTGGGCGGAGCATAGACCATTGGGCGCAATGGGTCACGTGACTGGATTACGTGACTAAAAATATATGGGCGGAGCATAGACCAGGAGGTGCCGCGGGTCAGGTGACTGGATCACGTGACTAAAAAGGGGCGGGGCATAAGGGGCACGTGACTAAAAAGGGGCGTGGCCTAATAGTTAAGGTTAGGTCGAGGTGAGACCATGTGGTGGTTAAGGTAGGGTCGAGGCAAGGCCATGTGGCACTTAAGGTTAGCGGTGGAGGGGATGGAGGAAACGGTGCACCAGCTCGCCCATTTTCCCTCTACTTCCCTAAAATGTCACAGTTTAAGACGTTTTGCTAATCTAAGCAAGTCAAAATTGCTCAGTCTATGACGTGGGAGAGTTGCTAAGATCTGTTTGGCTTTAGGTCTCAACTGTGGAGTGTGGTTTCCACCAATCCTCTTAGGTACGGGTATGACTCGCTTCTTTTTCTTCTAATCTGTAGCACTCCTCATGTTCTACTGATACAGAAGTAGTGTTGAAAGGCCTTATATACTTAAATTCTTAATGTAAACCCACGAATTATGAGAAGAATCGAAACCTAGCCACTTTATTAGAGCTTTATTACCTTTCCTTTGTATAACCTTTTCAACCAGGTAACAATCTCGATGTTTTACAAATTGCAATTCTTCTTGATAGAAACCTCCAGCAATCATTTCACCGCGATCATCTTTCAGATGATATGTGACAGGTACGGTTTTTCTCACTTCAGCTGCAGTAAATATTTCAGTAGACCAAGATGGCTGATAATCTTTAGAAACTGTGCTTTATACTTCGATATTCTTACATAATCTCGAACTTTGAACTTGATTGCTTTTTTTAAAGCGGTTTTCTTAGAATACACATCTTGCAGCAGTCGTGCTTCAACTTTAATCCCATGTACGGATGCCGGTGCCATCTTGATCGTTTTATTATATTTGTCTACCAATGCTTGCAGTATTGAAAGGCAATTGTAGTTTCCTTGTAAACTAAACTTTTTCCACATTGCTGATTTTAGAATGCGATTGAATCTCTCTACTATTGAAGCCTTTAAGTTACTATGTGTTGAATAATGGTTGATTTTGCTAGTTTTCATGAGTTTTCGAAACATTTTATTATAAAACTCTTTGCCATTATCTGTATGCAGATTTTTTGGTTTTCTCCCAGACAATGTTTTCTCAAATGCTTGGCACACTACAGATGCAGTATTATTCTTTATTGGCACTACCCAAGCATATTTAGAAAAGCAATCTATTACAGTGAGCAACTACTTGTAACCTTTATTAAAGATAGAATAAGGAATCATTTCAACCAAGTCTGCTTGCCATAACTCATCAATGCCTTTGAGTAACACTGATCTTCTTTTAAAAACTCTTCTAGCCGGCTTGTGCAATTCATGCACGATCTGTTCTTTAACGGATGTCATGATGTACTATGAATCTTTTCAACTACACTACATTATTATACCTCCTTCTCTAAGTTGAGCTTCTATTCGCAGGACCTCGCTCCTTCCTTTTTGAGACCCAATTAGGTCTCTTAGTCGATTAACTAGTACATTTGGATCAACAATACCAGTACCCTTTCTTACCCTAAACAATTTCGAAATAACTTTATTGTATTTTGGGTGTTTTAAGTTGTATCATACTGCCGCTAGGGCTGTCCCTCAAAATGCGGGTTTGTCTGCATTAAAATCTTTTTATACATATCATAGTCACTTTGGTCAACCAAAGATAGATTAGAGTTTTTTATGAATAACAATTCGAAGAGTCCTGGCGTACCATAATAGGTATCATCGCCTATAGTCAAAATATCTTCATTGATCGAAATTACTGTATCACCGATACTAAACTTATGACCATCATACTTGATTCCATATACTGTATCCAAATCTTTAACGTCGTTGTTCACAAGCTTCATTATATACTTAGAGGACATATTTCCAACCTTTTCTAAATATTTCTGTAACATTTCTTCACCTTTAGGAGTTTGAGTTGCTTCTCTCACCTCCTGTAGTGGAGTTTTCGGCTGATCATACTACTCCGCCTTCAGAATTGGCGTATCTTCCCACACTTGCTCTAAACGCCGAGTAAATATCTTCGAAGGACCGGGTTTTGGTGTTTTATCTTGTGGTGACAATTGTTTCAGAAAATATTTAGGCATTTTCGATGGAACGTGAGGTGTTTCTTATTCCTGTTTTCGAATTTCACACTGGATCGAGGAGGGAATTTGTTCAACACTTTCACGCTTATTCAATACTCTTTCCATAGAATTCAATAAAGGCTGATACTTCAGTTTTAAATATTCATCAGTCTCTTGCCGATTTCTTTTCAATAAATTACACTTTTCTTGTATGGCCTTCCTAGTTTCAATTACTTCACGCATTACGGCATCACTAGTTGACTCTTCCATGTCTAACTAGAGAATAAACTAATCATAACACCTCACGGTATTATACAGGCCTCGAAACCTACCGTCATCAATCTGTCTGTCTTTATCCAGTACTAAAAATCCGTACCTGTCATCTTTCCAGCACCATTGACAAACTTTTCTGAACGTTTGGAATGACATATCAGAGTTGACATGATCATCGTGAATACGTCTCAAATTTAACTCATCTTGTCTAAAAAGTATGAGGAAGTTAGCATTTTCTCTAATTAAATGTTTGGGGACTCTAGTATAACTGTGGATAAGATAAAATATATCAACTCCATTGTGACGCACCATACAAAAATAAGACCGTACATTATCTTGTTTATCACAGGCAATATCATCGAATATAAAGATTGAATTGGGTTGTGCCTCTTTGGGTGGAGGAACTTGTGAGTTGTCATCATGTCGATAAAACCCGATATTAGCTGAGGGTTCTAATATCTGTGCTAAGTTCACATACTTGGGTTGATGTAAGGATTTTGCAAACAAGTAGATATTTTCAAACCTTAGCCCCTTTGAATCATAAATTAAACTTAGCATCAGATTAGTTTTACCACAATTGGAAGGGCCGCATATTAAACATCTAATTAAGTCAGGAAAAAGTAAGCCGTGTTCCTGCTCTGAACCAAGTCAGGCGATACTCAGGGAAGTCTAACAGAGTATCAATAAAATATAAATTAGTTATGAATTAGAGTTAATTAAGGATTAATTAATACAAATTTACTACATCGTGTTCAAAGTTATTAATACCGACTCGTGTACTTTGAAAGTATTTCAAAGCTATGAAAAGGTATAACCTCTTTGGCCAGCGTGATACCGTAATATGATTTATCGATATATTTGTAAATTTGTAATTCCATTGATTATACAATCAGAGAATAAAAATGCATACTAGATTAAAAAGATTTTTTTTTTTTTAGGTATAGAAGTAAACTTTTTAAGGATTATCAGTTCAAAGTTCATAAGCTATTCAAAGATTAAGAAGCCCTACTATTGGTAACTGTTAAAAATTATTTGTAGGAACTTAAAGATCGAGTATGAATTAATGATTAATATTCATCAATTAAAATTTATTGTAATTTTATTGTAATTATTAATACCGACTCATGTACGTTGAAAATATTTCAAAGCAAAGAAAAGCTATAACCTCTTTAGCCAGCGTGATACAGTCGGTTCGATTTGTCGACATATTTTAGGGATTAAAAGTTCGATAGGAACTTAAAGGATTAAAAGTTAATCTATTTAAGACCATTATTTATACTATCAGAGAGTAAAAATACGTAAAAACATTGAAAAGTTGTTTTGTTTATGTTTCAGCGAGATAAGAAAGGTTGGGGATTAAGAGCTCTAAGGCCAAAAGCTGTTATAGGAATAAGGGGCCCTACTATTTATTTGTGTTTAAGGATTAACAGTTCAAAGTCCAGCAGCTGTTGTAGGATTAAGAAGCCCTAATAATAATTTATGTTTTAGAGATAAACAGTTCAAAGTTCAAAAGCAGTTATAGGATTCAGGAGTCATATACATATGTTTATTTTACGGATTAACAGTTCAAAGTCCATAAGCTATTTAAAGATTAATAAGTCCTGCCATTTATTTATGTTTTAGAGATAAACAGTTCAAAGTCCAGCAGTTGTTATAGGATTAAGGGACTCTACTATTTATTTATATGTTAGAGATAAACAGTTCAAAGTCCATAAGATGTCATAGGATTAAGGGGCCCTACCCATTGTTTATGTTTTCATAGTTCATGTTTACATTTTACCCAGAAAAACAAAATGGCGGTCGGGTACACTCATGTCCTATAAAGTTGGTACCTGACCCTTCAACAAAACCTCAAGTCCCTCAAACGGTAGAAAAACAAAATGGTGGTGGAAGAAAACAAAATGGCGGCCGGGTACACTCATGCTCTATAATGTGAGTACCCGACCCTTCAACAAAACCTCAAGTCTCTCAAACGGTAGGAAAACAAAATGGCGCAGTAAGAAAACAAAATGGAGGCCGGGTACACTCATGCTCTATAATGTGGGTACCTGATCCTTCAACAAAACCCCAAGTCTCTCATACGGTAGCAAAAACGAAATGGCGGCCGGGTACACTCATGCTCTATTAGGTTGGTTCTTGAACTTTTAATAGGTGGAGGGGGTAAAACTTGTGGGCGGAGCATAGGCCAGAGGGTGCAATGGGTCACGTGACTGGATCACGTGACTAAAAAGGGGCGTGGCCCGATGGTTAAGGTTATGTCGAGGTGAGACCACTTGGCAGTTAAGGTTTGGTCGATGTGAAAATTCAAATTCAAATTTCCCGCCATAGGTCACGTGACCAAATGCTGGCTTCTGATTGGATGAAATGTTTTCGTATCCCAGAAGCCTCATTTCTATACTGACGGACCATAGTAAATAAAACAGAAATAGCTCAACCTCTAAAGGAAAAAACAAAACAAGGATGGCAGTCATGTAGGACGAAAGCCCTCCTAGCAAATTGAAGACAATAAAACAGAGTGCGAAGCTATGGAATATCTCAAACCGTAGAAATCGAAGAGAGGAAGTAGCATTAACTCGACTAAGGATAGGCCACACAAGAATGGCCCATGGGCATCTCATTACTAAAAGCCAGAATCCGACATGCCTTAAATTCAACAATTTACTAACACTAGACCATATATTTCAACACTGCCCTTACTTTACCGCAAAAATGTTACAGAAAGGTATTCCATCAGATATCGCAATAGCTTTATGAGAAAATAAAACAACAATTCAAACAGTCCTAAATTTTCTTGAAAGAAAATAATTTATTAAAAGATATCTAATTTAACAAGCTAGTCTATACCATACCATGTTTACTCATATAAAACAAGACTTCAATATAAACAATAGGCGTTGATGACCGGTAGGTTTTACGCCTCTAAACTAGAACAACCAACAATGAAGTAAATGCAAATTACGAAATTTTACAAGGAAAACAAAAAACTATTAGATTCATGAGAATAGCGATGCAGTTAGTATTAACCATAATTTTTTCAATAATTAAATAATATTTAAATTGATGGAACCCATTTCAGAAAACAATGAAACACTAATACTATTTTGACCAAATTGTACAGTTGCATCATTGTTCTATTATGATGGCAATATCGTCCGTGAGTTACAGCAGCTTTCACCTGGATTCTCAGAATCTCCTACCCTTCTCCTACCAAACCCTATATATGTATATATATCCTCGCCTGCTATTGGCTTCAAGCTCATTGTAGTGTGGCGACTGGGCAGTGATAGTGATATCAGTGCCAGGGAGGTTATGGTTGTAAAATGGGTTTGCCAATGTATATAAAATTAATTATTTCATTTTTCGTTTTTCCGCTAAACATTATCAATTAACTAATTTTCTTATTGCAAATTTCAATAGTCAAATTTTCTTGCGTGTTCATTGGCAAGCCTATTAATTACCTCCCTGAAAAAGTTGTTCTCGGGAGAGTTCTCTCATGTGTGTGTATTGTTGTCCGATAATTTATTATTCTGCTATTTTCTTATCCTGTTACAGTACACCTCTTATGTACCAATTGTTTTGGGAAATAAAAGTACTGATTTAAATTATTATCAATTATTTAGTGTACATCGTACCCCGAACACCAATTACACTAAAGTGGTGACCCCGACGTGATCGGTGAGTACAATTGTTATCATATTTTTTTTTTTTGTACGCTAAGGACTATAGAAGTGAAGATGCCCCTTAGCAATAAATTCGATTTATTGACACTCGATGGAGCCGATGAGGGCAAAGAGACGGGGCTTGCTCCCCAGGTGATCGAAGCTGCTTCAGCGGCCACAGTTGCGGCCCGAATGCCCACATTTCGTAAGAGTGACCCGGAGATGTTTTTCTTACAGTGCGAAATGGTTTTCGACCTGTACCGGGTCACTAATTCACTTACTAGATTTAGATACGTGGCCACGCAACTGGACAGAGAGCCGCTCAGAGATGTCATAGACCTGACCAGGCAACCTCCGGCGGAAAACCCCTAAAAATTACTCAAGGCCAGGCTGATGGGGAGTTTCGGTGATTCCGAACATACTCGAATCAAGAAACTCCTCGAAGACCAATGTCTCGGGGACCGCCGCCCATCGCACTTTTTGAGGGAACTGCAGTCTCTGGGGGGAATCACACTGCCTGGAGACCTATTAAAGTCAATCTGGCTACGGGGACTGCCAGATGGGATGCAGGCAGCGCTAGCAGCTGCGGAGCCGGCCGACATGGTCAAACTCAGCACCATTGCTGACCGCATCGCCGAGATTCAGGGGTACCGAACCGGCGAAGTAGCTGCCATGCGGCCCTCCACCTCCAACGACAGAGAAGATAGGCTTCTAGCGGCCCTGGAGAGATTGACCGATCGCGTTGCAGCTCTAGAAACCCGAGGAAGGTATGAGAGGAGGAACCGGCCACGAAGCCGTAGCAGAAGTAAGGGTCGCCGCCTGTGTTACTACCACAACAGGTTTGGGAGTAAAGCGACAAACTGCCGCCAGCCGTGCGATTGGAAGCCCTCACCCGTTCCGAAGCCGTCGGGAAACTAGTCGCAGCGACAGACGAGGCGGACTCTGTCGCTCAGGTAATTAACCGCAGACTCTTCGTCACGGACAAGAAGTCCGGGCACAGATATTTGGTGGGTACAGGAGCTACCCTATCTGTGTTCCCGGTGAAGACGCCGACGAGAAGAATGAGCGAGGAGTTCAAGCTGTATGCAGCGAACGGCACCCCTATTCCGACCTACGGTAGCACACTGCTGAACGTGGACTTGGGGCTGCGGAGGAGCCTTCCCTGGCGTTTTGTCGTGGCAAAGGTGAGCTACCCCATAATCGGCGCGGATCTGCTATATCGCCATAACATATTAGTAGACCTCGCCGGATGCCAGTTGGTAGATGGCATCACTGGGCTAACGACGCGCGGCAAGCTGGCGACCGTACCAGTCCCCACTGTGTACTCCGTCCCAGCAGGAGAATGGTACACAGAGCTCCTGCGCAAGTACCCCAGCGTCACGAACCCGACCACGTTCACGAAGCAGCCCAAACACGACGTGCGACACCACATAGAGACACGGGGAGCTCCAGTCGCAGCGAGAGCTCGGCGCCTTCCACCGGAAAGGTACATCGCCGCCAAGAGGGAATTTGCCCAGATGATGGAGGAAGGGATTTGCAGACCTTCAAACAGTCCTTGGGCTAGCCCTCTCCACATCGTGCAGAAGAAGGACGGTGGAATCAGACCCTGCGGAGATTATCGTCAGCTAAACGCTAAGACAATTCCCGACAGGTATGCAGTTCCGAACTTGGCGGATTTCAACATCAATATGCATGGTAAGAAAATCTTCAGCAAGCTGGACCTCAACCGTGCATATTATCAAATTCCGGTGGCGGAGGAGGACATACCGAAGACAGCAGTCATAACTCCCTTTGGTCTTTTCGAATTTCTCCGGATGTGCTTTGGTCTCAGGAACGCCTCTCAGACCTTTCAGCGTTTCCTCGACAGAGTTCTTCAAGGTCTGGAGTTTGCGTGGTGGTATCTGGACGACATCGTCATATGCTCCAGAGACGAAGAGGAACACCGAGCACATCTGGAGGAAGTACTGCGACGGCTGGATGACCAAGGGCTGACCATAAACTTGGCCAAATGTGTCTTCGGGCGTCCGGACGTCGAGTTTCTCGGATACCATGTGAACTCGGAGGGTGTCACCGCGCTGCCAGCGAAGGTCGACGCCATCTCTACCTACCCACGACCTGACACTGTCAAGGACCTCCGACGCTTTCTGGGTATGTTTAACTTTTACCGACGTTGCATACCCAGAGCAGCTGAGCTGCAAGGTCCCCTTAACAAGTACTTGGCTGGAGCGAAGAAGAATGATAGGTCGCCAATTCCTTGGACTGAAGATTCAAACCAGGCGTTCGAGCGCTGCAAGGCCACCATCAAAGCAGCGGTGGTGATTGGACACCCCAAGCACGATGCAGATCTCGTGCTGGTCTGTGATGCGTCCAACACTGCAATGGGTGCTGTCTTGCAGCAGAAGGAGGGAGACGCCTGGCGGCCTCTGGGATTCTTCTCTAAGTCCCTCGCTCCAGCCCAGCAGAAATACGCCACATACGACCGAGAGCTGCTGGCGATCCATCGGGCCATCAAACACTTTCGAGGCCAACTGGAGGGGAGACACTTCGTCATCTGGACTGACCACAAGGCTCTGGAGTTTGCATTTTCGCAGAAGCCGGACACAGCGACGCCCTTGCGGATTCGATTGGTTAACTTCATTAGCCAGTTCACAACCGATATCCGCCATGTAGCCGGGAATGACAATACGGTCGCCGACGCGCTGTCGAGAGTGGAGGATATTGACTGCACGGAAGACTTTGCTCGTCTAGCTGAGGAGCAAGCGAATGATTCGTCGATCCAGGAGATGCAGAAGAATCCTCGTCCCCAACTTCGCTGGATGACACCTCCTGGAAGCTCAGCAGCGGTCCTCTGCGAGACCTCCACTTCTCATGCGCGACCTTACGTTCCTGAATCCATGCGTCAGAACATCTTCAAGCGGCTACATGGGCTCAGTCACCCCGGCATACGAACCTCAAAACGCTTAGTTGCCCAGAGATTTTTTTGGCCGAGCATGAATGCCGACATCTCGAGGTGGGCTCGCTGTTGCATACCCTGCCAGCGCTCCAAAGTGGTTCGGCATACGATCACCCCTCCGGGTGGTTTCGAGCCGAGCGGGCGGTTCGAACACATCCATGTGGATATTATCGGACCTTTGCCATCCTCTAATGGACAGCGATAATGCCTCACGATGATCGACCGATGTACCCGTTGGCCCGAAGCGTGCCCATTGGAGGATATCACCAGTGTTGCGGTAGCCGAAGCAATAGTGGGCACGTGGATCTCTCGATATGGTACGCCTGCAAGGATTACCACCGACCAGGGACGCCAGTTCGAGTCAGACCTTTTCACTAGTCTCACTAGTGTCCTTGGTATCCAGCGTTGTCGCACGACGGCGTACCATCCGCAGTCCAATGGGTGCATCGAGCGGTGGCATAGGTCCCTTAAGGCATCCCTCATGGCAGCACTCAACAATGATGGCTGGACGACTGTGCTGCCAACAGTTCTCTTGGGTCTCAGATCGGCCGTTAGAGAGGAAATCGGGGCCAGCGCTGCTGAAATGACCTTCGGGCAGCCTCTACGTCTCCCTGGCGAGTTCTTCGAGCCTTCCAGACGTCCTGAAGACACCGAGTCGACGTTGAAGTCTCTTCGCCAGGCCATGAAGGACCTTCGCCCAGCTCCTCACCGCAGCAGCACAGTCAAGACGTTCGTCCACCGAGACTTAGGGCACTGCAGTCATGTGTTTCTGAGGGATGACCACGTCCGTAAGTCGCTGACTCCTCCCTACTCTGGCCCTTTCAAAGTCATCTCGAGGGAAGCGAAGACCTTCACTTTCCAGCTGCCTTCCGGTCGGAAGGTCATATCCATGGATCGACTGAAGCCGGCCCATCTCCTGGACGACAACGGAGAAAGGACCGCCACCAGAGATCGACCCACTCCTACACCTGCCGCAGGACCTTCAGGCGACCATCCGAATGACCTCGACGCAGACCCTCCTACGTTGCAACCTGGTTACCGCACTCGCTCTGGTAGAGAGGTGAAGCCTAAGGTGCGGTTCTGTACCGATGTCATTGGGGGGAGTGATGTGGCGACTGGGCAGTGATAGTGATATCAGTGCCAGGGAGGTTATGGTTGTAAAATGGGTTTGCCAATGTATATAAAATTAATTATTTCATTTTTCGTTTTTCCGCTAAACATTATCAATTAACTAATTGATTGTAAATTTCAATAGTCAAATTTTCTTGCGTGTTCATTGGCATAAGAGGTGTACAGAATAAGAAAATAGCAGAATAATAAATTATCGGACAACAATACACACACATGAGAGAACTCTCCCGAGAACAACTTTTTCAGGGAGGTAATTAATAGGCTTGCCAATGAACACGCAAGAAAATTTGACTATTGAAATTTGCAATAAGAAAATTAGTTAATTGATAATGTTTAGCGGAAAAACGAAAAATGAAATAATTAATTTTATATACATTGGCAAACCCATTTTACAACCATAACCTCCCTGGCACTGATATTACTATCACTGCCCAGTCGCCACAGTAGCATTAGACTTGTAACCTGTTAGTCGTAAGAGGTTTTTGTAATTCTAGTTAGTTTTAAAAGTTATTAATTAATTGTAATAATGACTATTTCAATAAAGTGCTTTTTAAAAAGTGATATCCAGTGTGCACAACCAAAAGTGGCACCCGAAGCGTGGATTCAAGAAGTCATGCAAGAAGCGATCACTTATCCCTAACACTACCTATTCGATCTTCACCTGGAAGTTTCATCTTTATATTCATCGTGGTCATTCACACCGTTGAATTAACAAGCTGGATATCACACCTCACATTAGTAAGCTTAAGCAAATTTATTTAAGATTATATATCTTATACTTATTATTGCGTAACATACTATTTAAGATATCTTTATTTCCATTTTTATAATCATTTCATTTTGTGACTCGTTAATTCATTGAGCATGGCAACACCAATAAGTCACGAAATTCGTCGCGAAGACTATGACCACGTACTGACTTTTGATGGATGTCCAAAGGATCTCCTATACTTCACATACACAGTTGAAAATATTTTTAACTTTGTATGCGATGCCAGAATTTAACAAAAAGATATTAATCATGTACACTAACTAAACTAAGTCAAAAGTAAATTAACGGGATCCGCTCAATCCCTCATTCTAACACAAACAATTTACACAATACCGGATTTATTGACAATACCGAAAAGAAACTTCGCAGATAGCCGCTCTCATGAATCTTAAAAGCCGTCGTTCAGTTGAAAAGCTGGCTTAAGTCGGTCGATGGAGAAAGTTTGCCTGCCTCATGGTGTCTCGATCTCAAGAAAGGAAGGTACATCGGGATTACCTATCTAGATCTACAGGAACAGGTTTATTAAGTTCGTACACGATGAAGGGGTTGCCATGGTTACAATTTTGCCTACCATTTATATTGACTATTGTATTTAAATTATTTTGACTAGCCGCCAAAACGGTTTTAACATTTGTGGGTAGTCTTTAAAGAAATATTGTTCGTAAAAACTCGTCTGTTACCTTTTTTATCCGCCAGGGCTCGCATCTCTCATAGTATGATCGAAGCTTTTTTTTCTCCCAATTCCAAATGAGTTAAAAGTGTATTGGCTTTTTCTGTATCGGACTGTGCAAATTCATCTATTAATCATATTTTGAGGTCAGAATACGGAGTATTTGACAACGGTATAGAAATAAGATCTGACACTAAATCGGCTACATCGCTTTCGAGTTAGCAAATAATGCAATGGTATTTTCAAGCTTACGAGTAATGTGGAAAATAAAAAATTGTGATTCTACCTGGAGGAACCATGTAATAACATTTTTACGCCATAATGGATGTATTTTCATAGTTACCTGGGCTATCTTCATTCTCATTCGTCATTGTTAATTTGACTCAGATCATGTCGGGGTCACCCGTTTGAAGTCAGAATAAATGACAAACAAGTCAAAAAACTAAGTAAATAAAAACGGATTTTAAACACAATAATACGAAGTCAAAAAACATGGTAAGTTATACTTTTTTACACAGTTGTCAAGGCTACCGGCACACGGATGCCACAGTATAAATCATAGACCTTCTTTGGAGAGATTAGTCTTCAGAGAAAATTTCTGCAATTGATAAACTTTATCTGTCAGCAGGAAGCCCAGATATCATCCAACTGGACTTTTACTTATGGCGTACACTAAAACAAAAAGTTTATGATGTAGAATCTCGAGAAGATCTGTTGGAACGTATTCACGCAAGTTGCGGCAAATCGAGCCGAACTGCGTTGTGCTGTAGATGCCGTGCGAAGGAGGTCCTTATTCTATAGCCTTATGCTATTATCAGAGACTAGGGAGAATATTTTCGAACACTTTTTGTGAATAACATGTTTATTTATTTATTATTTATTTGATTTTACTTTTACCATTTTATTATCCAATTTAGATAATAAATAATTATTATTATTATTCTTAGTCTATCCTTTTCTACCGCAAAGTTGCGTGAGACCTCCGTCTATAGAGCCTGAACCACCTGTCTCAATCCTGAGCCAGATGTCTTTTCCTTGTCCAATCCATTCCTCTACGGCCAAAGGCTTCCTTTATTCTATTTATTCCTTTATTTTAAGACCTAGAGAGTGGCCTAGGAATACATGGGATCCCTAGACCATCCTCTAGGTCTTCTACCTCCCACCTGTGTCTCATAAGTGATCCTTGCCAGTCTATCATCTGGCATTCGAGAAACATGCCCAAACCACCTTAGCTGGTGTTCCTCCATTATATCCTTTGCATCCTGCAAGCCCAGGTTGGATCGGATTGTGGAAAGTATTTTTAAAAATCGTTATTTTTGTAGATTAGGAATCCTCTTTCTTTCCCAAAAAGCCTTTCTTAATGGAATTAAAACACCTTCCGGCTGCCTTGATCCTCTCTCTTATTTCCCAGTTTACCCAGCCATTCTCGTTCAAATGTGATTCCAGATACTTAAAATAGCTTACTTGTTCTATTCTGGTTCCAGCTAGCCTTATCACACGGTCCCCCAAATTGGTCCTCCTTCCTACACGCATAATTTTTGCTGTTGTCACGTTTATGTTCATGCTAATTTCTTTTAGTCAATCCCTCAGGATCCGCGTGTTAAACTGAGATTCTTTCCGTTGTTACCAAAGACTATCAGGTCATCCGCATAGGCTAGTAGGATGAACTTGGTAGATAGTCATCTTATATGGCCAAAACAAAAGGGTCTCATTTCAGTTTGGGCTTTTCTCAGGGCCCTTTCCAGCACCACTGTAAAATAATTGTTAATGAAAAATGATTATTAATTGTAGAAATTCCCCCTGAAAACTAACCTCTCCTGGAGAAGGTCTATGCTTTGTAAATCCAGCCAAAAATAATCCAAGATATCCATTACACAGGCCGACAAAAAAAATTTTTTGAAAACTTTTTTAACTTTAATAGTTGATCTTCATAGATTTTTATGTGCTGAATCTAAATCTGGCCTTAGTTTTTTTGTATCACCCATAGTTTTCCAGCAATATGCTTTGTATTATATAGTATAAACTCCTATACGGTATACGGGGGAATTAATGAAACACTATGTTACATCATAAACATGGTTTGTATTTACAGTGGCTACTTAAAACAGTGATATAATGTGCTAATACAGGTTTCACTTGTCAACTAGAATTGGTCTATACTTTCTTTCTCTTTTTTCTTTGAAGCTTCTTGTGTAGCTTTTTCTACGATGAGTCGCTTGTTGAACTTCTCGGTGAAGTGACCAACAGTAGTCCCCCATCTTGTTGGTGTTCCAGCGGCCCTGGTAGCGTTTTTCCATCACTTTAACGTCCTGGTGAAAACTCTCACCTTGCTCCTCAGTAACATCTCCCAAATTGTCCGGGAAGTAATTAAGGTGGCAGTTCAAAAAGTGAACTTTTAGGCTCATCAAACATCCTAACTTTTTAAACTTCTGTAACATGTTAGCTACATTAGACACATACTCTGGGTCTTTTTCATTTCCCAAGAACTTTGTAACGTCTTGCTTGAATGATACCCATGTTTCTTTCTCATTTAAGGTCATTGTGGATTCAAAGTTAACATCAAACATCATTTATCTAATGTCAGGTCCGACAAAGACGCCTTCTTTTAGTTTAGCTTCTGAAAGGCGTGGAAATGTTTGGCAGAGATATTTGAAACATGGTCCATCTTTAGGCAAAGCCTTTACAAATTGTTTCATGAGGCCTAACTTTATATGTAGAGGTGATAGAAGCAATTTTTTTGGATCTACGAGGTTTTTGCGTAGAATGTTCTTCTCACCAGGTTTTAAAGACTTCCTCACAGGCCAGTTCTTTCTGCACCAATGTTGATCCCTAGCCCTACTGTCCCATTCACACAAGAAACATGGAAATTTGGTAAAACCACCTTGCTGACCAAGGAGCATGCATGCTATTTTTAAATCACCACATATCATCCAACCATGAGCAGAATAGCCTATTCGATTTAAAACTGTTTCTAGGTTTTCATGTACTGAGCAGTACACTAAATCACCTTCATGTTCAAAAAACTTGGAAAATTGTTGCTCTCTCTTCCTGTACACATAAATGCTGGTTCCAACCGCCAACAAGTTATTTCCTTTTAGTCTAAATCCAAGCAATTCAGCTTTTTCTTTCGTTAAGCCAAGATCTCTAACCAAGTCGTTAAGCTCTATTTGAGTAAATAGTTTAGGCTCTAAATTTTCTGTAAAACATTGGAATTGTTCATCATCTTGTTCATCTAACTCCGATTGTACATCAGAAAATACTTCCGTTGGAATAGAATTTAAATCATCTGGTGGTTCAGGGACCGATAAATCTACACCGTGCCCTATTGGTCGGATGACGGACGGAAGGGAATTGTGGGTGATACAGCTTTTTTTATATCATATTTGGATTCAGCACCCTAAAAAACTACAGGAATAAGGTATTTTCAGTACAAAAGTTTTTTCATCGTTGGCCTGTATTATTCACACACTTATTCATATTTCAATATGTTTTTTAGCCTTAAGTTTCCAGACAAACATTTTCTGATGCTCTTAACTGGTAGTTCCGATTTCTCGCCCTTTCCAATGTATCATCAGATTTTGTGAAAGATCATTTTTGGAACAGATAGAAGATTTTTTATGGTGAAAAGTCGAGAATTAAAAAAACAAAAAATTCTCGGTCGGGAAAACCCAATTCCACACCACAAATTTTGGCAAATCAGGTGCCAATTCTAGACCAAAACCAAAAGAAACTTCAACTTTATTTACTCATTAAAAGCTTAATAAATGGAGAAGCTGACAATGGGATATCTGTAGTCCCGCAGAGGATTGAGAAAAACATTCACAAATAAAGTCTGATTTTAAGAATAAAATAAAACTTTTCGTTATTGGTACCAGTACAATTACAACCAGTACAATTTTTTCTGTTTGATATAATCCATTTAAACCTTGGTGAGTACCAACATATATTTGATTTTTTGTTTTGATTAAATTAATAATTCATAAATGTTTTATAATACCGATTTATATTACATCTAATTTAATAGGTATAGTAATACCAAACTATATTTTGAATTGGTGATTTTTGAATTTTTGTGTGTTTTTAGAACTGAAGATGAATGTATGACATTCGAAACTAGTTTTCAATAAAACAAAATTATAGTGGCAAATAATTTAACAATCCCTAGGGCAGTGTGCACAAGCAGTGTGCTGGATTCTCAAGTGATGGATAACTTTTTTTTCTTCTGGTAACCAGATTAGTTTCTTTTATTATAATTCTTACTAATAATTGATTAATAAATGTAAAACTTTTATTTTTATCGAATCTTGCATACAAAATAAACCTCGATGTGTTAGAATTCACTTAGCATCTATATAAATATAAATTCAGCCTGCTTATATTTGTGCTCGCAAAATTCGAAAAGTAGTTGCATTAAATGCATTAAATTTTTCGAAATGCTTCTCCTAAGGGAAGAAATAGGGAAAAACTATTTTTAAAAAACAGTTAATTTTGTAATCGTTGTCATGGCAACTTCATACATGTTGAAGCAAGTTCACTACAATAACATTTTAATAACAGTGAAATTATTGTGTTAAAGCGCAATTTTTTAACAAAATCTGAGATTGAAGAAAAAAGTTTAAAAATGTGAAGCATTATAGCCGTTTTGACAAATTTATTATCATTTTGATCCTGTTCCTAGAAAACTTCCAAATGAAATGAGACGAATTCTAAACAATGAATTCGATTACCAAGAAAAATTGTCACCCCTTAGGCCTTGAAATATTTACGTGAAAAAAAAAAATTATGATTCCCCGAGCTACTGATTTATTACATACTTTGTATCAGTAGTTGCATTCAAATTGTGTTTGAAATCGAGACAAGGATTGTGAATAATCTTTTATGAGATTAAAGCAAACATTCTCGTCTCCTATTGTTTTAGCTCATTATAACGCAAATCTTCCACTCAGGCTTACCTCTGTGTGTGGAGTTTCAGCAATTCTATGACAATTATTTCCGGAGAGAGAGATACCTTTGGCGTTTTTTAGCAGAACTTCGACGCGTCATGAGCAAAATTATTTACAATTAGATAAGGAGACACTGTAAATTATATTTGGATTTAAAAGATACCACAAAATATTACTTGTTTGGAAGACATTTTTTCTTTTGTTTGCGGCAACCAGCCTTTAGTTCACATCTTGGACAGAAAAAAAACGGTTCCGGCTATGGTGGCCCGCAGACTGCAGAGGTGGGCTCTATTCCTGGCTGAATATGATTTTGAAATTTGTCATGAAGGTTCGAAGAAAAACTTTCTGATTGGTTTTCCAGAGCACCACTACCTACTACTGAGATGGGTACCGAGGAGGAAAAGATTGAGAAATATTTTTAAATTATGTATACTGCAATCGCGATTTGCCAATCATTTATAAGGATATTTCACAGGCCACCAAAAGAGATAAATTAGGGATTGATAAATTATTTGCCACTTCTATAAATTTGTTTTATTGAAAACTAGCTTCGAATGTTATACATTCATCCTCAGTTCTAAAAACACACAATAAATTCAAAATATAATCATAATCATCATAATCATAAACTCTTTATTTATTCTGGGACAAGTCCCTTTAGAATAACAATTACAGGCAATGATAGGTTGGCATCAGAGCCTTAGAGTAGTTGATATAGGAACATATGCGTTAACAGATAATTAAAAATAAAATAAAATAAAAATAAAGAAAAGTCAATAAATAAATACAAATGAAAATTATAACAAGTCATAATGCAATAACTTCTAGCATATGAAATAGGTATTAATAGTCTAATTGATTACGTCTTAAAACAAAAACCACACGAAATTCGTATGTTAATAAGATATGACAAAATTATAAATGAAGGAACATATTTACAAATGTTGATTGAAATAAGAGAAAATCTATTTACAATGTTTTTTGGAACTGGATAGAAAATAACTGATTGAATAAGCGGGATTTGAAGGTGATAAGAGTATTGGAGCGACGAATGGAAGGAGGAATAGAATTCCATAAGGATGAGGATCGGACAAGAAAAGATCTGTCGAAAGCAGCGGATTGGTGGGCCGCTGTATATAAATCTGAAGGCCGAGAACGGGTATGACGAGAATGAACAGAGGATTTGAATTGAAGGAGGTCGAAAATATAGGATGGACGTCGGGATTGGATAACTTGGTCGAGGAATGAGGCAAGGATATACTTACGACAGTAGGAAGGATAAAGCCACTTCAACTCTTCGTAATATCGGGAGACAGAGGCGTCCCTCGGGATCCCGAAGATGAATCGTAAAAAGCAATTTATCAAACGTTTTATTTTTGCCTCGAGGTCCCCAGAGACGCCCCCGTACACCGGACAACAGTAATCAAAGTGGGGGAATATTAAGGAAGTAACTAGGAGTCTACGGGTCTCAAGTGGAAATAGGTGACGGAAGTAATTTAGTCGCTTTAAAGTGTAAAAGGTACGACGGAAAATATCGGAAACATGATTTTTCCAGGAAAGAGTTTGGTCAAAGGTGATTCCAAGGTTTTTTATGGTTGGATAGAATTTAATGGGATTATTATTTAGGAACAAGTTTGGGATATGAGGAACAGTTTTAAGGAGGTGATGGGAACCTATTACGATTGCCTTTGTCTTCTCTGTATTCAACTTCAGCTTGTCAGCAACAGCCCAGTGACTTATTCGATTCAAGTCCTCTTGAAGTCTTTTGGTGGCTAGTAATAGGCCGGAAGGCGGGAAGGACAGGCATATTTGGAAATCGTCTGAGTAGATATGGTATTGGGAGTGATGGATAAGAAGGGGAAGGTCATTAATATAAATAGCAAACAGAGTAGGAGACAATGAGGAGCACTGAGGGACACCAGAGGAGAGGGATCGTGTCTTGGATGGAGGTTGTCCTGGAACGACTACATACTGCGACCGATCTGAGAGTAAGGATTGGAACCAGCGCAAAACACTGTTGGATAAAGGAAGACTTTGTAATTTGTTAAGGAGGATGTTATGGTCAACTGTGTCAAAAGCTTTGGAGAAATCTAAAAAGATGAGGATAGTTAGGTTTTGGTGTTCAATGGCGGTTTGGAGGTCGTGGGTAATTTTTAGGAGAGCGGACTGTGTTGAGTAACAAGGTCGAAAGCCAGATTGGAGAGGGTTAAGAGGGTTAATTAAAATAAATATAGTTTGGTATTATTATACATATTAAATTAGATGTAATATAAATCAGTATTAGAAAAAAATTATGAATTATGAATTTAATTAAGACAAGAAATCAAATACATGTTGGTACTCACCAAGGTTTAAATGGATTATATCAAACAGGAAAAATTGTACTGGTTCCTTCTCGCATTGTACTAACACTGAAAGAAAGGTAGATAGGATGTTTATAGGTAAACGGTTTAGGGGTTAGGGTTTTTCCGGTAATGCCGGTTAGTAATTGGTTTTTCTGTTATAGACGGGAATAAATTTAAGATTGGATTATTGGAGACATTTATTTGGTCATTTAAGCAAAAATCTGGATTGGATTTGAAGGATTTTATTATTTATAGTGCTTCATATATATTTAATTTGAGGCTGTTTTCAACGTGAAGTATTAATTTAACTCCTGAGTGCTATTGAAATTGAAAACACGTTGGGAAAATTGATTTTAACTTTGGGAGTTGTTTGACGAACCAGAAGAACGGATATTTAAATTGTTATTGTTTGGCCGTAATTTTGCAAGTTTCTTTTAAATGGTGTCATGTTTTTTCAACATAAGGCTTTGGACACGTGTTCGAATTTGTTTATCGAGAGAGTCAAATTCAAGTGGGTAGAGGATAAAAGTTAATTTAGAATGGAGGATGTAAAGGTATAATTTTATACTGTCCCTAACTGAGTACCAATGATTGATTACTAGTCTCACCCATTGTGGATGGCTTTTGATGCTGCTCTTGTTTGAACTCCAGCTCTTATAGAAAGCAAAAAATAACGGGTACAATAAAACCACTACCAATCACATTTAAAAAAAAACAAATAAAAAAAAAGACAATCATATCTATTCAACAATCCCCGAAGACAGGCCCATCCCGAAACAATATGTCTTGATTCCATATTACGGCCCTATATCCATCAAAGTCGGAAATGAATTGAAAAAAAACTAGGATTATCCCCTGCATTTAAAATAGAATAAACCCTATCCTCATATTTCCTTCTCCTAAAGACAAAATAGACCCTTTCCAAAAAACCGGAGTATACGAACTAAATTGTAATGATTGTGCAGCCAAATACACGGAAAAACTGGAAGATCACTAAATCAGAGATGAAAGGAACATATACGTGCATATAATAAAAAACTTCCATAAGAATTCCAACATTGCAATTCATTTAAATGAAAAAAACAATAAATTCATCAAAGACTCAGGAGTTAAATTAATACATTACGTTGAAAACAGTCTCAAATTAAATATATATCCTTAATTCCCTTATTCTTGTCAGTGAAACGAAGTGAAGATGTGACGACTCACACTAAAAACCTAGAACTGAATCGCAAAAAAACACATTCCCCCCACCCACCAACCGAAACAGTAAGTTTCCAAAAATTCTAGACCAGTAAGTTCCGTGAATAATCTAGTCTTTTGATTAGATTGTCTTCAAGCGACTATTTAATGTTTACGTCACAATTTTTTCAGTGTAACTTGGTCGTTTAGAATTTCCAATAATAAAGGTAATGAAATTGTATAATTAGTAAATTGAAAAGACAGTAATTTTTTATTATGAAATATTCAAACCATTTATTTTTATTGGAATAAATTCTCCTTAAATTGCACATCACAATTAATAATTAATCTGTGTCAATAACGATTTTTAAAATTTTATTTTTAGGATATATAATATTTCCAAGTCAATTGTAACTTTTTCCAAATCAATTGCCACCTTTTCCATTTCAATTGTAATTTTTTCCATTTCAATTGTAACCTTTTCCATTTCAATTGTAACCCAACCGGACATGAATTAAGTCTATTTTATTATAGAAAATGAGTTATTCTAATTACAATAATGACTTTTGAAATAATTTTAGCTTATTCTTCCGACATTTTTTCGTTCATTAGATAGTGGACATAAAGTTCTAATTTCAAATAGTTTAATTTTTTTAAATAAAATTGTATATTTTTTATTTATTTAGTGGTGGGAGGGTGAATTTCATTGATTTGGTGATCGTTCATTAGGTTTTGGAAGTTGCTTATGTCAAAGTGACCACCGAAATTTTGTTCGGCCACGAGTTTTTCTACTTTATTATTAGTTTTCAAAATTCTTAGGTATAGGTATCGTTAACTAGGTTTTCAAGGCCGCTAATTTCGAATTTACTGTCGGATTTCCGATAGCGCCTGCGCTTTTCGATTTTACGTTGTTATTGAAGTTTTCTATGATAAAGTGATCGTTTATTAGATTTTCGAGAGTTCTGTTTCTATTTTTTTAATTGGACTTTAAATCGCGCATGCGCATTTTGCACTTACTGGGATCGTTTATTAGGTTTTCAAGGCTTCTGATTCCATATGTTGAATTGGATTTAGGGTCGCGCATACCCATTTCGCTTTTCCGTTGCTGTTGAAGTTTTCTGTGATATACGGATCGTTTATTAGGTTTTCGAAGGTTCTGATTCCAATTTTTGAATTAAATTTTTTATCGACCATGCGCAATTCGAATTACAATTACAGTTGACATTTCTTTGGTACTAGTATGGTTTATTAGCTTTTCGAGGATTCTGATTCGATTTATTTTTTTATTGGACTGGTGATTGCGGTTTTCAATTTACTGATAAAGTTGAAGTTTTCTTTGTTATAGAAGTCGTTAATTAGGTTTTCGTGGGTTCTGATTCCTTTTTCAAATTTTATTTTTTATCGAATCAATCTTAACTTCCACCTCTATCCCAATCTTCCTCTCAGTTTAATCCCTTACCAGAAGCTCGATTAAACATGGACCCTATACAACGATCCCAAAGGAGAATTCAACCCCCAACTAGACAGAATAATCCTCCAACCCTAGACACTACCTTCTACTCCTATCCAAGCCAAAGCTCATTCGATATAACATCAGTCCTTCAATCCTTCCTTCGTGATCTACAAGACACGATCCGACCACTCATCACCCTCCTTACTAGAGTCCTTAAAGAAATCCCGTTCAATATCCCAAGATGAGCCAGAAGCCCCTGGCTATCCTATTGTGGAATGCAAATGGCCTTAATAGCCATCGAGACGAACTTGACATATTTCTCCATGAATTCCATAGACATCGCACTTGTGACTTAAACCCATTTCACAACACAATCTTACTTTTACATACCTGACTACATCACATACAGATCAAATCACCCAGACAACACATCCCACGCAGGCTCTTGTATCCTTATTCATAAAGCCTTACCTCATTCCCAGATTCCATCCACTCCAACTGACACCATTCAATCAACCTCTATAACCTTGTCCGCTCAGCCGTTTAACATTACATTCTCAGCTGTATACTGACCGCCTGGTAATTCCCTGACCTATGATCACCATGATTCCTTATTCCGATCCTTTGGTCCGCGTTTCATTGCTGGTGGAGATTACAACGCTAAAGATCAACGGTGGGGATGTCGAACGTCCAACACTCGTGGCAGGATTCTTTCCTGTGTTTCAACCTCCAATAGTTATTCCATCCTTTCACCCATGAGCCCTACTTATTGGCCTACATCCCTTAAAAAACGTCCCGATATACTTGACATATTCCTTACTTCTCAGATACCCTCCTTGCAATCTACAATCAAATCCATTGATGACCTATCCTCAGATCATAGTCCAGTTCTGCTTCTCATGCATTCAAATCCTGTTCCTAAACCTTCTCCTCCTTCTCTGATTACAGGACTGGTTAACTGGGACGATTTTCGTCATGATCTAGACACCAAAATAGACTTAAAAATTTCTCTAAAACCAAGCAACAGATTGACTCCGCAATTGAAGAACTCACAATATCAATAAAAACGATCATCAATAACAATATGTCACACCCTAAAATTAAAAATCCCCGTGAAACTAACTTACCACATCATATTCATACATTATTAATATAAAAAAGGCGAGCAAGAGAAGTGGCACAGAACCAGATATCCATTGGATAAAACTCATTACAATAAATTAACTAACAAACTGAAAATATAAAATTCAAAATTTACATAACTTCACAGAAAACCTTTCTACAACTGATAAATCCTTATGGATCACTACGAAAAAGCTACTGAAATTCAAAACTTTTAATCATCCACTCCTCACTGAATCTCAGACCTGGTCAAGATCGGACGAAGAAAAATCCCAAATATTTGGTGAGCACCTTTTCAAAATTTTTAATCCTCATCCTGACATCCTTAACCCTAACCACCTTGAGCATGTTGAAGCGGAATTAACTATCCCTCTCCAAATGCCCCTTCCTCCTAAAGCGTTTCACCCTTCTGAAATAATCAATATCATCCACAAATTGCCTTCCAAAAAAGCTCCAGGCCACGATCTCATCATATCCCATATCCTAAATCAGCTCCCTCGAAAAGCTATACTACTTCTGACCTATATATATATATATATATATATATATATATATATATATATATATATATATATATATATATATAATGCTGCACTCCGATCCACCTATTTTCCCGATCCTTGGAAACTGTCTATAATAAAAATGGTACCAAAACCCAAAAAGCCACCTGAATACTCATCCTCCTATCGCCCTATCTCTCTTTTACCTATCATGGGAAAAATCCTAGAAAAACTCATGCTAAAACGCATTTACCCAATCCTAGATTCATTTCACGTGATTCCTGGCCACCAGTTTGGATTTCGAACATTTCATTCTACTATCCAGCAGTGTCATCGTGTTGTGGGTGTAATATCCTCTACATTGGAGCGCGGAATGTACTGCACGGGAGTCTTTCTCGACGTTGAACAAGCTTTTGATCGAATCTGGCACCCGGGATTGCTTTACAAACTCCGTCAATTCCTCTCCCCTAAATATTACCTTTTAATCCGTTCCTACCTGACAGAACCTTCAAAGTAAATCACAACTTTGCTTACTCTTCCCTCTTTTCCCAGTCCGCTGGTGTCCCTCAAGGTAGTATCCTTGATCCTATTCTCTACTCGGTGTATACAGCTGAAATCCCAACCCATCCTAGCATTGTCCTCACTATATACGCAGATGACACGTGTGTTATCTGTGAATAATGACCCAACTCTTGCATCCCAAACCCTGCAGTCACACATAATTTCCATTGAAGAATGGTGTCAGAAGTGGAGAATTAAAATAAATCCCAACAGATCACTTTTACCCTTCGTCGCAAACCCACTACTTCCTGTCCTACTGTATCTTTTAATAATGTTCCACTTATTCCTGTTGAACAGATCCGCTACCTAGGACTCCATCTTGATAAACGCCTTACATGGAATCCTCATACCAGACTGAAACGACAAGAAATTGCTCGTAGATACCGTTTACTACAACACTTACTTGATATATCTCCTTTAATTCCAAACTCCTTGCCCACACTAACCCACTAGTGCGTAACCTTTCATTCCAAACTATTCCCGATAATCCTCCGAGGCGTCTTAAAAGAAGATGGCCGCGGGACCTAGAAGTCATCGAAGTGCTACCAATGGGTAGCTCCTTCTCACGTCATTATCAAGGGTCATGTACTTATTATCTCATTTACTTGTTGTATATTCTTATACAGTTGTAAATTTCTGTAAATAAATAAAAAAAAAAAAATTATCGACCATGTGCATTTCAAATTATTATTAATTAATAACTTCACCGAAAAAAAGGTCAGTGGTAAGGGTTATCCGAAATTAGTATGCTCGATAAAATATCCAATTCCATTGTAAGTCCTCATTGTAATTTAAATTATTATTTTTCTCTAATAAAATTAATAAAATAGAATTAATTCATGTCCGGTTGGGTTACAATTGAAATGGGAAAAGTTATAATTGAAATGGAAAAGGTTACAATTGATTTGGAAAGGGTTACACTTGAAATGGGAAAGGTTACAATTGAAATGGAAAAGGTGAAAATTGATTTGGAAAAGGTTAAAATTTATGTGGAAATGCTATACTATAATTGGATCGAAAAAGTATGAGGAAAAAAGATAATGTTGGCTACATTTGTCAAATTTCGGGTTCCAAATAGCAAATTTTGAAATTCGTCTGCTGGAGCAATCCACCCACATAGGAATGGCAGACTAGGGTTGGAACATCGAAAGTAAAATATCGGTATATCGAGAGGAAATAGATGAAAAAGAAAAGAAAAGTGCATCAAATGAGTATAATGTTAAACTGTGAAGAAGGTTATATAATAATATTAATATTATTATTTATTAAACAATATTTTTATTAGCCATGAATCATTATAACAAAAGATAGAAAAGAATTATACTTTAAGAAAAAAATTGTTATAACATATTTTTATTTTGAAGACTTTTAGCTATATTTCATATATTACAGTCTTCTTTCTAAATATTTTTCAATAATAAAATCTTCAAACTTTTATTTTATTTATTCTCAAATCATTCATCTAGAAGTATGTAATTCATTTGATATACATCTCAGTACAATCGTCATTTATATAATCATCAATTTGTCTTTACATAGGATTAATTATCATTATTTGTAAATAAATCTTATCTAATAATTATTGTTTGGTAATTAAATATTGTTTACAATTTCCTTTCGATTCTGGAGTTTTACTGAATAAAGGAAATTGTTAATTAAAATAAAATACAGTAGAATCTCGATAATTCGTATGGTCAAGGGTTCGAAACTTAAATATAAATTATCGAGATATTCAAATTATCGAGATTTCAAATAACCGGTGATAAAAAATAGGAAATAACAAAATTAATACAAAATTGTATTAATATGAATGGGCATACAAACGATATAGTTAGATCAACAAAAAGCTTAAAATATCACATTTGAAAAATATTCGGTTATTTTCTTTTGGTGCAATCATTGAAGACGGGTCTTATCGATGGCTTTGTTAAGCATGTTCAGGGCAGAAAATACGTTCAAACAAACATTTGAATTTCCTAAGAAATGAAACACACTGTACATGTATTATTTCGCGATTTGACAACTAATCGTCGGCATGTCTATTTCTTCTTCATGTCCTTTTCATACAATTAACACATGGCATTGACCCAGGAAGTTATTGTTTTTCTTTCTGCTTGTCAGCATTAAACAAATATTAAACTCCTAAAACATCCCCTCTCCTATTGTATGTACAAAAGCCTATCTGAAATGGACAGATCAATCAGTATTAGAATGTAGAATCAGAATATACGAATTAGAATGTAAGATAAGGTTCTGCGCATGCGCCAGCTTTTAATTGCACGTATCTCAGATCGCCTCTTAAAAAGTGACTATTTTAACCGTGAAAAAAGTGTAGTTTCATGTGAAAAACTGTATAAACATTATTGCTAGCAATTCTGTTTGAAGCAGAAAACAAAAAAACGGTGAGTAATCACTTATAATAAACATTACAATTAACTCGTGAATAGACTTAAGAGCAGGTATGCAGAGGACGACGTCATTAATCCCTACAGAAGGAATTCTGCCTTTGCACGGAGCAGACCTACGTCACACTGTCTTCTGTTCTCTCCGCGTATTTATTTACGTCATTTTCAAAAGTATTTATTCGTTTTTTTTTTTTTCTGTCTTCTTTTCTCTCATTCAATTTAACATGAAATGCGATATTTCACACAGACACATACAAAAGCATTGTTAAATATCTGTCAGACACAAAGGCAGATTTCCACACCTACCAACTACGCCAAGAGAGAGCGCTCAGGGTGGTCATCAGACGCCTGCAACCCTCAACTCCACCAGAAGCAATAAAAGAAGAATTAATGGCCATGGGATTCCAGGTTCGTCAGGTAGTCAACATGTTTAAAGAAAAACAAGAACAGCCGGTTGATAAGAATAGCCTTACTACTATTCTATGTTGACCTTGAGCGATCGCCCGGGTTGAAGAAATTTATAAAGTAACGCGCTTGTACTATACCAGTATAATTGTAGAAAAACCCTATAACAAGAGGAAATTAGAGCAATACCATAACTGCCAGGCCTATGGCTACACTAAACAGTACTGTCACCATATGTGTCAAATGTGGTGACCAACACAAATCTGAGGACTGTAGAAAATCCAGGCAAACACCCGCAACATGTGCACTTTGCCACCAAGGGCACCCGGCTAATTACAAGGGATGTCAGATTTATAAAATTTTAAAATCAAGGATGCAGCCGACTTCTGGAAATGAAGAGACATCTAGGCCACAAAGACAACCATCCAGAATTGTAAACACAAGCGTATCCTATGCTCGAATGTTAGGAGCGCCAGAAGAAATAACACAAACTCAGGCCCTGCCACAAGAACAGCCTCAACCTCAAACATCTCAACCCCAACACCCACATCAAATGACTAATACCCAAAAGTCTTGTCATCACCCTATTCCTACATTCCTACTGCCACCAATGCCATTGACCTCACAAGTTTACTTGCATCGTTCCTTTCTGAGTTAAATCCCTCATCAATCCCCTCATCTCATTACTGACAAGCCTTGTATCCAGCCTCATCTCCCCTAGAAATCCATAAATCTCCTCAATAAAATCCCTTTCCAGTGTCCTTTGGAATGCGAATGGTGTTCGAAATCACATTAACGAACTAACAGCGTTACGTGACACAAATATTGACCTAGCCCTAATAACTGAAACCCGGTTAACCAGTAAACGACTATTCAACATACCTGACTACCAAACTTATCGAACTGACTACCCCGATGGAAAAGCACATGCACTGCTGTCATCATCCATCGGTCTCTCTCCCATTACTTATTCTCCCTGCCAGTCCATAATTTACTTCAAGCCACTGCCGTAAGAATTCCAACATAACTTTTTTCTTTAAGAATTGTTGCAGCATATTCCCCGCCTAATGAACCTATTTCCAAATCCCAATTCAATTCCTTCCTTAATTCCTTAGAATACCATTTTCTTATAGGTGCAGACTTAAATGCAAAACACCAGCAATGGGGAGCCAGAACCACAAATACTCGTGGGCGAACATTGCTGTCTCCACTTAATTCCCATCGTAGCAAAATCCTCTCCCCGGATTCTCCTACATACTGGCCAACCGATCCCGATCGTAATCCCGATTTCCTTGACATTTTCATCCACAAAGGTGTAAGACTACTAAATTATTCAGTTTTCCGACTTGATGACCTTCCCTCAGACCACAGCTCTCTTATCCTTACTCTTTCCGTATCGCCGATACCCAAATCACCACCATCTTCATTCATCAGAGGTCCAGTAAACTGGAACCTATTCCGCCAAATAATATCAGATTCAATAGACCTCAGAGTATCCCTAAAAACTCCTCAAGACTTTGATGAAGCTGTGAATTCCTACACCACCTTGATCCAGCAAGTAGTCTGGAATGCATCCACACCTCCTTCTTCCCCAAAATACCACCAAAAGAATCCTTTATCTCGATATCTTAAAAACCTTATCCATTCCAAAGAATGTTATAGGACCCTCTGGCAAAGAACCAGGCATCCTGACGATCGGAAACTATACAACCATTATTTCAAATTAGTTAAAAAGAACTTGTCCACTTATACTCGTAGATCGCAATCCTATAACTCCTAACTTTTCTCACTATCTGCTTCCGATAACTGGAAAACAACAAGAAAATCCTGAAATACCACGCCATTTCCCATCCCCTCCGATGTGATGATGGATCCTGGGCGTCGTCAGATGGGAACAGAGCAGAGGAATTTGCCAACATATTCATTCCCCATACCGAAATCCGCCCCATTCATACAGCTAAAGTCAAGGAATTCCTCTCTTCACCGATTCCTCTTTCTTTACCTCCCAAAGCTGCCAACCTCTCTGAGGTAAAATTCATGATAAATAACCTTAAACCCCGAAAATACCCTGGATACGATCTCCTCACTTCCCAGATCCTTCATCAACTTCCCCCAAAAGCGGTTATACTCCTTACCTACCTGTACAATTGTATCCTACGCACAACCCACTTTTCTCTGATGTGGAAACACTCCACAATTATCCTTTTACATAAACCAGGCAAACCTATGAATAATAGCTCATCCTATAGGCCAATAAGCTTGCTCCCGATTCTTTCAAAAATTTTTGAAAAATCCTTCTAAACCGCATCCTTCCAATACTCGAATCCCAAAAAAACCCTTCACACCAGTTTGGATTTCGCTCAAGACATTCCACTGTCCAACAAGCTCTTCGCGTTGTTGATCATATATCCTTTGCACTTGAAAGCAAGCAATATTGCACTTGCGCCTCTCTGGACATAGCTCAAGCTTTTGACCGGGTGTGACTTGCTTTAAAGCTCGAAATCCAATTACCCCAATCCTTATATCTAATCCTTCGATCCTACCTCTCTAACCGTTCCTTCAGAGTTCACTGAGGTGCTGAATTTTCCAACTATTATCCAATCGAAGCCAATGTTCCACAAGGTAGCGTCTTAGGTCCAGTCCTCTACATTTTATTTACCGCTGACCTTCCTACAAATCCCGATACTTTTCTAGCAACATTTGCCGATGATACCGCTATCCTATCATCGCATTCCGATCCTGAAACGGCATCCTTAAACGTCCAAAGGCATCTCTCCCTGATCGAACAGTGGTGCAACAATTCTCGCATCAAGGTCAATGAATCAAAATGTAAGCATGTCACATTCACCCTCCTGTCCCAGATCCTGTCTGCCAGTCCATTTTAATTCCACACCACTTCCCATTTTTTAAAAATCTTATTTCCTTGTGATTTTTTTTCGTTTATCTTGTATATATGGTATGAATGGATTCACTTAGCCCTAATACCTATTGCCCTTGAGTGTGGCAGCTTGTATTATTTTTAAAATAAAAAATAAAATAAAAATGTATATCTTATGGACAGATACTGTTTTTGTTTTATTTGTTCGATTGTGTTATTCTAAAGGGACCTATTCCCAGAATAAAATTCTTCTTCTATTCTATTCTATTCTATAAACATGATCTGTTAACAAAAACAAAACCAGCCCTATTAACATAGGACTATCTCGAACTGGAAAAGGCAAATTCCAACAAAGAGTGGGAATAGAAATAACATGGTTTTACCTTATTTTTCTCATTGGCCAGGAAACGCTCTTGTTGAACAGTGGCAATCATGTCCTCGCCAAACAAGAAGTCTTCAGATGTTTTGGTGGATCCTCTTCTCTTCTGCTCAGATCGTTTTGTAGAGGTGATGTTCTCGTATCCGTCAAAAATGACCACACAGTTGATGTCGCCATAGTGACTGGTAACATACGTTATGTATTGCTGGAAAATTACTGAAAAGATGCTTCCTGGAGTCCACTTGAAGCGATGAAGGAGAAAACCACCATCGACGACAGTAAAACTATTTTTGACATCCAAATGTTGGCTGCTGTCAACGGGAAATTCCTTGTATAGGGCAGATTTCTGCGTTTTCCTCAAGCCTCCCTCATCGAACAGTGACATTGGAAACGGAGACAGCTCATATTTCAGGAGGTTCACAGCATCCTCATCTCTCGTCTTGCTGATTACTCCTTTGAAAAATCATCAAGGGGTCTTTGGACATAGCTCATCGTTCGCTTTGATGGTATTGTTCATAGCAGCCAATGGGGTTACAGTGTTTTTCTTTGACTGCCTCATTTCTGCAAAAGTAGAATCGATGATGGTTTGCATTGTACGAGTGACAATTTCCATTTTATGTAATTTAATTACTTTTATGAATATTTTAAAAATATACTTTTTGCATTTATTTTTATATATAAAAGCATTCACCTTAAATCAACAAACGCATATAAAAATATACATTTTTTACACTACTATTTTTATTTCCTCTTCGATTGCTCCTTCAATCTTTCTTTTAACACCCCCTCCCCCCCCGGGGCAACGTAATCTCGGGAATTCATTATAATACATTATACTTGATCAGGGGACCTCTTACGACACATTTCTTAAGGAATTAGTGGCAAAAATAACTTCAGGTTTTTTATGGCTATGTTGGCATTGACATTTGTACATATATTCTTGAATTGAATTAAATTCTCTACAACTTTTCAATTCACACCTTTGTGTTTAAAACAATGTGCGAATGAGTAAGAACAACAAGTTTGGCGGAAAAATAAGATAGAAAAATTTCCCATTTTCCAGAGAGGATATCTCGGAAACGGTTCGTTTTTCCAAATAATTTATATTAGCAAATATTGTAGGCAAGTTTGTCATCTTCATTTTTTGTTCCATGTTTTTTTTTTCTACGACGCAAGGTCTTCGAGATATGCGCACGCAACCGTGGGACGGTCCCTTTAAATCGTCCCCCCCCCACCCCCCGCGACACCACGATCGCCGGGGATTTGTTATTGCGAGTACAGGAGTCTTCCCCCCCCCCGTACACATTTCCGAAAAAATTGGAACTACCAGACTTTTTTGGTTTATTTGCCATTTTCAGGCTTAGTTTGCCTGGACTATAACTGCGCACTAATCTTTGAAAAACTCGGCAACACTGTCATGCCAACATGGTAGTAGTGAATTCCAAGCCAATTCCTTCAGTCAATTTTGTTGTTTTAGTATTGGTATGTGATTGTTGTTGTTTTATTCTACAATTAAATTTGTTTAATATTGTTTCAAGACTAAAGAACATTCTTCTATTTGTTTTATTGTACAGACAATTTTGTTTCCATTTGTAAGTTCTATAAATTTTAGGATATCAATATTTTCATATTTGGTTCTTTATAATCATTATTCTTTAATCATACGTGGTTATAATAAGCATCAGTGATAATCTTAAATATATCGTGTTAGGAATAACTTGGTCATAAGATGGATACTGAAGAACCTATTGAAGAATCTTCTCATTCTTCAAAAGAAGAAGAAATTTCTTCAACAGATGTTAGCAATGAAGGGATTAATCAGTGTGAAAAAGGTGTTGATCAGTTGGAAGTGACAGACATTGAAGCTATAGAAGAACATGATAAGGCTAATCGTGTAAGTAATCTTTATATTTCTGTTAATTTAAAGCATTTTAACTTCTACAATTTAACTAATAATTCCTTACTTTTTCTTGATATTACTCTATCTCTATAGCCTCCTATAATGCAATTTTATTTTTTTACTATTTGTTATTGACAATTACTGCATTTAATATTTAAATAACACCAATCTTGGCCTAACTTTCATTCTTTTATCATGAAAGAGAGGAACTTTTACTGGCTTATTATAACATCTCATTATCATTAACAATACCTATGTACTGTAATCTGGTACTGTAATGTTATTTTAAAAAACATATATTGGTTGTTCTATAGTTCATAAATGTTATGGCCTTCAGGTACAAAAACATTTTACTACTAAAATTTCTTTCAGAAAAAGAATGGAATAATACCAAAACTTTGAAGCTTATAAAATTGAATTTTGATCCTATTGTTTTTATTGTTTTATTCTTTTTCACATTTAATCAATGTTAAATTTTGGGATCAACTGTATATAAATCTTAGTGCTGTCGTAATCATAATTTTAGAACCTTTAAATCAGGTTCTTTTTCTTAATGAAACCCCCTTCTCAAAACTTTTAACATAGTATCTCCGTTGGTTTAAGTGGGGTAAATGGACAAATCATGCCTATTCTTATGCAGTTTCCTAGTTGGAATTATCCCAAAATTTTGCCGCATCTTCTTCCGAATTCCTAAATTTTTATCATTTTTTGTCCAAAGAATGATGTAGAAATAAAAAATGAACAATAAAAAATCTGCACTCATTCTCACAAATGAAAATAAAAAAACAACAAAACTTATTGTCAGAATGAGTGTTGTTAATTAATTAATTATGAATTGATAAATTATTAGCCACTTCTATAATTTTGTTGTTATTGAAAACTAGTTTCGAATGTTATACATTCATCTTCAGTTCTAAAAACACACAAAAATAAGCAATTCAAAATACAGTTTAGTATTATTATACATATTAAATTAAATGTAATATAAATTAGTATTGTAAAACATTTATGAATTATGAATTTAATTAAGACAAGAAATCAAATAAATGTTGGTACTTTCCAAGGTTTAAGTAGATTATATCTAACAGAAAAGTTTGTATTGGTTTGTTCTCACACTGAACTAGCAATAGAGAAGAAAGGTGGGGTGTGGGGTGTTTATAGGTAAACGGTTTAGGGGTTAGGGTTTTTCCGGTAATGCCGGTTAGTAATTGGTTTTCTGTTATAGATGGGAATAAGTTTAAGATTGGACTATTGGAGATATTTATTTGGTCATTTAAGCAAAAATCTGGATTGGATTCGAAGGATTTTATTATTTCAAGTGATTCATATATATTTAATTTGAGGTTGTTTTCAACGTGATGTATTAATTTAACTCCTGAGTCCTTAATGAATTTATGTTTTTTTTCATTTAAATGAATTGCAAAGTTGGAATTCTCTGTCTTATTATTATACGCACGCATGTGTTCCTTTAATCCCTGATTTAGTGATTTTCCGGTTTTTCCCGTGTATTTGGCTGCAAAATCATTACAATTTAGTTCGTATACTCCGCTTTTTTGGAAAGGGTCTATTTTGTCTTTAGGAAAAGGGAAATATGAGGATAAGGTTTTTTCTATTTTAAATGCAGGGTTTAATCACAGTTTTTTCAATTCATTTCCGACTTTGGTGGATATAGGGCCGTAATATGGAATCAAGACATAATGTTTTGGGATGGGCCTGTCTTCGGGGGTTGTAGAATAGATATCATTAATTGTCTTTTTTTTGTATTTGTTTTTTTAAAATGTGATTGATAGTGGTTTTATTGTACCCGTTATTTTTTGCTATGGAATATATTATTTCAGTTTTTTTATTATAGTTCTTTTCATTTAATGGTACGTTCTAAATGAAAAGAATTATAAAGAAATTGAAATAATATATTCCATAGAATAAAATAACGGGTACAATAAAACCACTATCAATCACATTTCAAAAAAGACAATTTATGATATCTATTCAACAACCTCCGAAGACAGGCACTTACACTTATTAGTGTGTTCTTCATTGATCACATCACCTGACCAACTTCTTAAATAAACAAATATGATATAGCACTACAAATAAAACATTTTCAAAATATGAGACAAAAATAGTAAAAAGCATTAATATTATTTGTTAGGATATAATTGTAAGATTCCAAAATCAAAGCATTTAGTCTCTCAAATAACAGTAAATAGCTAACCCGACAATATTTTGGCAATTTAGGCATCATCAGAACAGAAAAAAGTATACATTACATAAATGCAGTTATTGTATAATTCTAGTACTTGGATTAACTAACTGTGAGTTACTGTGTCTAATGGTTTGTTTGTAGTCCATTGTTATGTTGTATCGAAGAAAGTTGTTAATGTTTTTTTATGTTCTATTCCAACTTAAACAATAACAATTTTTTTGTCTATCACCTCAAAGTGGATGGAAACTAAAATGGCGCCAGCCCAAAACAGTCAATAAAAAGGTCAAAACATGATAATTTGAAAATGTTTGTTTCTGTTTTCATATTAAACTAGACTTTCACTTGACACAAAAAGGTTTGTCTACCTATACGAGGTGGACAGATTCACCAGGCAGACATCGTCCAAAAACACACTTTATGACTCAAAATTTTGACTTGTCCTAAGACATTTCTTTCTTTTTTCATTTTAAACTAGATTTTCACCTGACACAAAAAAACGTCTTCCTCTCCTAGGTGAACAGATACACCAGGCAAACAGTTCAAAAAACACACTTTATGTTTCAAAATTGAAATTGAAGTTTTATAAGTTTATATTTGCTGTGGGTAAGTAATTGGAAATTTAATCAACAATTATCCGTAATAACAATATAAATATAATTTTTTTTAATGTGGTAAGTGTTTTTAAATATTATCATTCACATTTGGACCGTAAAAATTCTCAACACAAATATCTTGTTAAATAATTTGAACAATATAGGTCGTCATTTTGACACCTCAAATTATGGAAATATCTTAATCGCTATCTGATGTTAGATTCCTCTTCCCTCTCATATTCTGAATGAACATCAGGAAATATAATTTTTTTGAAGTTTTTATGTGTTTAATATTTTACTCACTAATCAGTAAAGAACCTGTTATATTTTAGAATTCTTGCCCAGCATCACTGTCTTCTTCTGAGTCTGTTCCTCTTTCAGGTCTTCCATTTACTAGTATATCTTCACCATTTTTGGGTACTGGACTATCTTCTTACCGAACAATTTTGTAGTTCTCTTCTCTATTTGTCCAGCTGTTTAGTGGCTAAATAATGGATGGTGGGTGTGGATGGTTCAAATTGGACCACATGGTCACTATATATTTTTTCCTCAATATTTCATTTTGCAGGACTTTTCTGCAAAGAGGTAAATTACTACCTTTGATTCCTTTATTATTTTTTAAAGGGCCTTTGCATTTTTCGCCCAATATATCCACGAATATATAAATATGTGTATTAAGTTGTTAAGTTCATAAAATTTCCTATTTTTGTAGAACTGGCAAACCAATTTTCGGCTTTATACATTTTCCAATTTTATAGGATTGCTCTATTTTTCCTATCTTTTTTTTATTATATACATTTTAAGCGTCCCAGGTCTCATTTTTTTTATCGAAGAGGTGGCGTCAAGATGCTCCTAGTTCTCCGGGTAAGGATTAGCCCCACCTTTACCTGCTTATCAGCTAAAAGGATATAGAAAATTATGAGAAAGAAAAAAATCGACCTAAAATGATTTGAAAATATAAATTTTTACATGTACAAATGGGGTGTGCATTGTTATTGTTAAGAGAAGAAAATTTATTTTAATAAACTATTAAACTTTAATTAGGGATTGATAAATTATTTGCCAATTCCAAATATATTTTTTGACTTGTGAGTTTTGTTAAAAAAAAAAAAAAAAAAAAAAAATGCTCTCCAGCAGTCACAATGGATTTTTTTGTGGCTCTTTTCATGTCAAAAAAATAATTATCTCGTAGATTATGATTACACAAAAATTGGAAAATCATTAATTTTGGAGTTGTGCCGGTCTTCTTCAAAGGTACCAATATTTAATTATTATTATTATTACTATTAAATAGCAATTTTTTTTAACTAGTTAAAGAATTTTGATATGCATTAATTCATTTTTTGTTACTGTTAAGTGCCCATTACAAGATTCTGAAGCGAAAGAGGCACTGACCTTAAATCATGAGACCACTGGTGATCATGAAGGTGATGATAGTGATGTTGGAAGTGTGAGCAGTGGAGCTAGTCAAGAAGTACCAATAGAGAGAGAGGAGGGAGATGGTCAAGAAGTAAGTAGAAATGTCACTTTTAGTAAAACTGGTTTACTTGAAAGATGAACTAAGTTTTTCAAAATATCCATGAAATATTATGAACCACAATATGGTTTACCATTTATGACTGTAAAAGTTGCACTGTTACTTTGTTTGTTTTGCGTGGAAAATCTTTTTTTATTTATCTACCCTCTTTCTCCACGTCTAACTTACTTAATCTTATTCACATTACTTTTTTTTTTTTTTGTTATGTTACTGTCTATTTAATTACATTATTTTAATATCTGATGCTTAAGGTGTATTATACATTAATGTTTAAATATAATGTCACTATTATCTATTTTTATATATTTGCTATTTTTCCTTTAGAATTGTAATGTCACAAAAATAATTTTGTAGATTCGTCCATTTTTAAGTTTACATCACTATCCAGTCTTTTTTTTTTTAATTTTAGGACAACAATGAATCTCCTAATTCTCTTTCATTCAGTTCACACACAAGCAGACGAATATGCTTTGGAAACAAAATCAAATTGTCTTATATTAAAATTAGATATTAGGGGTACTTACAATCCTCTCATTATGGATATGTGCTGTGTGTGCTATTCCTCGAGTTTCATGTATAGTAGAAAACAAGTCAAATAGCCGGCTTAGTATATCAGACTTGACTGCATGCTATTGGCAGTATCAATCTACTCATTGGCAGCCATATTGTTTTGTCAGTCCACAGGTTTCAAAGAAGGCATTTATTTAATCTGTTAGGTATTTGTATTTGTACAAACTGGTATTTGTTTATTTACTTCAATAAAATTAAAAACGTGTTTTTGTTGTGTTACTTCAATTCAATGGAGAATGCAATAGAGAAGCAGAAGAGAATATGAAACAAGGTTAACTAAAGGTAGACAAATAAAGATATTACTTTTTAAAAAAAAAGTATTAGAAAATAAAAACCAATTTGAATAAAACAAAGTTACACCATCTTACCGCAGACAACGCCATTGTGTCTATTTAGCAAGATACGATAGTACTTACAATGGGCCTCTCATAATCCTGAATTGAGCATGTTAATTAAAGGATTACTTAATGATTGAAACACATATAATAAACCTTTATTTAAAACGATATGGGCCATTCTACCAGGAAGCGACAATTTTGAATCTGAGTTTTCATAAACTTATAAATACTACAATCCAAAAAAAAATTAACTATACTCCACTTACGATCAAAGACAAATATTCCTCCAAAGAAGAGGGACATTTATTTTAAACATAAATAATAAAATTTCCTTAATTTTAATTTTAATTGTAATCAGTTTAATAAAAAAAAATGTAATTATTGTTATTACCAGGGATTGAAATTAACTCTTATTTTTCTCTTCTAGTGAATAGAAGTCAAGATATGATTTTATTGTTTGGCATCTGAAAATAAGTCCTAACTTTTATTTTTTTTATTTCAAAAAATAAAACTCATGATTTTATTTTTATATTTTAAATCAAATAATAAGAGTCAATGTTAAATATTTCTTATTTGAGTATGAACATTAAGGTTTTTTGATATTGAGACCCATTACTAGGTTATCGAAGGTGCTGATTATCAAAAAGCTATCGATTTTAAGATCGCACGCTCATGTATCGATTTATTTTAACATTTCGGATATACTCGATATTGAGGTCCATTGTTAAGTTATCGAAGGTACTGATTATTAACCCGATAAACGACCTCTGTAGTGAAGAATTCTGTAAAAGTAATGATTTATCAAATGATTAGATTCAAATTCGATTAATTATTATCAAACTAATGCACGCTCACTATATTGACTCACTATATATACACCAATAATCGACCTCAACATCGTAGAAATTAAAATAAATCATACATGAGTGCGAAATTTTAAAATCGATATTATTTTCATATTCAGCACCTTCGATAACCTAATAATAGGTCTCAATTATCGAGGAAATCCGAAATGTTAAAATAAATCGATACGTTTGCGCGTTATCTTAAAATTGGAAGTATTTTCATAATCAGCACCTTCGATAACCTAACAATGGACCTTAATATAGAAATTATCAAAAAACTTTAATATTCATACCCAAAACGTGGAGGTTATATATGTATATATATATATATATACCCTACCTAGGTGTTGTGATAGTAAACTTCTGTTTATTTATTCTTTCTTTTAAAAATAAACAGGTGAAACTCTCGATTCACTCTGGAAAAAAGCTCATTCAGAACAGGAAAGTTGGAAATGTCGGGTCTGGTCACGGACAAGGAATGACGATTTGACTGTTCAAATATATTTATCAAGAATTGATTAATCGAAAAAATGGGAAAGTGAATACATATATAATCAGATACAATAATGACAAAAATTTCATCTTGAAATAGTATAATACGGCTTGGAAAATTTTCTGGACATCAAATTGTCGCTTACTAGTAAAATGGCCCATATGGCTCTAACCAAAACAAAGCATTAAAGCATTAATTAATTATAATACATGATATAATTTAGTAGAAGAATATTCCAAAGAGGTATATTGGTTCTATATTACACTTCTCCCCCTTCAGCTTACTGTTCATCATCAACCTTTTTCTTCGTTTCTGGTTGGTCCTTCCTCACCCAAACTTCATCCCCAGCTACAAAGTTCTGGCACTTTAATCCCTTATCATGGTACTCCTTCATTTTCAATTCAATTAAACTCTTCACATCTCGCTTCAGTCTGTCCCGGACGGAGGACAATCTCCTCCCAAGATTGGCCTCTGCAGGTGAAACTACTGTTTTATGGGGGATAGTTATGATATGCGAAAAGAAATTTTTGCTAGGCCAAATCTTTTTCTTCCACATCTTTTCTGCAGGCTTCAAACCTTCTTTTAAATGTTTTAATGAACCTCTCTGCAAGCCCATTTGTTTTGGGATGAAAAATGCAAAATGCTCTGAATTCCCCTGAAACAAATTGAAGACCATTATCAGAAATAATATTCTTTGGTAATCCAAATCTGGCAAATATTTCCCTCACCTTCTTACTTATTATGCTAGAAGTTGTTTTTTCTAGGTTTTCTACCTGAGGAGTAACATATAGGAAATAAAAATTTTCAGAATTAATTTTAGTTTTGGGAATAGATGAAATAAAGAAAATATATACAGGAGTATGAAAAATAGGATTGGTAAGATAGTAATTGAGTTCATCAGGAGACACAGTATAGTCATTGCTACATTAGGAGTTTACCGCAGAGATTTTTCTGACGATCTTCCACTTCGACCTAAAATCAGAAGCTTGGGAGAGAGAAGTATGAAGGAATTGTGCCATGATGCTGTTTTCTGTGTTATATTTTAGAGGACCTTAAAGAAGAAGAATCATCAGGAATTCCAGTGCGACGTAATCCTCTCGGCCAAGCCTGTTCTTCTCATCAGGTCTCTTATTTCTGGAGTAATCCAGAGACCTAGGGGCTGTTGGAAGGTAGCGGTTTCAAGAGATCTGTGGTCCAGCAGTCTTAAATACCTTGAAGACCAAGAATTCTGCTTGAATTTTTCGCATCAGGAAAAAATCGGGAATTGTGCTTGAAAAACACAGTTATCGGGAATTTTTAGTTTTTAGTCTATGAATTCCATTTTTCCAAAAGTACTGAGCATCGAGTGTTTTAAATATTGAGAAGAAGGTTGATGTAGTTGTTCTTACTATCTCTTATTCCATGAAAGCTTGAAAAATCCTCCTTCCACTAACTTAGTCCATCAGTTCCTCTCTCTCAAACATTTAGGTACTCATTCTATGTTTGGTCTCACCTCCACATATCGCTAAGTGAACTTATGGAATGGTAAAGTAAGTATTAGCTCCAAACAGCTCAGAGTTCCAATTCCAACCGATTTAAACTCGTCTTTTTATAATAAGTTTGCCAGTTCGCCTCTCGCCCTTGAGGCCGCGGGTGGAGTGACTAGGATAAAGGGTTGCCAGAATTGATTTTATTCCTATGCTTATGATTATTTTGTTATACATATATTAATCTGTTTTGTTATGTAAAATAATTTTATGAATAAAATTGTGGTGAAGTTTATTTCAATATGTAAATTTTATTTATTTTCAATTGAAATTGTTTTTGTACTGTATTTTCTAGTTATTTTATTTTTGGCGATATGTTGAGCCCTCGGTTTAGAAAGTTAAGTTACATTTTTTATCATCAACCAGGAATACAACCTTTAGAATTATTCAAATCATTCTCAAGTTCAGATAAGTCAACTAAATGCAACATTTTATGGTTCCAATGTTGTTCTAAATTTAATCCATCAAATTAACGAAAATCGCCTTGATTTTTACAGTCCAGAGGTTTGAAATCTTTGAATTATACTTGATTTTTTTTATGCTATACCATTGGAAAGGCCATGAGATTTGGTGATAGACATTCAACCGTTTTATCTATAGTGGAGAAGGTGTGAATAGATTCTAAGAAATAGGATAATGGGCCGAGAAAAGGATTGTTATTGTTATTTGTTAATAAATCGAGATTTTGTCAAATTTTATTTTGGCAGTAAGTATATATAGAGTGGGAATATTAAGACCTGGATAAGATAATGCAATAAAAAAAAGGTATTAGATATTGGGAGGAGGAGCTGAATCTGGTATAATGAGGTTTAACCTTGTAGGAATTCTATTTCGGGAAATAAGTGTAGTAATATAGGTGTATAATATAACTTTGAAAACCTAAACATTTTAGAAAAATTAATATCTAACATATAAAGCTGTTGAAAGTAATGAAGAGTGACTAAAACGCATACGAGGGTTGCTATTTATATTTCTGGCCTTGGCAACATTGAGTGTTGCCATGTGCTATCTGTCATTTTTATTGGAAACTAGACATTATTGTTTATAACCTTTTTCATAACATTTTGTGAATTGAGCGCGGTTTGTGTTGTTTACAGTTACTTGAAAAAGTCATATCGGGCAAAGAATGGAATTAACTTATAAACAAATTAACACAGACAAAATTGTATCGATGAACTTAATTCTTTATAAAGGGATAAAGCACCATCCAACGGCTCTGTAAAAAAATTAGTATAACAAATTCAATCGTGGCCAACATTCACTCCAGGACGAATCCCATGAAGGTCGTCCAAAATCGGTTGTTGTGCCACAAAACATTGATGCTGTGCATTAACTAATAAAGCAAGATCATCATGTGACATATTGTGAGATTGAGTCATCTTTGGGCATCAGTATGACAAGCATCGATAAGATATTGTATGATCATTTGGCCTTACAAAAAAATTGTTCGCTTTGGATCCCGCATAATCTGACAAATGCTCAAAACTCATTCGATGTCTTCATTCTGTTGCTTTATATCCACCTTCTTTTTCTTTGAATTCAAACTATGATGTTTCATAGTTCGATAAAGTTACTATTTAAAACCGGTATTTACTCACTGACCTTTGTTTGCTAGCGGTTACTACTCTAACCGGTTAAAATTTAATAAAGTGTTATTAAATATCATAATTTTTTACAAAAAAAAAATAATTTATCAGCAATTTAAAAAAAAAAAAATAAATAACTATTAACGCTAAAGTATTATAATGTTATAAAATCAAATGAGTTGTGGAACTAGATACGATTTTTGGATTCTTTCATAAATGTAAAACCTAGGAATATGCAAGGACTATGTATAGTTTGTCTATTTTGTAATTGACAGTATTAGGCTTGAGCTGGATATAAATAGATTCAGAAAGGAGTCTTTTTTAGTGGTCAGACACTGTGGCTTGGATGAAAATGCTATCATAATGGAAGGAGTGATTTAAGAACAAAGCTAGCTCAAGAAGTTTTGAGGAAGTAAGGCTTTGAGAGTTGTGGGTTTTAATGTGATGCTTTGTCTTGCCAATATAAGAGGAATTATAATTGGGAGTTGAACAGGGATATGGTGTACAATATTGGAGTAATGTTGAAGTGGGATAGGATCTTTCTTTCATATTTGTATGCATTTATAATACATTATACTTTTTATTAGGCCTCTCTCTCCCTCCTCTGGATCATCTTGATTTCATCAATGTTATTTATGACCTGACCCCACCCCCCAACCATCTAGATTTCATTAACCGTCAACTATATCTCCATTATAATACAGTGGAATCTCGCTTATATGAAACATTCAGTTATACAAACAATTTCTCATTCCCAAGTAAAACTCCATTTAGGCCAGTGTAATTAATCATTCACTTACATGATATTTAGTTTTACAGAAGGAAATTTGATCCCCCGTTGTAAATATTATTCAGTTATACAAAGAAACCATGAAGGCTTTTCAACAAAATGTTTCTTGCTTCTAGGCTCAGTTCACGAGGTTCTTCCACTTCCTTATTTTGTCAATACCGTCAGTTGTTTTGTGCACACCATCCTTTTTCAAAAATTTGTTTTATTTTAAAATGAATACAAAAAGAATGACACTTTCTCTAGAAGAGAAAATTAAAATATTAAAAGAAGTTGATGGCAAACCGAATGAGATGAAAACAACTGTGGCAAGGAGGTTAAATGCTACTTCGAGGTTTTCAACCCTTGCAACTATTTTTGGGAAGAGAGAACAGATCGAGAAGAATTTTTTTACAGCAGGACCAAACCGCATTAAAAGAGGACGGACGCCAGATGAGCAGTTCATGGATTTAGAAAACATTTGTTCTAGCGGTTCCATCAAAAGCAAACGGATCAAGTTCCTATCAGCGAACTGGTGCTACAAGAGAAGGCTTTACGACACAATTAAACATCCCTGGAAATTTTAAAGCATTCATGGGATGGCTTCAAAAGTTTAAAGTTTGGCACGGAATAACTAGACGAACTATAAGTGCTAGTGAATCTGCCAGTGTTGATGTCACCTCTGTTGAACACTGTAAAGGTGTTCTACAAAACGTCATTAACGATTACGACCTAAGGGGCATCTATAAAACTGATGAAACTGGCCTGTTTTTTAACCTAATGCGATCATAAATTCTTGCTGAGAAGAGCGATCCTTGCTTTAGTGATGAAAAAAGCAAACAAAGAATAACCGCACTTCTCACCACCAATGAGTAAAAAGTTCAAGTAGTAAAATGACAAGTAGTAAAATTCACTGTGCTTCAAATGTGTTTGAACCTACCCTATGCATTGTGAATAAATTTGGATGCAAGAGTGGGGTAAGAAAAAGTAAAAATCCTTCTGTTAACGGACTGTTGTGTTGCACACCCTCCAGAAGTCCGTTTGAGTATAGTTCTTTCCAACAAACTGCACAAGCCATCTTGTGTAGTAAAGCTGGGAGTTTTTGAGGCTTCGGTAAATAATATTGATGAATCACCTGAAGTGGCAGACGATATAGGCTCCTTCGAAGAACCTTCCAAGAGTTTCAAGATTAACTTTTGAACATTTTGTTGAATGTACAACCTGGCTGTTGCGCTTACCAAAGTGACCAGAAAGTTACCCTGGCAAATGCCGAAGGAATCTTAGACGATTCCGATACCCAATATTCTGATGACAAAGAGCCAGCGGCACCACCACATTTGCCCAAACAGTAGCTGCATTCAAGGTAGTAAAGTGTTTTGTCTATTCTTAAGAGGCATAAGAAAAAGAATTGGACATTTTTGTTGAATGTGAATATGTTTTATACTATGCATCTTGTAGAAAAACTAAGATTGACTAAGAAACTGAGATAACCGAATTTTTTAAGACAAAATAAGAATATTCACACTGATGCTATCTTAATTAACATATCTACCTTATTGTATACGGTTTTATTTTAGCATTTCAGGTTCTTATATGTATAAGAAATCTTCAATATATATATATAGCATTTCCATTTCAATTATAACTTCCCAGTTCATTTGTAACTCTTTCCAAATCAATTGTCACCTTTTCCAATTCAATTGTAATATTTTCCATTTCAATTGTAACCCAAGCGGACATGAATTAATTTTATTTTATTAATGAAAAATAATTATTTCAATTATAATAATGACTTTTGAAATAATGTTTGTATATTCTTCCGACATTTTTTTCGTTTATTAGATAGTTGATATTAAGTGCTGATTTCAAGTAGTTTAAATGTTTTAAATAAAATTGTTTGTATATTTATTATTTTTTGGAGGGAGTTTTTGTTGACCGTATATGTTTATTTAAAGGGAGAAGTTGGTCGAGGGGTGCGGTCAAAGAATTACACTATTATAAGTAAACATATTTTTTGTGCCGAAGTTTCGGCCTAAGTTTTAGGTCATCTTCAGGGCTAAAAGGAAAACAAAATAACAACAATGAAAAAAGACAGAGGCAGTACCAGTAACAGTAAAAAATGATAAAAACAGAAAATACAAGTAAGATAAAAAAGTATGAAGTATAAAAAGAAAAAGATAACACTAAATTACATAATACAAGAGACAAATGAAAAAGTAAAATAAAATAAAATAAATGAAATATATGAAATCTATTAATTAAAAAGATAAATAGTATGAAGGTTTGGTAATGTGTAAAGCATACAGAGATAGTTGTGATGTGACAAGTTATGCAAAAGGTGACAATGATGTTAAAGAAGTTGACATTGTTGTAATTAAATAATTATGAGATGAAGGAGTAAAATATAAAGTAATGTAAGCTCCAAAACAAAAATAGATAAAAAAATCCTATGTGATGAAGAAAGAAGAAGGATAGAAAACAATGAGGAAGAGGAAATGTAAAGAAAACGCAATATTTACATACCAGAGAGGCCTGTGGTCGAGCGCCAACTGAATCGTAATAATAGATTACCGGGAATTAGAAAAACCGTTAAAACAATGTTACCAACTCACTGATTTGAAATAAAACTAACACTAAATTTAAATGCTGTGTGATCAAAAGACATAACAATTGATTTGAAAACTGTAAAAACATATTGATTTAAGTATATTTAAAAAAATATATATATATAAATTAATGTTAAAAAATTAAATTAGAAATTAATATCTCACCCAAAAAAACGTTCACTCCAACTGGTGCAAAAAATGACAATGGAAATAAATATAGGTGACGGGTTAAATTTACTAAGGGGAAAAAAAATAAGTAATTTGTATAAGGAGTTGTCATGGCAAAAAAAAAAAAAAAAAAAAAAAAAAAAAAATTTGGGTAATGAAAAGTTATGTTTTTTTTAATAAATTGAATATTTGGGAGTAGGTTAGAGAAAGGTTTTGTATATCAGTCTTTTGATTGACGGGAAGGGATTCTAATTTGATGAAGATGCTTTCTGAGAGGAGTCGTTTGTCATGGTTAGGGACTGTGGCAAGGATTGAAGTACTGTCAAAATCAAAAGTGTGGTTTAAGGATAAAAAGCGTGTTCTGAAAATTGAGAGGCAGTCTGGTTACGGGAAGAGATGAAATATTTATGTTGGGTGATGAGATCTTTAAGGAGGTTTTTAGTTTCGCCCATATAGGCAGAATTACAGTTGGGAGTGGAACAGGGAATGCGGTATACGACATGGGAACGGTGTTTAAGAGGAATTGGAGCTTTTACACGTGTGTAGAGGTTGGAAAGTTTGTTGTGGGATTTGAAAGCAATTCGCAGGTTAGGAATTGAGGAGCGTAAGGATTTTTGTATGTTTTCAGAAAGGGCGGGGATGTATGGAAGAGATCTATAGAAGGGAATGGCAGTGGGTAGTGAAGAAGTAGTGGTAGAGGTGATGGGAAGGGGAGGGTTTTTGTAGTTGTGGATGAGTTTGTTGATGGTATTGAGGAGAAAGTTATTGGTTAAGAGGATTTGTTTGATTCTATTAATGTTGGTTTCATGAAGGTGGAAGTCGGAAAGGGAAAGACATCGATGTATGAGACTTTTGGCGACGTTTATTTTTTGGTGGTAAGGATGTTGGGAATAGTAGTTTAAAAGTCTGCCAGAGTAAGTCGGTTTGGTATACCAGTCTGTGTATATAGTGTTGTCAGGGTTTCTTATAATAAGGAGGTCAAGGAATGGTATAAAATGTAGGCAGGGATGGTAAGAGTTGAAGGCTGATAGGATATCAGGAATTTTATCAGGATTGAGGATGAGGAGAAGGTCGTCTACATATTTTTTAATGAAGATAATGTCATTTGGGAATAGGGGAGTTACGGAATTAAGTAAGTCATTAAGGACAATGTTCGCAATGTCAGGAACAAGAGGATTTCCCATGGCAAGTCCTGAAATTTGGTTAAAGAACTGTCCATGGAAAGTAAGGTAACCGGATTTACAACAAAGCTGTAGGGATTCTAGGTATGAGGAGCGGTTAAGGGGGGTGGGGGGTATGGGGTTCAATGGATGTCCAGTTGTCTTCAATTATACGGAGGGCTTTATCTATGGGAATGTTGGTGAATAAACTTTCGACGTCGAAGGAGGTAAGTGGTCAAGAATAGTAAAGGATAATAATTGTTCGCGTAGGTGAAAGGAATTTTGGACGTCATAAGGGTTGTTGTGGCTAAGGATTTGTAAGAAGGGGAATAAGAATTTCCTGAGTTTGACCGAAGGAGAATTAATATTGGAAGTGATGGGACGGAGGGGGATGCCAGGTTTGTGAATTTTGGGGAGTCCATAAAAACGTGGAGCTATGGAATTATAGGATATAAGGTTTCTGTAGGTAGGGTAAGTGATTAGTTTTAAATTTAAAAGGTTTTTGAGATGTTGATTGAATTGGGTTTTTAGTGAAGGAGTAGGGTCACGGGTTATGAGGATATATGTGGTTCAGTCTGATAGGAGTACAGTCATTTTATCATTATATTCAGAACGGTCCATTATGACTGTTTTGTTGCCTTTGTCTGTTTTTGTAATGATAATGTCGTCATGGGATTTTAGTAAGGATCGGGTGAAAGAGAGGTCTTTGAAAAATTGGAAGAATTTGAGGGTGGGTGTAGGAGGTAATTAGAAAGAATATTGGTAATGGAAACTCGTAAAAACTCCTTACTATCATTGGAGCGGTGGAAAGGGGGGTCATTGTGGATATATTCTAGATCAGTAAGCATTTCTGGAATCATTTTTTTGAATGAGGAGCTGGAGGAGGAAAAATTTGGGCCTAAACTTAAATGTTAATGACGTTGGAGGGAATATTTTTCGTTGGTTCTCGTTGCATATTTCAAATTTTATTTTTTATCGAGCATGTGCATTTCAAATTATATTTATATTTTACATTTTTTTTTTAGTTTATTTTCCTATCAAACATAATAAGCAATAACTTCAGTGAAAAGAATATTAATTGTAATTGTTATTTGAAATGAGCATGTTTGATAAAATATCCAAAACTGAATAAGAATGCTTAATCTAATAAACAGTCTTTATAAACGCAGAAAAGTTCAATAAGAACAGTAAATTGAAATGTAAGTAAATCAAAATCCTGATTGTAAATTTGAAAATATAGTCATTGAAAACTTCAACAGTAACGGAAAAGTGAAATGCACATGCGCGATCGAAAATCCAATTTAAAAAATGAAATTAGAACCCTCGAAAAACTTATAAACAATTCCTCTATCATAGAAAGCTTCAACAGCAATGGAAAATAGAAATGCGCATGCGCGACCGAAAATCTGGTGGTAAATTCAGAAATAGCGCCTTTGAAAACCTAGTAAACGATACCTATACCGATGAATTTAAAATACTAATAATTTAATAGAAGTGCTCGAGACAGAACATAATTCGGTAGTAAATTTGACATTAGCAACTTTGAAAAGCTAATGAACCATCACCAAATCGATGAAATCCCCCCTTTCCAAATAAATAAACATCAATGTATTTAAAAAATTTAAACTAGATACTTCAAATCAGCACCTAATATCAGCTATCTAATAAATGAAAAAAGTGTCGGAAGAATGAACCAAAATTATTTCAAAAGTCATGATTGTAATTAAAATAATTATTCTTCAATAATAAAATAAATAATATTGAATTAATTTAATGCATAATATTTGTCATTTATTTTTTGTATGCTTTAAATTGTTTGGTTGACATCCGCATGATGGTATAGAAGGATCAATCTAATTAGGGATTGATAAATTATTTGCCACTTCTATAAATTTGTTTTATGGAAAACTAGTTTCGAATGTTATACATTCATCTTCAGTTCTATAAACACACAAAAAATTCAAAAATAAGCAATTCAAAATATAGTTTGATATTATTATACATATTAAATTATATGGAATTTAAATCAATATTATAAAACATTTATGAATTATGAATTTAATTATGACAGGTACACCTTGATACAACATAACAGAATAAATTCAAGAGCATCAAACTGTATGGAAAACTAAGAAATAAGAACAGTAAAAATATCAGAAAAACATGCGTGAAACGCGAATTGTCCCTTCTTCCCTAGTTTTATTTTTTTGGTAGATAGATAGTTTATTGGCTAATACATACATCGCTTTAGCCATGTAGTCTGGCCCATTTGGTGTTAGTGCTATTAGTATAGGTTAACATAATCTTAACGCAAATATACATATGCTTCTATATAAATAAATTGCATTTTTTGATATACTAACTTTTACGATATAATATTTTTCAATATCATGATAATATATGACAATAATAATATATATCAATAAAAAGCTAACGAAAATTTTCACAATAGGCACAGTTTATCTAGAGCTTGATCTGCAAAACAATAAATATTTCAGGAACTGTACTGTGATATAAAAATAGAATCAAACCATTTATTTTTGGGAACCAGGGTAGTTTTGCTATAATTGTTTTTGCGAACCATTAAGCCTGAGTTTATTAGTGAATCAGAAATTGATGTTATGAAATTGTTGTACAGTTCATTATTGTTATTAGAATTCAAGTTCACGGTGGCAATACAAGGTACTGAGCACTCGAGCAAGCAAAATTAAGCATTTTTCTGCTTTAGCTATTTTTAAAATGTTTGTACAATTTTATTACATTTGATTAGGTTATAATTTAATTTACTTTTTTTGTTGCCCCATCACTAGTAATAGGCTTCTCTGCACAAGTAATATTGTCATGTCAGTCTTATTCTTCTAAACTGCATGAATTGTGTAATTTTTTCAGTATCTCTTTATTTTTTTTGTTATGTGTATAATCCTTTTAGTCAACAAACCTTTTTACCTAAAGAATACCTTAATCTTGCGATGTCAGCTCTCAGTGATATTTAAAAAAACAATGATGTCAGATATATGCTCCCTTTAATGGTTGGAACTAGGTTAAAAGTTAATTGGTAATATCTTTTCCATTTCATTATCCAGCATTTCCTAGCTTAGTTCTGGGACTATAAAATATCATTACATCAAAATTTAAAGTTAATTAGCTCTTCTACATAAACAAATACCTTTTGGTTTATTAATATTCACAGATAAATCAAAATCAGATATTTCTGCTGCATTTGATTATTTATCTTAAGGATCTTTAATGCACTCTTATCACTAGCTGTTATATCAAGTTGAAATAGCTTCATTATCCTTCTCTCTGATGTCAATACTTCCTTAGTTCTTCTTTATTCCAGTTCTTAATTTTTAACAGTTATTAGATTTAATTTTGCAGTTGCTCATATGCATATTTTTTTAAAAGGTTAATTAACTATTATGTGCTGAGAAACAAAATAGAATTAAAAATTAATTTTGAAAAAGTATGTAAGTTTGACTGCTCTGAAGTACGATACCGAGGCTTCATTATGAATAAACCAGATCTGAATGTCTGTGAAAAAATAGATTAAGACATAGTTCCTTATCCAAGAAGCGTTAAAGAATTGTGCTGATTCATTGGAGTACTAGTTTTTATTGACATTACATGCTAATTTGAGGATTGTATTAGACCGTTGATGTTACCTTAGGAAAGGTCTACAATGGTTGCAAACCAGAGTCCTTGAAGCAGCTTTCCCAACAACCATAATTTTACTTATTCTCAGACTAATTCTTATACTTGAAATTACTGCCATTGCTAATAGTTTGCGATTAACTCAAAACATTGAGGGACAAGATGGAGAATTCATATTTGGATGTAGAGCTGGGATAAAAAGAAAAAAATGCTTCTCTATCACATGGTCTATCATGGCTCAGCACTCTTGTTACTTGATTTCTCCTCTTGTTCACCTACTGCTTGCATGGGAAATGGCTATGGAAGAGATGCTTTTTTTTTTTTTTTTTTTCTCTACTTTAGGGCTTATACTGACAATTTCCTTTGTATATTGTTCTTGACGAAAATTGAAGGATGGAAGTCTGTTGCTGTGAAAATATTTAGAGGAAAGTAACTTATAACTTATATTGGCTATCTATGCTTACATATATAGTTGATATTAAAACTGTCATTGTAGATGATTACTATTATTGGAAACTGGTGGTTCTTAAAGAGATGTAACATTAAGTTATAAAGAATAATCATAATCTTACCAAAGCTGGGCATAAAGAAATAAAGAAAACGTATGACAGGCTATATAATCGTTTATGAAAATATAAGATTTGCCAATTAGTCTGAAATCATCCCAGATTTGACAAAATGAGTCTTTATGAGTATGTTTAATCTTGGGATAGGACATTGTTACAACTATCTTAGCAGCTAAGGGTTTCACTTCTGAATTGAAGTGATCTTTCTTGATTAAGAAGTAAAAGAATAAGGAGAGTATCTTCCCTCTTGAAAATATGCAGGGTGTCTCAGGAGAAAATGTCAGTAATGAAGGAAGGGATACTTTAAAAAGGGATAAAAAAATGTAGTTCAGTGCCACCAACCGCACTTTCTTATCTCAATCCATTTTCAATATATGATTTTTTAAATAGTTTTATGAGAAAGCTGCGTTTTTCCAATAAAGTTAAAAAAATTTCTACTGTTATAAACATTTCTCAGTTTTTGTCACCATTTTTGGAACCTAAATGAATTTCTTATAAGATAGCAACCAATTTGTATAAAAATATTACTTCGTCAGGAGATTATAGCAGCCCAAGTAAAAAAGAATAATTTTCAGAAATACTCAGTTGAATTTCACAGAATGAACTTTCTAGCTGCGACCTTGGGGAATTCGCAGAAGTTGCATCATTGTGTCAGCTTTCCAACGATATACCTGACTTTGCCAAGCTAGCCTAATTTTGAAGAGATATTTTGGTTGGTGAGTCAAAAAACATTAGATACCTATAGGAATACTAGGTTATTACAAAAGTTCTTGTGCATTAGTATAGCTTTATTTCAGATTACATATTTTAAACATAATTGAATGCTACTCTTCTAAATAAAGTCCATTGTTTTCAACTACGGCTACAACTTTCACCCATCTTTCTGACAGTAATTGGATTTGATGCCGGTACCACTCCTTTGGTTTTGAGGCAAAGAACTCTTCACATCCAATTTTTACGTCCTCGTAATTATTAAAGATCCGACCTTTTAAAAAATAAGCCTTTGATCTAAACAAACCAAAACCTGATGGTGCAATATCTGGGCCATACGCAGGATGAGGCAAAAAGTTTACTCCTTACAGTTCCGATAATTATTCCTTGGTCAAACGAGAATGATGTGTAGGAGCAGGAGCAAAATGGCTTGGTTTCTGTTGAGCAAAGTGGGATACTTTGCACTCAAAACTGCATAAACTCTGTCTAGCTGTTCACAGTAAAGGTTTGAGTCCACTACCCGACCATCAGTAACAAGCTCAAAATGCAAAGGACTTTTTTTACAATCTAGCATGAGTACCTGTTATTTTTTTTTATCTGGGTTTTGTTTGTTATCTCATGCCTTAATTTTTTTTTTTCCAAAATATTTTCTAAAGTAGGTTGCTACTGCAAACAATGTTTTTGTATCGAATAGCTTTTTTGTCCATTGATATTTTCCAGCAATATTTTTATACAAATTTGTTGATATCTTATAGAAAATTCATCATAGATTCCAAAAATGGTGACAAAAGTTGAGAAATGTTCAGTTACAGTAGAGGAATTTAGAACTTTATTGAAAAAAATGTGTTTTTCTCGTAAAACCATTTAAAAAATCATATCCCAAAACGGGTTGAGATAAGAAGGTGCAGTTGGTGGTACTGAACTACATTTTTGATAGAGTATCCCTCCCTGCATTACTGACATTTCCTCCTGGAACACCCTGTAGATTCCAAAAAATATGGAAACTTATCATATGCTGCATATATGAAGCCCTCTTATCCCCTAGTTGTTGAGGTCAGTGTTAGTGAATCACTGTTCCGTGACGGAGGGAAGGTGTGACCAATGCTGTTAAAGAAATTGTTTAGGTTGCATGAAGTAACCAATAGGGCTGATTAGCAATGTTTGTTTATCATTCTTAATTTTCACTATCTGTCTGCCTTGGCATGCCATTTTTCTGTTTTGTCTTTATATTCTTTTAAGATAACTGTTTTCATTGATTTATATTTTGTATTATCACATATTTATTAGTTATGTATTTCCATTTATAACTGTTTTCTTTGTTTCACATATTTATCTTTTTCTCTGTCCTTTAAATAATGTGCATATTTAATTTTTTATTTTTGTGTGAATAGATGCATGTAAATAGATGCCAGTTTTTTAATTTGTTGAACCAGCCCTTCACCTTGAGTTAGCATGTTTGGCTTTTCCATTATTATTTCTATGACCATTAATGGTATGTAGTACTTTTTTTTTTTTATATTATTAAATTTCATTTAGAATATTTTAAAAAAACAATAGTAATTATATAGTAGTCAGTTACCCATAGACCTCATACCTTTAATCCTTCATACTTTTCAAGTTATCTAGCTCAAATTAGATTATAACATTGATACAAAAAATTGTGTTGTGTGTGGGTGCTTGCGTGCTTATAATAGTAACAAACCCTTACGAACCCGATGGTCAATGCCGATAACACTAACAATCTTAGCCTACTTTTCTCCCTTTACTGAAACCCATTAAAACTCAAATCTTCTTCAAGGCCAGACTTCCAGAATCCTTCTGTCTAAGTTTTAGTCGACCCCTAGGACGTTTACCCACTGATATAGCACTGATTACTTTCTCAGTGATTCATTTGTTATTCTTTCTGACAAGTTTAAATGTTTTCTTTAAATGTTGTGAAGACATCTACTCTGACACAGAGTAATTCAATGTATGACCTGATTAACGATGAAACTACTAGTACTGTTTAGGGCCACATCTTGGGAATTAATATTAAATATTAATAATGAATATTAAATTAAATTATAATAATTTGAAATAATTAAATTAAATGTGTTAATGTTATCTGAATACACTTATAATAAAATCTTTTTATTACTATTTAACAATATATATATATATATATATATATATATATATATATATATATATATATATATATATATATATATATATATATACATATATATATATATATATATATATATATATATATATTGTAATATTTTTCACCTCCGATGTGGCCCGGTCGCTTCTCTAGCTGTTTTGATCTTGGACACACCACAAGGTTACCTTAGTTGTGAGAGGGATCACTCTCGGTCTAGTAATTCGCCTACCTACTGCTCTCCTCTGTCCAGAAGTACTTATTTAGAGGGGTGAAAAGATAAGGAGGGTGGAAAGGGTGTAGCAAACTCTGTAGGAATGTCCTTTCGACTATTCCTGAATAATAAGGGTCTTTGATTCATTCCCTTATTTTGTTGTATCAAAGTAGAATTCAGTGCTCTGAACATATCAGTAATACCATCATTGTCAGTATTTATTTTTGGTCGATAGATCGTTTCGGCTTGTTGTCCAATAGGGGTTCTTGTCCTTGTATCCAAATTTCTAAGGGGTGGCTTGCCTCTTGTGATATTTTTTTCAAGGATATCTATCCTGCTACTCAAGATCTTCAAATCTTCATCATGGGTCTCTATTATGTTTAATTCATTAATTTCATTTTTTATCTCTTCATTTCCGTTGGTAATAATTTATTTCTGTTAGGTTTTCACACTTTTCTTCAATGTGTACCTGATTTTGTTCTGTTAACATGGTTAATCTGGCTCCAAAATCCAGTTTCATACTATCTATTCTTTCTTCAAACCTTTTAAATTCTCCAGAGATTAATAGTTTCATCTCCTTAAATTCTTCAGACATTCTAGAGAACATCATTTCCATCCATAGTTCCATTTTCTTAGAGAGTATATCTCTTTGTTCTTTTTCTTCCATTTTAGGGTGACTTCTAGTCCAAAGGTCGGTTATTTTAATCGATCCTTTACAAGGGATGCCAATTGTAATATTTTTCACCTCCGATGTGCCCTTTATTGTCGATCTCTTCTCTAGCTGTTTTTTATCTTTGACACACCGCAAGGTTACCTTAGTTGTGAGAGGGATCACTCTTGGTCTAGTAATTCGCCTACCTACTGCTCTCCTCTGTCCAGAAGTACTTATTTAGAGGGGTGGAAAGGGGGTAGCTTGCCAGTGCGACGCTGCTCTTACCCAGTTGGGTGGCTGCCGGGGTTAGTTCCAAGGGATAGGCATGGACCTCGGCAGCTGAAGGCGCTAACTAAGCAATTAAGGAAGCCCGAGAGAGCCCGGGTTCGAGCCCGACTACCCGAGGAAGGAAGAAGGGAGGTCGAGGGCCGGGGTTCGAGCCCGACGATCTCGAGGGATCCTGAGGACCGGGGTACGAGCCCGACCACTCAAGAAGGAAGGAAGGAAGAGAAGCCGAGAGCCGGGGTTCGAGCCCGACTACTCGAGGAAGGAAGGAGAGAAGGGAGGCCGAGGGCCGGGGTTCGAGCCCGACTACTCGAGGAAGGAAGGAGAGAAGGGAGGCCGAGGGCCGGGGTTCGAGCCCGACTACTCGAGGAAGGAAGGAGAGAAGGGAGGCCGAGGGCCGGGGTTCGAGCCCAACGATCTCGAGGGATCCTGAGGACCGGGGTACGAGCCCAACCACTCAAGAAGGAAGGAAGGTAGAGAAGCCGAGAGCCGGGGTTCGAGCCCGACTACTCGAGGAAGGAAGGAGAGCTTGATAGCACAACGCTGCCTTTACCCAGTCGGGTGGCTGCCGGGGTTAGTTCCGAGGGATAAGCATGGACCTCGGCAGCTGAAGGCGCTAACTAATCAAGCATAGGAAGGGACAAGGTGAGAGAGAGAGAGGTATAGGTAGGGGAGGAAAAGAACACTGGTGGTCAGCCACATTCGGTCTTGCTAAGCTTCGACCCGAAGGTGTTCTGATTTGGCCAGTAAATCGGAGCTCTATTTATACCAGTGTGCAATAACTAATGGGTAAGCTCTATTTTGAGAAGTCTAACATATATATATTTTTCTTGGCCATATCAGCACACCTTTTGGTCTTATTTTTATTTTTATAACTACAATATTTATCATAGTAAATTTTAAAACACATTAAAAGTTGATAACTATATAACTTACATATAACATAATATATAACTTACATATAATTTAATTGTTGATAAAAAACAAGCCTACTAAAGTTCAGTGAGTTAGTTCACTTGGTGGTGGACAGATAGCGCTATCCACCCACTCCCGCGGTATACAGCCCTTGTCATTTCTATGCCAGCCCTTGACCAAGAAGGTTCTCGCCTGTTGCTACAGTGCGCCTAGTTCACCTGGCGGGCAGTAGATCGCACTGCCAACCATCTGCAGTCCACAGCCCTTGTTATTTCTATACCGGCCTTCAATCAAGGAGGTTCTGCTGGCTTGACTAACAGCTGTTCCGCGTGTTTATATAAATCTTTGAATCACATTGATTTATAGTATCTAATTAAAATAACGTGTTCTTTTAAGAGATATCACGTATCACGTATTAATTGTTAATGACATAACAGAAGGGCCTTTTTTTAAAGGTATTATCCAATAAAAGAAAAGGGCCCTTTTTTAGGATTTTACAATATATATATATATATATTATTATTATTATTTATCTATCGGGTTTTGTGATTTTCTCACATCCCGGTCCCCAATACGCCTTCCCTCCAATATCTTTTGTCAAAACAATCTTCTTCCGTCAGACCTCTAGCAGCCATATCTTCTCTGACTCCGTCCATCCACTGCTTCCGAGGTCCTCCACGTCTTCACATTGGACATATATATATATATATATATATATATATATATATATATATATATATATATATATATATATATATATATTAAAATAAAATACTGACCTTATTGATGCTGAAATTTCCCTTAAATATAACATCTCTATATTATTTTAATTGTTCTCATTTCTTAAGAATTTCTATAAAAAGTCTCCCAGAAAAGGTCTTTAACAGAGTCAGGCCTACCAAAGGAACTAAGAATTAATAAATAATTTTTCCATCAAAATTCTATTGTATTCCTAGCAGAGTTATATGGCATTTTGTCAGCTGCCACATGCTTGGAAGTGATAAATTTGAATTGGTCTGGTGTTACTATCTACTCAGATAGTCAATCAGATCTCTAAGCTCTCGAGTCTCCTAAGGTGACCTCCACGCTGGTAAGATAGTGTAAACAAGCTTTAGAATCACTTTCCTGCCTCAAGGAATTAAAACTAGTGTGGGTTCCTAGTCACAAAGGTATTATAGGCAATACAAAAGCACACCAGCTTCCTTGAAGTGTTGCTTAGCTCTCCCTTCTGGGGTCAGAACCCTTAATGTGTATTTCCAGTGGTCACTAACGTAAGGAGGCCCTAGACTAGGCTTGGAGAAATGAAGGCAAGGAATGGAGGGAATATGTTGGGGTCTCAGACAGGTCAAGCAATTAATAACAAAGACCTCAACTTCTAGAGCTAAATGGCTGCAAGAGTAAATAGAAATGAACTCTAATTGATCATCAGAGTACTTACAAGTCATTGCAGACTCAAAAGACATCTAAATATTTGTGGAGTGGTGGCTGATGAAACATGCCATCTGTGTGGATAGGCAGATTAGGAAAACCAGAAGGTTCAATATAAAGGAATAATAGGTTTCCATTTGCTATCTTGGGGCAGGCAAAAGGACCAACAGCCCACATGCGGGACTAAATCTGCCCACCTTTACCAGTACCAGTAATCATAAAAATTGAGAATGATTCTCTTTCGGAAACATTTCTAACCGATATGAGGCAATATAATGGGTTTGCCTATCTTGGGTGAGATCTTTCAGACACCGCCAATCAGTGCACCCAGCCTGTCCTCATTCGTAGCCTTGGGGACACTAGCTCCTAATCCAAACATGTTAACTTAGATAAGTTACCTTTCTGGCCTCTGAAAAATGGCAGCACCTCCCAGATTGTATAGGAAAAATTAGCCCAAATCGACCAATTTAACAGCAAAATTTTTACATTCATGAAACTTTTGTCATAACTCGTCGTGGTAGTAGGAATCGAGATCTGCAGAATCCACCCAAATGTCAGAGAGATAAGCCCCCACTAAAGAGGTCTAAATGGGAGATGGGATATTCACAAAATAACTTGCAAAATTAAGTCGCATAAGGTATCGATTCTTATATATATATTTTTTTTCTGAATGAAATGAGACCATTCCCATGATGATACAGTCAGTAGTTTAGAAGTTATTACTGATTTTAGGTAAAAAACAGAAAAGTCACTATTTGCGGCTGAACTATATACAGGGTGTGCCACAAGTCACAGGAAATTTTTAAAGAGGTGATATGTGACCTCAAGAGCAACAAAAAAAGAATTGGCTCCTGATTTGCCATAAAGTGTGGCATGGTATTAGGTTTGCCCGACACAGAAGTGTTTTGAGAATGAAATTCACTTTACATTTATTTTATTTGTGAAGTTTTGTTTTATTTCACAAAGAAGCTTTTTATTCTGTATTTCTGTGTTATTGACTAGAAACAAAGTGGATTTACTAAATTTCATTCTCTAAAACACTTCTTTGTTGGGAAAACCTGTGGGAAAACCTGTATGTCAATACACAAAATTAAACTTAATAAAAGAATATATTTTCCTAAAGTGGAATATCTGTAGCCCAGGAGGGGGCTGAGAAAAGCATTCACAAGTAAAGAGAGATTTTAAAATAATAAATAAAACTTTATTTGATTTCGTATAGAAACAAAAAAATTTCCTAAGGGTTTAGAATAGTATTCTCTTATTTTTTCTTAATTTGTCAGGGAAGTATTAAACCCTTCATAAATTCAAAAATATTTTATTTTTGCATTCTTAACATTTTAAGTCCATGTTGGCTCATCATCAGGTTCCCAATCAAATTATTACGAGTGTTATAATAATACTCTTAACAAAAGAGTAACGATATTACCAAAGTGATTATGCTTATTTTATAATCACCTAGTCTATTTCAGACCTCGTTATTAAAATAATTAATATTAAAAAATCCATTGGAATTCCTTCATCATTTCTGTTAATTAATGTTTTCACAATTAAATTCATTTATGGTTTCTAAGTTGAACAATTTGTGGTAGTTTTAATTATAATTTAATTCAAATTCCTTAAAATGAAAAGATTTTTCATTTATAAAGTTTTTATACGAAATAAGTAAATTTTTATCTTGTTTAAATACTTATTTATGTCTTAACTCTTCATTGTTCATGACTGAACTGTGCTCTTTCTGCTTGTTTATCTTTGTAGGCGTAATTCAACTTGTATTATTTTAGCTATTTATTTGTTTATTAATTAATTTATAAAATCCCTTATTATAGGTAAGGAATACACAGGTCATTACTTTTGTATCTTACAGTAGGACCTAGAATGATTGCTGACTTACCTGTCTTTGGGAAAGCTACGATGTCAGCAAATCGCTTGGATCCATCCGTATCTATGCAGTAGACCTCGTTGAAACAGACATTCTCTCTCTCTCTCTCTCTCTCTCTCTCCCTCTCCCTCTCCCTCTCCCTCTCCCTCTCCCTCTCCCTCTCCCTCTCCCTCTCCCTCTCCCTCTCCCTCTCCCTCTCCCTCTCCTCTCCCTCTCCCTCTCCCTCTCCCTCTCCCTCTCCCTCTCCCTCTCCTCTCTCTCTCCTCTCTCTCCCTCTCCCTCTCCCTCTCCCTCTCCCTCTCCCTCTCCCTCTCCCTCTCCCTCTCCCTCTCCCTCTCCTCTCCCTCTCCCTCTCCTCTCCTCTCCTCTCCTCTCCCTCTCCCTCTCCCTCTCCCTCTCCCTCTCTCCTCTCTCCCTCTCTCCCTCTCTCCCCCTCTCCCCCTCTCCCCCTCTCCCCCTCTCCCCCTCTCCCCCTCCCTCCTTGCACGTGTGCTAGTGTTTCAGGTTCTCTGTTGCATTTGTGACAGAGGGACCCAAACTCTCTGACCTGTCTGCTGACACCTGTGACTTCACGCAGGGGTGCATAATTGATATTCAGTTTCAGGTCATTAGACCATTCAGAACCTGAAGTATTTGCTTTTCAAAAATGTATTTTGTTCTTTAAATTGACAAACACCAATGCCGTATCACCTGCAATTAAATCTTCAATTCTTCGGCCCATTCTTCAATTAAATCTTCTCGTAGTGTCTGCTGTAGAGCTCTCATATTCCAATATCCCTGATCAATGTCCAATCTCTCGGCATTTTTGGCAATCTCAGCTAAATAATCGGGCATAGATTGGAACAGGGCATCAGGCACATTTGACAGTCGCTGGGCAATGGACCAGTGTTGTAGAGGAGCCTCCCATGGGTAGCGGATCAATCCTAATCCTGGATACCTCCTTGGAGCGTACATCACTGTGGAGGTGTTCATGGGGAGTCCAATAATGGCTCTTACACTCCTGCGACTGATGGTGTTGATTCCTTCTAATATGTTAGGATGCAGCTTTGTGAGGGACGCTGTTTGGAGAGGGTAGATAAGACCCGGGAACAGATATTGATTGACAATGTTTAACTTTCGCTTGGGCTTGTGCAAGCAAGAGTTTAAGAGCTTGTTTAAGTTTTCATTTAGCTTCGTCACCAAATTTTCTTTCAACTGTAGCTCTCCCGAGAATGAGCATCCTAAGTACTTAATGGCATTTCTGTGTTTCAATGTTTGGATGCTATCTCCATTCTCAAGAAAGAGCGTTGTTGTTTCCAGCTCTACTTTATTCATGACGATGCCCACACTTTTCCGAGGATTTATAGCCAAACCAATCTCAGTAAATGTCCTCTGGATGCTGCCAATCACTCTTGTAAAACATAAATTTACTGAACTTAGTAATAAATACTGTTTTATCTCAGTCATCTTCTTTTAGAGGAATGTTCCATAAAGCAGAATTTATATCAACAGTTGCTGTTGGACACTTTATCTATGGTATCGTTTATACTTTGAAATGTATAACACTCTGATATTATCAAGTTATTTAATTTTCAAAAAATACTGAGTATTGTTCTGCGACCATCTTCTTTCTTAAATGCAAGAGTTACCGGAGATGCAAATGGCGAATCCAACTGCTCTATAAGATCAGCTTCTAATAATATTTTAACTTGTATCTTAATCTCTTGTTCATCTGATATAGAATATTTATATACTTGAGAAGTAACCCATTCTTATCTTATAAACTTTTTTCAGCTTCTCTTGATTTCACTCTACCAACTTTAAATTTATGTTTAGCAAATACATGTTTATATTCTTCTGTTAATTCACAAATTTCTCTTTTTCTATATTAATGTTTTATGTGGTCTAGATTTATTCTACAATCTCTCATATTTTTGGTTTCATTAATATTGAGTTCAAAATTAACATCTGATTTATAAATTCTTTTATTTTCTTCAGTCTTCTTTAAAAATGCATTTTTAGCTGAATCAGTATTCAACCACTTATCGTTATTTTCTAATTTTATTATCTCATCTTTATTGAATCTTTGTAATATTTTTAAATTTTCATCTTAAGTAAGTTTAAATTTAGTAACGGCATATTGACCTAGGTTTAAATCATATGAAAAGTTATTATTTTTCATTATATGTGTCAAGATTATTTATTAAATTTCTGATTGTTAAAGTTATATTTGCCCGGGCAGCACTAAAATTCAACCCATTTATTGTCTTAAATACAGTCTTTTGTTTTATCAGACTTGTTTTCAACAGATTGATTACTCGTTGGAAATTAAACTTCCGTTACATTGGAACCACGTCAAGAAGGGGACATACGAGGCTACCAGTGCAGATGAAGCCTCAGGATCGGATGACCACTACGACGCTGTTTTATCTCATGAAGGGGTGGACATTAATGCTACCAGTTCTTCTCGTAGATCAACACGTCCACTATTAAACATCGCAGTTTGAGATCTAACAGAAACTGCTCTGATTGACACTGGCGCGACAAGAAGCATTATGAACGCTTCAAGGTTTTCCCAGTTACCTGGCAGCCTAATGAAGAGATTTTTAACTCCATCTTGATGAAGGAATGCTCACTGATATCCAAAAAAACTTTCTTTCTAATGCACTAATCAATCATGCAGACATCTTTGGAGAAGGGGGAGACCTTTTACCGTGCATACGATACAGCTCGAGGAAGGCGACTCACTGGGTAGTGCGGGCGTAGTATCTTCCTACAAAATGAGTCGCGAAAATAGATATTCTTAGTATGGAAATTGATAAGATGTTATCAAATAATGTTCCCCATTCGCTGCCCCTGTCGTTTTGGTGCCTAAACCTAATGGCAGTTTCAGCATCAATTACCGCAAACTTAACATTATAACCATCCCTGTTAGATATACCCTATGCCTCTCATTAATGACATTCTGCATTCGGCAAAAAAATCTATAAATACATTTCAATCTTAGACCTTCGAAGACAAGACTGCATTTATCTGCCCTCAAGGAACGTTCATATTTCTTCGAATGCCTTTCGGCCTTAGAAATTCGGGAGCGACATTCCTAAGACTTATTGATCGATTTCGATCATCTTTGCCGGAGGTCAACATGTTCGGATATATAGACTGTTAGAGGCTATAAACTTAAAGTGTATTTTTCTGAGGTACGGCTTACCACATGAAATTATATCAGACAATAGAACAGTTTATCAGCAGAGTGATGAAACAAGTATGCTCGCTCCATTTTGCGCATCAATCAGAAATTCATCCTGCTTTATCATCCCGAAGCCAATCCTGTCGAGCAACAGAACTGGGACATAAAAACACACAGGTGAAAAATATTCACAAATCATGGGATTCTAAACTCCCAGCAATTAGATACACCATGAATTCTGCCAAATGTGGGTGTACTGGATTTACACCCACATATATAATGTTGGGCTATGAGTTACGCTCAACAATCTAAATAGAACATGACATGCGAATCATTCAAACTAAATATGCATTCGTTCCCAAATTTACACCTTTCATACAAAATTTAAGGAAGACTCAAAATTGCCAGAGAGAGATTAATAAAAGCTCAAAACATCCATGCAAACCGAAAAAGACCTGGAGCAACCAAATATCTTCTGGGACAGTACGTTTGGGTATCTATCATCTGAGTAACCCAACCAAAGAAGTGACTAGTAAGTTGCTACCACGGTGCGACAGTCCCTATATATTAAAAGGAGATTAGGAAACACTGTGTACGAAATAGAGGACCCATGGAGAAGATCCTACGAATGTACAACCACAGAATCAGAAAAGAACACAAGGTCGTCAAAACGAAGCAATTAGCTATGAACCCTGTTTCAAAAGATCCTGCTATCAGACCAAGGATGGACTCCGCCAGCAGGGGGGGGTGGAGAAATGTAGCTAGATATACCTATTTGGAACATTTGTTTTAATAGTTTTTTAAATTAATTTTTTGATAAGGAAGAAGATTACAACTTATATATAATAAAAAACCGAGTTGTGTTTCGTGTTTAATTCGAGTTGTTTCCCTTCTCTAAGAACCCCACCTGCTATAGTTTCTAATTCTTTTATTTTGTTAATTAAAATAACTCTTCATTTGATCTATTATGTCTAGATTCTAGCATTGAGTTGTATTTCCGTAATGGAATGTTGTTAAAACATAGATTATCATCTTCATCGAAATATACTTTTCTCAAATCTTCGTCTACTTTAGCACCTAATTTTCAATACTTGTTGATTAATCTTTTTGCGAAGATAGCATTTCTAATTAGTTTTGTTTGGTTAATAATACCTTATGATATTGAAGATCCTGGTATTCCTCTGGTAGATTTAACCATGATTATTTTATGAAATTTCTATTAGTTGATGATCATTTTCGTCTGTTTTGATTATGTCTACAAATAATTTGGATTCTATTGTTTTTCGATCCATTCTTAAATCAATAACTGTAATTTAATTTATAATTTTTTTGAATAACTGATTTTATTAATCTGTGGAGATTAATTAAATTAAACATTAATAATTATACAATATGAAGTACTAATAACACAGTCTTATTGTTAAAGTAACCTTTATACACAATGCTCAAAATCTTTGGATAATCAGAAAATATAAATTCAATATTTACCCACCTTGTTCCTAATGGAATACCTAGCATATTTATACCTTTCATGTTATTAATTGAAACGTTTAGAAATATTACCTGACCTGGAAGATTGGCAGTACAATTAACAGCAAATATAATTGCAGGACATTTATTAACAAGCCTACTAGTATTGTTTAGATGTTCCCTAAACTTGTTTACTAGGAACTTTGTTGATTCCAACTGCTTTCTTTGATTTTAATTTTGTGATGGCTACTATGACTTCCTCTTTACTGGGTTTACTAATTTGCCCTTCATGAACAAAATGGAAGGGGTATTTGGTCCAAATACTGGATGCTAAAAATCAAAGTGTGTAATTTTGAGGTATTAATTATTATTTTAATTTTTTTTTAAGGTAGCTATCTAGAATACCATAATACCATAAAAAAATTATATAAATAGAAAATCATGCAAGAGACATATACAGGGATAATAATGGATCCCATCAAAGTTTTAAACCTGGAATTAGAGACAAAAAGAATATCCTGGCGGATGTTTAAACTTTTTAAATATGGTAAAAGAACACTTTGATGTTACTTTTATTACAGAAAACAACAATCGTTTCACATATTGGTTTGTAGAACCACTAATAAAAGAACCCTGTATGGAGGAAGTCATTCCTGAAAAGAAATTCTCTCTACTCAAATGTACCTTCAGGACTGTAGTCAGGTCCTGGATTACTATATTATTTTACTATCTAAGCTGAACCAAGACATGATCGATTTGATTTAGGATTGATCTGACATCCATATATATTTATCAATATATCTGTGTTTAAATGTAGTTCTTTTGATTATTAGATTTTCCAAGATAGCAAAGTTGGTTTGTCGGATCCCATTTTCATTTCTATATTTGTGCAAACATTCTTTATCAGTTGTCGTGTAACATACCTCCCCTTTTCCCCCATTTGCATTTTCATCTCCTAATATCATTTTCATACAGTGTCACAGTAGTTTATGGTGTATCCTCTCCAAGTCTTCATAAAATTCGTATCTCTCCTTGGAACAATACCTCTTGCAAAGCCTCAATATTTAATATGTATTCTTTAATTGTTTGTGAGCAATTTTAATCCACCTGCTGTATTGATACTTTTAACATTCTGTGTTCATTGGACCTAGCTGAGAGGAACTCGATGTTTCACAAACGATCTACATATCTGCCACCCTTGGGACGCTCTCCTTCATACGATCCATGAGGTGTGTGTGTACATTTGTCTGTGTGCGTGTGGGTGGGTGCTTGCTTTGTTGTTCACCTAATTGGATGTCTATAGCAATAAATTCTTGAGTTTTTTTTTTTTTTTTTTTGATGTTTCAATCCCTGTAAATAAACCTAGGATCATCTTTAGGACTGGAAAAAACAACATAAAAGAATATTATTTCCCATGATCAAGAATAGTTTAAAAATGTGTAAGGCTTAATTTTAAGTTGATCCCCGATGCTCCAGCTCAGTAATTACACTGACATCAGCACCACTAGGATAAAAAACAGGATATTGAACTGCCCTGTGGTTCCCCGCTCTGGGACTTATTATGTAATTAATTGACTAATAGGCCATTTATTTATTTACATAAGTATCCAAGTAAGTGAACAACAACTAAATATACACATTAAGATTGATTAAATATTTATGCAAGCAGACACATACACACACTCAAGGATTTTCTTAAATTATAGAAATACATTTTTACGAACTGGCTTACCAAAGAAGGATCATTTTTGACAATTCTTGTGCTTAAATTTTGTTTATTTTATGAATTATTATCAATCATAAGTTTCTTGTTTCTTATCTATTTGCCATTGTGGATTCATTGTGTTAAAATAATTGTTACATGCTACTTTAAATTAATTATATTATAATCTTATAATTAATATTGTAATTAAACATTTTTATCAGCATGACTAACCTATGTTTTCTTTAACCTAGAGTGACAAAAAAGATAAGAAGTTAGATCGTGATGAAGATAAACGTGATCCTCAATATATTCCTAAAAAAGGAAACTTCTATGAGCACGATGATAGAACGTCTGAAGGGTAAGATATTTGCTCCAGTTTATGTTTTCCATTCATTTTAAATTGTCTCTGTGCCTTAAAGCTATATTGTTTTGCATGGTACCTAAAAATTCAGTCATGTTAATAAATTAATTTACATAATGTAGGATAAGATAATATGTTCTGGGTGGCAGTAAAGAAATAGATTACAAAATAGTAAAACTATTTATTGTAAGCCAACATTTCAACACATGTAGGTCATTATCAGGGCTAAATGAACAAAATACAAAAATGATATTTACACAAAATGATATAAATATTAACAAAGCAAATAAAAAGATATAATGAGAAAAATGAAAAACAGTAATGACTAAAACAGTGATGAATTTATATAGAGTAATAAGGAAGATTAGGAGGGTGATAAGGTTAATTAATATACTATTAATCAATAATACTACTAACAGGGTGTCCAGCAGCCTCGAATTCATTGAAGATCGGGAACTCTGCTTGAATTTTTCGCATCGGGAAAAAATTGGGAATTATGCTTGAAAAACAGCCAGTCATCAGGAATTTTCAGTCCTAACAGCTCCGAGTTTCAATTTTTATATGTTCATCGGTTCGCTCCTCGCCCTTGAGGCCGAAAATGAAGTCACAAGGATAAGGATTTGCCAGAATTATTCCTATAATTATGATTATATTATTTTTCATGTAAAAAAAAGTTTATGAATAAAATTGTAGTGGAATTTATTCCAATAAGTGAATTTTATTTATTTGCTCTTGAAGTTGTTTTTGTACTGTAATTTCTTGTTGTACTTATACATATATACTTATACTTGTACTTATACATATATTTATTTTTGGCGTTGCGTTGAGCCCTCAGTGTAAGAAGTTTAGTAACAATTTTTCATTATCAAACAGGAATTCAATGAAATTCATTCTTAAGTCCGAATTATACATTTTATCATAAGCCGACCAAATACAGAATTTTATGGTTCCAAATTTGTTTTAAATTTAATCCAATAAATTGACGAAAAGCACCCTGAATTTTACAGTTCACAGCCTTGAAATTCTTGAATTTTTTCATGTTATATCGTTGGACACCCTGTACTAATAATCCAGGAAATTAATAAATTATAAATTAATAGTAATAAGTAAAGGAGTATTAAGAAGGCAGTGGGGGGTTATCATTATTATACATGTGGTTGAATCTTCAATTTATAGAAAAGCAAGCTATTATAAACATATATCTTTTATAGATAAATATGTATTAATCTATAACTAAAATATATATATATATATATATATATATATATATATATATATATATATATATATATATATATATATATATATATATATATATATATAATTTGAAAGAAAATATATATGTATATACATTTTTTTTTTCTTTCAAATTATATTATACTTTTTTTTTCCTTTCAGATTGTACTTTATACATATATTTATATATAGCATTTTCAAGTCAATTGTAACCTTTTTCATTCCAATTGTAACTTTTTCCATTTCAATTGTAACCCCAACCGGACCTGAATAAATTCTTCTTTATTAATTTTATTATTGAAAAATAATTATTTTAATTACAATAAAGACTTTTGAAATAATTTTGGCATATTCTTTCATAATTTTTTTTTTTGTTAGATAATTTATATTAAGTGCTGATTTTAAGTAGTTTAAATTTTTGAAATAAAATTGTTTATAAATTTTTGAAATAAAATTGTTTATAAATTTTTGAAATAAAATTGTTTATAAATTTTTGAAATAAAATTGTTTATAAATTTTTGAAATAAAATTGTTTATAAATTTTCATATATTTTTTATTTATTTGGAGGGGAAGGAGTTTGGATTTCATCGATTTGGTGATGGTTCATTAGGTTTTGGAAGTTGCTAATGTTAAATTTACTACCGAAATTTTTTTTGGGCTCAAGCATTTCTACTTAATTATAAGTTTTCAAAATGCTTCAGTTTTGGTATCGTTTACTAGGTTTCCAAAGGTGCTATTTCTGAATTTAATTTTGGATTTTCATACACGCAAGCACATATTGATTTTCTGTTGCTGTTGAAGTTTTCTAAGATAAAGGTAACTTTTATTAGGTTTTTGAGGATTTTTATAATTGGAATTTTGATGGCGCATGAGCATTTCACTTTTCCATTACTGTTGAAGTTCTCTATGACATGGGAATCGTTTATTAGGTTTTCGAGGATTTTTATAATTGGAATTTTGATGGCGCATGAGCATTTCACTTTTCCATTACTGTTGAAGTTCTCTATGACATAGAAATCGTTTATTAGGTTTTCGAGAGTTCCGATTCCATTTTTTGAAAAAAAATATCTGTCGCGCATCCACATCTTGTATTTCCGTTAATGTTTATTGTATGTCTACATGCACGATCGAAAACCTAATTTACAATATCGAATTAGAAGTTTTGAAAAACTAATAAACCGTTCCCATATGATAGGAAACGGTAAAACTTTACAAGAGAGACGTGTTATTTATTGTTCCTCCCGATCTTACCCAAAGGTGGCCGGACTAGCACACTCTAGCATCATTTGTGCTAACTAACTGCTTTGCATTCAATTTAACATTCGTGTTCATTGGAATTATTACTGCTTAAATTATATATTATTTAAAATTATTAGTGCTGTCGACTTCTGCTCATTACGTAAGCCCAAGAAATGAATAAAACAGCAACGGATCCTTTTCAGTTGAGGTCGAGGTCTTACCGTAATTTCAATTATTACTGCTTTAAATAGATCACAGCTGACAACTTCGGCTCGCTACGCTCGCTCAAGAGATAATCCAAACCCCAAAAGTTCCTTTTCAGTTGAGTTCCTTACTATAATTTAAATAATCACTCCTTTAAATTATTACTACAACTTCCCCAGATCACCGGAGGTCGACAGCACTAACAATTTTAAATAACATGTAATTAAGGCAGTAATAATTTTAATAATTGCAATGAATACGAATGTTACAATTGAATGCAAAGCAGTTAGTTAGCACAAATGGCGCTAGAGTATGCTAGTCTGGTGACCTTCGGGTAAGATCGGGAGTACCAGTGATAACGCGCCCCTCCTTTAAAGTTGTACCAAGGAAACTTCAACATTAACGGAAAAGCCAAATGCCCATGAATGATCGAAAATCCTATTTAAAATATCGAATTAGAAGCTTCGAAAAACTAATAAACCATTCCTATTTGATAGGAAACTTCAACATTAACGGAAAAACCCAATGCGCGCGCATGTGCGATAGAAAATCAAATTCAAAAAATGGAATCAGAACTCTCGAAAACCTAATAAATGATTCCTGTATCATAGAAAACTTTAACAGTAACAGAAAAGTGAAATGCACATGCACAATAGAAAATCCTATTGTAAATTCGGAAATAGCGCCCTTGAAAATGTAGTAAACACTACCAAACCAGGAAATTTTGAAAACTAACAATTAAGTAGAAATGCTTATGGCCGAACAAAATTTCGGTAGTAAATTTGACATTAGGAACTTTGAAAACCTAATGAACGATCATGAAATCCAGCCCCCCTCCCTCCTACCAAATAAATAAAAAATAATAATTTAAAAATATGTTAACAATTTTATTTCAAAAATTTAAATTATTTGAAATTAGGACTTAATATAAATTATCTAATAAACAAAAAATAAAAAGATGGAAGAATATGCCAAAATTATTTCAAAAGTCATTATTATAATTAAAATATTTATTTTTCTATAATAAAATGGAGTTTATTCATGTCCGGTTGGGTTACAATTGAAATGGAAAAAGTTACATTTGAAATGGAAAAGGTTACAATTGAATTGGAAAAGGTGACAATTGATTTGGAAAGGGTTACACAATTGAAATGGAAAAGGTAACATTTGAAATGGAAAAAGTTACAATTGAAATGGAAAAGGTGACAATTGATTTGGAAAAGGTTACAATTGACGTGGAAATGCTATATATTGTTTAAATAATTAAGCTGTAATCTAAAGTTCAGTTCACAGGGAACAATTTATAAAATTAAAAATATGATAAATAATAAAGGAAATTTCTAATTAAAATAAAATAATATGTTTTAAAATATCGGTATCATCGACATATCGTTGTAAAATATCGATATCATCGATATATCAGATGTAATAATATCGATAGAAAATATTTGTTTTACAAATCCAATATATCGTGTTTCGATATCCCTACCCTAATGTCAAGGTTTGTAAAGCTTATAAATATATAAAAAATAAATTTCCATAATTCAAAGGAATACAAATAAAACTAAAATATGATTAACTTAATAAACGAAATATCAGCTTATAGAGAGAGGGACAGAGAACTAGTGTGTTTTGAACTGTAATTTTTGCTGTAAAAAGTTCATTGCTAGAATGACATTTGTTGGAACATAGCATTTAAGAAATAGGCGTGAAATATTGAGAAAAAAATAAATAAATAAATATAGATACAAATATTGAGACATTAGGATGGAAAAATACTGTGTATAGTTCTCGAAGAACTGAATCAATAGATTTTAAAAAGGTGACATTTACAAAGGAAATGGTTATTTGGATGAATGGAGAAATAATAATAATCCTATACTATAGTACAAATGTAGAGGGAAATGTACATAACGCTGTCTATGGGCTATTGTTTTAACTTCCTTGCTGTTATAAATGTTGGCACAACATTCCAATATTTGCAAGTTATCAACACATTTCTTCATTTTTTTAACTAGTTCAGTTCCCAGATTATTTCTACTTTGTAAATGTTGTTTTGTCTTCTGAAACTTCATCCATTTTTATATTCTTCATCTTTCATAATTACCAGTGTTTTAGTTTTATCTGATCTAACTAGTTTAATATTTTTGTTATATTTCAAGAATTGTTTAAATTGTTAACATACGGTTTACAATAAGATCGAATATTTAACTGACATAAAAGTGGTCAATTTCAAAACTTATTTGGTCGGAATTGCAAATCATTACACAGATATAAGAAATAAGATAGATATATGACAAAATGACTAATAATGGCAACCAAAATAGTAATTTTAAATTAAAAGATAATACCAAGTATTGCTAGATAGTGGGGATGGATACATATCGGTATATACCTGGATAGGAATCGAGGCATACTAAAAATATGATAGTTATAATAAGAAAATGTAAAATAAGTATAGACAATTAAGACTAATAATAATAAAAATAATCTAATTACAGATAGTATGACAAATTTATAAGTTTTTTGATGCAAAGGAAAATTGACAAATGAAGGGTAAGGGGAAAAAAACCGATGTCACTTTTTTTTTCAATAGATCAGAATGAAAAGCTGCATTTTTACAGGATATTAGAATACGAAAAAAAACATGGGAGTTGAGAAATATTAGCCATTGAAGTTTCATTCATACAGTAAAATTATAAACAATTTTTTTCCCACACTCTTAACGTCTTGGAAAAAGCACTTTTTCATTCGGATCCCTTAAAAAAAAAGTATAAACGTAAGTAAATTGTTGTATATATTTATTGACTTAATCATAGGTTAAAATATATCACATGTTAATTTATGGTTATAATAGATAAAATTGATGTACATACATATAATGTTAACTAATCCTATGTAAAAACAAATAGATAATAGTATAAATGGTGATTGCACTGAGATGTATATCAGATGAGTTATATGTTTTAGACGAATTTTTTTTAAATGCACAATTTTTAGAAGTTTGAAGGTTTTATTATTAAAAAACTTGCAGAAGAATATAATATATAAAATATGGCTAAAAGCCTTCAATATAAAAATCTTTTAACATTTTTTTTTTTTTTCAATGTATAAGTCTTTTGTATATTTTTTTATAATGATTTATGGCTAATAAAAATATTTTTCTATAAATAATAATTATATTATTTCATAACCTTCTTTACAGTATAACATTTTAATAATTTAATGCACTGTTTCTTTGTTTTTTCATCCATTTCCTTTCGTTATATCGATATTTTTCTAGCGATTATCGGTGAATGTTGAAATATAGTTTTGTGATATCGCAAAATATCGAATATTGATATTTTACTTTCGATGTCCCAACCCTTCTTGACAGATGAACTTAGTTCATTTTTAAAAAACAATATTATGCATTTCTAAATAAACATATTTATCTAATCAGCTTAGAAATTGTGTATTATGTTACAGTGAAGAACCTTCAAATGGTAAAAAACATCTAATACCCAAAGCATTTGAGAGTAAGGAACGTTGGAGTCATGATCTTTATGAAGATAGTTTACAGTCACCTAAATCAAGAGAGGAGCTAATTGATCAATACGGGTATGATATTAGGCTTGAGGAAGGACCACCTAAGGCTAGGCGGAGAAGGAGATATGGGTAAGGCATTCGTATGTGACTAGGTATTTCTGTTGTTTTCTGATATAGTTTTATAAAATACCATTTCTTTATTTTTATTTCTGTATGTAGTGGTACACCATATTGAAAATATATGCCTTTCTGTGTGTGTGTGATTGAAAACATCCTTCTTTTTTGAAGTCTGTTGAAAACATGCCTTTACAGTGGAGTATAAAGAAAATATTGATTTATTTCTCACCAAAAGAATCCTATATTTTTTGACAATTACTCTCAAATATACTTGTCATTATTTTTTATAACATCATATTTGTTTCTCTGGGTGAAGATTGAGAGTTATTGTAGAGGATGAAATAGAGGAATAATGGGAAGCTTTCAGACTAATCAGGCAGACCCAAAATTTTATTTTTTATTTTCACTAATTAATTGAGAAAGGATTGGATTTACAAACCAGAGGCATCTACTGCAATTTTCAGAACTTTGTTTTGAAAAGCTTGTAAATTTTTCTGTTTCGTACAGGATGCTATATAATCAGAAAGGAGATCAGGTGGAATGCTCCAATTATTGTAGAATTTCATTACTCTCTTGTGCCTACTAGGTTCTCTCAATCATTCTCTTTAATAGATTAACGCCATTTGCTATAGAGGGCAATGGAAGGTGGCTTTCATCAGGACAGATCCACTGTAGATCAAATCTTCATCTTGAGAACCATCCTGGAGAGAGGCCATGATACAAACTACTCATACACTATCTTTTCGTTGACCTCAGAAGTGCATATATCAGATAGCAATAAGAAAGAAAAATTGTATATTTTCCATATACAATAAATGAACTTCCCTACTAGATTTATTTTCCTAATTAAATAAACAATGAGGGATGTAAGGTGTCAGATTCTCATACAGTCTGAGTGTTCCCAGGAGCTCTCATCGGATAAGGGATTAAGGTAAGGAGATGGACTTGCCTGCCATTTTTTTAAATTTAGTGTTGGAGAAGGTAATAAGAAGAGATGTGGGAATTCAGGCCCAAGGCAGGATATTTTCCCGATTAGTGCACGTGCTTGGTTTTAGTAGTTAGTGGTGCTAGGACATAGTTGCTAGATCCAAACTGGCTTTAGTAGAAGCCGTGGCAAATCTCATCTGGGCAGCATCATCTATGAGACATTCAATTAACCAAGCTAAGTCCAAATAGATGTACAGTAGAGTCACAGATAACAGTCCTTAAGTAATGGGATCCTAAACATTTGGGTAGGTTAAGGAGTTTACTTACCTCAGATCCCTTATAACTTAAGGAAATGATATGGCTGCTGAGATTAAGAAGCGCCTCATTGCTGCCAACAGATGTTATTTTGGTCTTCTCAAGTCCTTTTGCAGTAGGTTCATCAGTAGGCAAACCAAGTTTATTGTTTATAAGACTCTGACCTGTACTAAATTATGCTTCGCAGATCTGGTCAGTCTCTAAGTACAATGAAAGAGACCTAATGATCTTTGAACAGAAAATTCTGCAAGGTGCTTCATTTCATCAGCTTTCCAACCAACAATATACCCATATTTTCAAAGTTAGATTAGACTAAACTAGATTAGCTTGGCAAAGTTTATGAAGCAACTTTTTGAATTCTCTAAGGTTGTAGCTCGAAAATTCATTCTGTGAGTTTCAACCAAGTATTTCTGAAAATTAATCATTTTTACTTGTTTAATTTGATTATATAATTTTTGAGTGATACATTATCTTATAAAATATAAGGTTTATGCTACTACAAATAGGTGCTGATTTAAAAGGGTTGAAGTCAGTTGTTATATAATTTAATTTATCAAGGTATATTAAATCTTTTATACTTCATATTTTATATTTTCCTTCTATAATACGACATTTCGAGCCGTCTGACTCATTTTCAATTTGATCTACAAAAATGTTAACAATTTACAAATATTAACATCTGGTGCATTGCACACATGGTTCAGTCGCATCCATCTCCTTTTGGAAGCACTTGGCTCTCCATCTATTATCTTGTAGTCCTTATAAGATACACTGTATCTTTGCTAATACTGGTCTGATTGAGATAATTTTTTTTAAATATAATTTAATTACCTTTCATATGATTTCATACATAATTTACCATAAAATGCATACTTTTTGAGTTATGTGCAAATAAAATATTCTATTCATCATAACTTTTTTTCCTGCATTTCCTTGGTGATATACTACATACATGAAAAGTTTAAGTGCTTTAAGGAGAAGTATTTTGGCAAGTTTCATGAAAATCTTTAGAGCCGTTTTTGAGATAATTGTAAAACTTCCGGAACTTCCGGTTAGTTTATTATGATGAAAAAGTTGTAACATCATAGACATATTTAACTTAAGTACGTAATTCCAGTTTTGTACAACTTTTCATTTTTGAGCTAGGTTGTTCACACCAAAACCATTTTGCGATACTTGGTTATTTGGACTCAGGGGACCTTAAAACCTGTATTTCCTGTTGAAAGCATGTATTCAAATATTTTCACGATTACAATATCCTTTCTTTTATTATATATTTCATATATAGGTAAGAGAAAGTATAATATCCAAATATCACAACACTTCAACAATTTATTTTAAAAATTTTATTATAAAAAAGATCACCAAAAACTAAATATTTCAATTATATACAATATTATATTATAGTTACCTTATTTATAGCAATTTTTTTATATATATGTTGTTTTCAAAAATATTTCAGTATTTCAAAAATATTTTACCTTCATTTATGTTAAAAATAAATTATAATAATTTAATGAAGATCTTGGTGTTTTTATGTTTTTATTTTGTAATGCTAATCTTTTTATTTTTCAATTTTGGCCTTTTCATTATCTGTAAAAATTTAATTATTATATATATGTTTAATTTGAGGAAATCAAAAAACTTAAATAGGATTATTGTGCCTTAATGTATTAGGACTAGTTAAGATTTAAGTTCTAATGTTATCATTATTAGTTTTATTTCCTTATTAGTCTCTATTATAATTTGATTTAAAATGTTTACATAATGTCCTATATTTTTTATATAAGATTTGAAATTTATTACTCTATTTATATTTTTAGTTATATATATTAGGTTTTTCTTAATTTATTGTTATTTGCTGTATTTAAAATTTCAATATTTCTGGAATCGAAATGATTATTTGTTATACTATGTTTTGCTAGAGCCGTTGCTTGAACATTCTTTGCATTTTTAATGCTATTTATATGCTGTTTCACACGTTTATTTAAATTTTGTGAAATTTCTCCAATATATTAAACATAGATGTGAGCATTGAACACAATTAATTTTATATTGACGTCTTTCTTATCAGTTTTTTTTATTTTATCTTTCATATTATTGAAATGTTTATTTATCTTATTATTTTATAACCCAAAATTGATTTTGTGATCTTATTTGTTAAAGGCATTTTTGATTTTTCCTGTCAATTCTGGTATATATTTTAATTTATAGTATTTTTTTAGTTTAAGTTATGTTTTATTGTATTGTCATTGTTCTCCTTAATAATTTTTTCTTCTTTATTTAATTTTTTTAAATAATTTGTAATGATACTTTTATTTTTATTATTACTTTTATTGTTTTATTGTTTATTGGTAAAATATTATTTATGTTATTTACATTGTATATTTCATTTTTACTATTTATACCATAGATTATTTATTAATTTTTATGGGTAGAAATTATCGTCTCTACATATAATACGGTACTATAGATCCCTTTTCCGGCTCTCAAGAGTGATGGATTTTGACGAAAGAGGTGTCAAAAGAAAGGGAATTTCACGGAGAAGTGAAGAATCCTAATTTCAATTCTTAAATTCTTACTAGGGCTTAAATAAAAGTGATGGAAAAACTGGAAGGTTTCAAAATTCTTACGGTAGTGAGTCGGCGGATCGAGATGGAATGGGTCCTTTTAAGGATTTCAACATGGGGCATCAAGATCGGGTATACTAGCTAGTTAAAATTTTATATTATTATTTTTAATATAAGTCTTGTCTGTTAAGATTATTGCTTTTTGATGAAATTTTTAGCCATATTTAAAAATTGATTTTTGGGATGATTTGAGTAATAATTTAATATTATATCACTTCTATTTTCTGTTCTGACCCAGTAAGTTTTGTAATTATTGCTATTAATTAATATGTTTATATCCAAATATCTTATTCTATTATTTTCTGTTTTTTCTATAGTGAATTTTATTCTTTTGTTTGCTTTATTTATTAATCCAAATAGTTTGTAATAATAATTATTTTTTGTAATTATTAATAAACCATCTATATATTTTAGAATCATTATTGATATCTCATCTATTTTATTCATTTAATATTTTGTTGAGGAAATAACCATTTAATAATAGAAACAATCTATTTCCCATAATTAAACCTTTTAGCTATTTATAATAATTATTGTCAAATTTAAAGTAATTGTTGTTTAAACATAATTTTATACCTTCTATAAAAATATTTTTATTTTTAATGATAGTTTGATTTTTTATTATCTGCCAATTTTCCTCAATGATCTTAATGCATTCATCTAATGGAACGCTAGTAAAGAGCTCTTTCACATCAAAACTCACTATATTATATTTTATATTTTTGTCCAATTTGATGTTTTTTAATTTATCTATTACTTTATCAAATTTTTGACATAAAAATTAATGTTATTGTTTAAATTCATTAAAGCCGGTTTAAAATTTTTTGAAAAATTATCACTTGATCCGTTAATGCTGTTAACTATTTTTATTTTTTATAGGCCTCAAATTTGTATTTGGTTAATAATTAAACTTTTTGCAGATAATGAAAAGACCAAAATTGAAACATAAAAGTCAGTTGGCGTACGTATAATGGTATAGAAGGATCAATCTAATTAGGGTTATCAATCCCTTATGAAACAAAAGATTAACAAAATAAAATAAAAACAACACCACCATCTTCATTAAATTATTATAATTTATTTTTAACATAAAAAATTAAAATTTTTGAAAACAATCTATATAGAAAAAATTGCTATAAATAAAGTAACTGTATTTTGATGTATTATAATATTGTATATAATTAAAATGTTTTGTTTTTGGTGATTATTTTATTATATTTTTTTAAAAATAAATTGTTAAAGTGTTGGAATGTTTTTTTAATGTAAATTGATAGCAATGTCAAACGGCCACGTCTGCAATTCCTTTATTTTATGCTTGTGGAGATAAAGAGGAATAATATAATTTATTTATTTTTCTGATATATTTCTATTCTGTCATAGAGACAATTTAATTTTCCTTAGCCAGTACTTATCAAGGTGAATAAGTATAAAACTTTTTTCTTTAATTTTTTTTCTCCATTATTCAAATTCATTTTTTTTCATTATCTAAATCGTAAATTGTGTATATATCTATAATGATTTGACTTATTCATTTACATATATTTAATTTAGTTACATCTTCTGGAAGCAACATTTTTTTTCTTATCCTTTTTTTTTTCAAAAGCTCTGTGGATAGACTTAATTTTACTTTCCTGTACATTTCAGCCTTCCACCGGCAGCCTGTGTGTCATCACTAAGTAAATCACCAGGAGCTGATTTAGGTGGACGGTTTGTTTCGACTTCTGAAAAAATAGAGTGATGCTGTTACCATCTTGCGGTTATTGGGACAACTAAGCCGCAAGCCACGCTATCTGTAGGAGGTAAAGGAAAATAGAGGGATTAAATAGTCTATTATTGAAGTCAACGTTGCCAGACTGTAATTATAGACTTGATACCTAGGTTTTTTTAATATCAAATGGCTGAGTAGTTCTATAAAGCTGTCTCTATATCATAGGGTGAAGAAAAAATGAGAGAGAAAGGAAGAGCAGGCTTCTCAGAACTTGCGAAGGAGTGAATTTCCAATCAATCCCTTTCAGAGCATTTATTGGTTACCGACACCTTAATTTCTTTCTGGAACTTGAAGACTTCTTTGAAGAACTTAAAGGCACTGATGAAATTGGTCTGATGGTCAGACCAGATAGTCCTTGATATACCATTATGAATGAATCTAAATGAATGAATACTAAATAATGAATGAATACTAAAAATGAATCTCTCCAGACAAGCTATGAAGGCGGATGTAGTCAGGTAGCTCACCAACTCTAGATGGAGTGCCTTGCTGGGCATACCAATGAAATGACCAGTCTGAGCAAAGGCTCGAATATCTTCAAATCTTCCTTTGGGTAATGGTACCATTAGAGATGCTATTAGTTTGTCCCTCAGGATGCAATCATGAGCACAGCGCTGAATCCCTTCCCCGATTATTTTGGCAGGTCTTAGGAGCGCCAATGTCAGGGCTGGGTCTGCATGGAAATGGTTGGGGTGTATGGAGTCAATGATCAGCAAACAGTTGGTTTCCACAGTGTAGAGGATTTGAGACGCTATATACTTCAAACTTTTCTAGCTCATGAGTGGGAGTGTGAAGCCGTGAAAGGACCATTTGTGAGTTCGTGAAGCAGATGACATCCTACGGCATTTGCAGTATGATAGAAGACACCTAACGAGTGAAGAGGAGAGCGCCACATAGCTTAAGACGAGCGATGGAAAAAAATTGTAGTGGTGCTATCTTTGACTTAGCTTTGATGAGCAAAACCTTTAAGTCATCTTCGGGACTCTCAGAGCACAGATAAAGTATTGCTGTATATCCTCTGGTGGATGCATCACAGAATGCGACTAGTTGATGCTTGGTTTGCTCATTCAAAATGTTGCAAGGATATCGAGGAAAGAATTTGCATATCCACCATCAATGCCTTCCATGCGTCACTTAGCTTGGCGGGTAACTCATCATCCCAGCCTAGACCAACCTTCCGAACCTTTTAAATAAGTAACTTTGCCGTGAATATCTCTGAAATTAACAAACCCAAAGGATCGAAAATCCTAGCCACTACTAAAAGCATTATGAGCTTGGTAACCTGATCTGAGATGGTAAGGTGACATAGGAGAATGAGTCCGTGGTCAAATTCCAGAAAAGACCAAGAATTTTAATATTATTGTGTCCTGGGGACTAATTTCACTTGTTCGCTGCTGAATGACCACACATACCTATAATTGGTTACTCGGTTTGAGGCAAGTGAAAATTGCATGCATTCACCCTTGACCAACTATCGCATTACACAGAGAGCCTAATAAGAGCTTGATCTGATTCTGTAGGTAACTGTATTTTGCTCGAACCCGTGAATTGCTTGTGAGGTTTCATTGCACCACAGAATATGCTGGTCTTTCTGATTATCCTGACGCATAACGATCTGCCTGTACTTCTTCACAATGCCGGCACAGACGGCAACTGCGTACTGACTAAACCTCGTGAGGATCATGTACAGATCTCCCTGCTACCTAGGGCTAGAATTCAGCAAATCAACAGACTGTGGCCGATTGAGTGACAGGAGGCATCAAACATTACACGTAGCTTGATACTATGCGGATGTCACTGTCAGGGTATCAGATAAGCTGAATTGTTGGTTGAAGAGGTAATCTCCCTCTTGAAGGCTTTGTATTTGTCAGAGGGTTGGGTCCCTTTGGAACTTACCACAGATCTACCATGGTCAGTGCGGTTATGAGTCTGAACAAAATGTTGTTCACTCTGAACATTGTCTGGATCGGATCGGTCCACTGACATGGGCTCCTCAATCTCCCAAAAAGCCTTTAGACGGCTACTCTATGGCCTTTATGAAGGCAATTCCAGCACACTTTGCATGTCCTGACTTGCTCCAGCCTCTTCTCATGTGGTAATCCCCGAAAGGTTTCACACTTGGAAAGGGGATGATTGCCCTTGCAGAGGGGACACCTAGACAGCGCACCATTATTGCTATTATGCACTTTTATCATTAAAATTCTTGAAAGAGGAGCCTGAGTCATTAGTAGAATATAGCGCAACAGAACTGTGTTTAACAGTATTTTTTTATGGTGTGAGCTGGAGCCTTATGTAGATAGTCGTCGACGTTCTATAACATTTTTCCACGAATGGAAAAGACGATATGGAAGAATTCCATATTGGAACTCCAGTAGGAAATCGGTAGGGTACTTAAGCTTAAATGTACGAAACTGCCAATGCTGTCTGCCATGCCTGTTAAGAACAATTTGTATTTCTGAAGTTCACTTCTTGTCGGTTTGGGGTCGAAATCAATCATTTGATGGACAAGCGTAATGAAGGATTTTAATAAGTTTCCACCAACCTTTTCCATGCTAAGTCGTATGAATCTTCTTGTTCTTGTAGGTTCCGCTCTAATTTATTGTGGGACAAGAAGTGAGTGTGGTATCTTGTGCCCTCCTTGGGTTTCCTCAGAAGGTAAACACCTAGCATAAGAATCTCTAAGGAATATTGTTGAATTACCCTAGAATATTCTTGAAAGTAAGACTGGCTAGAATTAACAATATTGTGGAACAAGTGTTAACATATAGTGCTGCTATAAAAAAAAAAAAATAGCACATGTATCTTTATATATCTGGAGTGATTTATGTATAGAACTTACGGTGTGATGTAAACATCTATTTTAAGTTAGGGTGTAAGGTGTAATTTGTTACTAAATAATGAATGAATTAAAACTATAAGAACTAATGTAAGTGTTGAAGTTGGCTGTATTTGTTCTTAGGATGCACAGCAAAAAAGTATTAAGTTGATTTGAAAATTGTAATTAATAATCATAATTGCAAAATAAGTATCAGTTAAATTTAATTGAAAGAGCTCTGTGCATGAAGTATTTTACAAAATTACATAATATTACATAGTAATAGTTTTCTTGCCCATATATACAATGAAATACTATTCAAACTTTAGTTGCAATGAATTTTATAGGTTTAGCACACACAAAAGACCTTTGTTAAACTCTTCATGAAGGTTACTTAATATTGACCCTTGAAAAATATTATAATAGATTATTAAAGAATGAATCTTAAACAATGAACAGGGTGTCCAGCAGCCTTGAATTCCTTGAAAATAATTGAAATTGGGAAAAAATCGGGTATTATGCTTGAAAAACAGCCAGTCACCTAATAATTCCATTTTTCCATCAGCACTAAGCAAAAAGTATATACAATATTGAGAAGATGGTTGATATTGTTCCCTTTACCATCTCTAATTCAATGAAAGCTAGAAAAAGCCTCCTGCTACTAAGTTTGTTCATCTGTCCCTCTCTCTCTAACAAGTACTCATTCTGTGTTTTGTCTTACCTTACCGGGTCACTCTACCTGTTGCTAAGAGAACTAGAGATGTTATGGAATGGTAAATGATGTATTAGGTCCGAGCTTCAATTTCTTATATGTTTACCGATTTGTCCCTCACTCATGAGGCTGAGGGTGGAGTGACAAGGATAAGGTGTTGCCAGGATTCATTTTATTCCTATAATTATGATTTTTTTTTTTGGTTATTTGATTTTTGGTGTTTGTTTTACATATATATATATATATATATATATATATATATATATATATATATATATATATATATATATATATATATATATATATATATATATATTGCATTGCTAAAAATAAAAACTAGAAAATACAATACAAAAAAAAAAATGTAATTGTAAATAAATTTATTTTATATTACAAAGCAAAAAAATTATATAAATAAATATATATATATATATATATATATATATATATATATATATATATATATATATATATATATATATATATATATATATATATATTTATTTATATAATTTTTTTGCTTTGTAATATAAAATAAATTTATTTACAATTGCATTTTTTTTTTGTATTGTATTTTCTAGTTTTTATTTTTAGCAATGCGTTGAACCCTCAGTGTAAGAGGTTAAGAAACAATTTTTCATTATTAAGCAGGAATATAACCTTTATAATTATTCAGATTCATTCTTAAGTCCGAATTGTACATTTTATCTTAAGCCGACCAATAAAACATTTTATGGTTCCAATTTTGTTTTTAATTTAAGCCAATAAAGTGACAAAATGTGCTTTGAATTTTACAATTCACAGCCTTGAAATCCTTGAATATTGCTTGAATTTTTTCTTGCTTTATCGCTGGACACCCTGAATAAAATTACTATGATGTTTCCTAATTTTATGCTGTTATAGTGGACATTACACCTATGGAAATTAAAATACATAAATTATAAGGCTGATATACTTCTTTTTTCTTGAATTTAAGATCTGGTAAATAGTGCCTGCAGGCCTCCTCTTCCTCTCTCTCATTTCTTCTTCTCCCTATGACGGTGAGGCGGCTTCTTGGAACTATTCTGCCATTTGATATTTATAAAAACAGGTAGTAAGTCTTTAAGTTCAGTCCGGCCACGTGGGCTTTAATAATGGACTTTTTAATCTCTCCGTTTTCCTTTACCTGCTACAGATAGTGTGGCTTACGGCCTAGTTGTCCCAATGACCGCAGGATGGTGACAGTGTCACTCAATTTTTTTCACAAGCCGAAACACCTGAGCTTTGTGTACTAAAAACTTATAGGACAGTCACCAAGCACCGACCATACATTTGGTTTATTGGATTTTGGATAATCAGGACATGCACTTATATTTCTTCACTTACTTTTAATTTATACACATTCATATTTCTTAAGAAATATTTTGTCTACACCATAACTGTAATTTAATTTTTACCTATAATCCATTTCCGGTTTTCTAATTCTATATTAACCAATGATTCCTTATTCAATATCAAAAGTTTATTTATCATTATCTATATTTTTAACCAGCACTATATAATAATTTTTTCTTGTCTTCCCCCTTAGATGGTTATGCCTATCTAAAAGAGACAGTTTACTCACATCTGGAAAGTATTTTCTTGTTCTATTTTCTTCTGTTTGTAGCTTTGATCTTACCTTTCTTTCCTGTGGCTCTTCTGTCTCATTATTCTCATCATATTCATTATAGTTTTAGGTAGAACAACAATTCTTGTCAGAGTTTGGCATATTTGTATTCGTAAATACGAGTACTAAATTTATTCACAAAGATGGTTCCCTATGAATATAAATATGAATGTATTAGTATTAAAAATAAAATAAGGAAATATAAAAAAAATAATATGTGTGTGTGTGGGTGCGTGCGTGCTTGCGTGTGAGAGTAAAGATTTTATGTGAAATCAATATATGTATATAATAGTGAAGATTATGTGAATACACAGTGTTTATATTAACAGTATTATATATATATATATATATATATATATATATATATATATATATATATATATATATATTACTGTTAATATAAACATTGTGTATTCATATAATCTTCACTCACTCACACACACACACACACCTAAGGGTGTTACAGTCATGTGAGAACCAGAGTCTCCTCCATTATTTTGCTTTATTCCACTCCATCAGCTACTTTGATACGCCATCGTCAGATGTTACGTTGTTGAAAATCTTCCACGCCATCCAACCATATTTTGTGAGGTTTACCCCTCCTTCTTGAACATCCTGGATGACCATATAGCATTTGTTTTTATAATCATGACAAAGGCATCCTTTCCACACTCCCAAGCCAACCTAATCTTCTGTTCTTAAAAACCCTTACAACATCCACTTTGGCAAATATCTCTCTCAGTTCGGTGTTCGTCCTTATCCTATATCCATTACTCTCTCATAGGGGCCCAAATATTTTCCATATAACTTATAACTTCTCTCCCATATTCTGAAAACATTTTCACTTGCAGCAGTCAACACAGGTTTCACTACTGTATGTTACTGTAGGCCTAATTATAGTGTAATATCAGTAGCTTAGCACTTCTGGACAGAGATGGGCATAATCGTGCTTTTTTCATGATTTCTCTGCTCTGAAGTGATTAAAATACCTACTAAACTATAATTAATCGTAGTTAATAATTAAGTCATATGCTTAATAAAATAGGTAGTTAATAAAATGACAGTGTTAAAGAACAAAACATTGTATTTAAAAAACATATTTATAATATACAACACATTACAGTAGTATTAAATCTATAACATACTCTATAAAATAAAACAGAAAAATTTACAGTTGGGAGGTGAACAATTTCACAACTTTTGTTGTTTTGATGTACCAGCTTCGTAAATTTCAATATGATTTAATTATAACAGTTGATTATTAATTCAGTTAGTGGAGTATGATTATTAAAGCTTCGAAAAACGAGAAATCACCATTTTGTGACTTTATTTTGGCTGAAATAGCTGTTCCTACGAAGAATACTAATATAAAATTCATTATAGTGAATTTAACTAGTTTTTTTTTAGCACTACCTAATAGACGTCTGTATGTTTAATGGTTTCTGAGATATCAAACTTTTCACAAGATGTATAACATTTTCAGCGATTGTAGCATGATGTTAAAATCCTGTAAAATCTGTTAATGCTGCTTTAGAGTGATAAAGATCACTAATATTAATCATACATCACTAACTGAATTGATAATCAACTGTCAATAGCGCTGGTCGACAAGGTTTTCTTCACAAGAAATCTGATTAGTGACTCTTAATGCATTTTTTCATCCTTTATTCAGATACGTAGTCAGAATTTTTCTAATTAGGGATTGATAAATTATTTGCCACTTCTATACTTACTTTATCAATCCCTAATTAGATTGATCCTTCTATACCATCATGCGGATGTCAACTCAGAATTTTTTCATAAGGCATAGTTTTCATGTGACAGCCACTTTTTAAAATCTGATTTTAGCATTCTCTTTGATCTGTCATGGGAACCTTTTAATGTAACCTTCCCTTCTGTCATAGGAACCTTTTAATATAACCTTTCTTTCTGTTTAGAAGTGCATGGTGTATGTTGCGTTGTAGTGTTTTCGTTTTTTCTTCATGCCGAGAAAGTGGGTAAATCATGCAAATAATTTCTGCCATATTTGTGGTCAGCTGACCTTTTAAGTCCCAGAGGCAAAATTTCACGCACTTGTAAAAAAGTGTTATGAACTTTACAATAATTCATTATCATTGTATAAAATAAAAACTTGTCCAATACTGGTACTATTAAACACACAGAGCTCCTATTAAGCCTCAAAGTTTATCAAATTTACTCTCCTGTAAAAAAGGTATGCATAATTTTTTATGTGCAGTAGATACTTCCCAAGATATTGAGCATTGAATGAAAAATTAACAAAAATTTTAGGATTTTTCTTGAATATAATAAACTATCGGTCATCTGCCAAGGTCACAAATTTAGATTTAGATTTTCGATCCATACCCAAACAACATTCCAAAAAATCAGAACTACCTGACCGATAGTATTTTGAAATCCTTCGTTATCTGGACTATGAGTCAATGCTGTGAAATTTGGATTTTTTACAATTTGCGACATTTTGAACTATCCTTGTTTTTAGAATTTTTGATGTTTAGTCTATGCAGATTCTATTGCAATTTTCACAATCTAGTTGATATACTATAGTTTGTTTGTCAAAATTATCGATTTTGTCTTTCATGTTGGTTATATAGCTTTGCAGTATGTTGTTATTATATAAGCCAAATTTTATATTTTGCTGATCATGAGCAGTAAATATTTTCTTTATTTCATCTGTTAGGAATTATATTGTATTGATATTGTTTACAATATCAATATTTGAGCAAATAAAAGAATATTCATTCATAAGATTATGTGAATACAACAGTATTCGTATTCGCAAATACAAATATGCCCAACTATGGCTCTTGTTTTGCATCATGCAATTTTTAAAAAAATTTATCACATTTCTTACCAGATCTTTTCGGACTTTCCTTATTTCTTTTTTATTCTGTTCCACTTTGGCTGCTTGAATTTATTTTACTTTTCTTTACTCTTTTCTCTTCCTCCATATTATCTCCTACTTCTTTTTGATTCATCTCTTTGGAATTAATTTGATACTACTTGGAAAAACGCTTCTAAAAAACTCAATACTAATGCCTAGCTAAATTTAAATTATAATTCAAAAGAGGTTATGATAAATTTTGAATGTTATTGAAGTTTAAAACAATAAATCAATGGAAACAACCTTTTTTAAATAAAAAAAGATCATTCAAAGGATAGTTAGTCTTACTTCTTCTTGTAGATAGTTAGCCTCACTTCTTGAAACTTAGGGTGACTGCTTAGGTGGGTTTATCATCAAATTGTTAATCTCTCTAATTATTATTTTTCAATAATTATTACTTCTTAATATTTTCATTGTAATATTAGACAGTAAACTTTTTTCTTTTCTTTTTTTTTTGCTCATAGGCGTGGGCCTAATAAATATACAAGACGATGGGAAGAAGAAGAAGCCTATGCTAAGAGTAGGGGTTCTTGGAGAGGACGTGGTCGTGGTCGAACTTCTAGAAATAGTGTTGAAGATTTCCCACCTCTACCTGAGTAAGTGTTCAACCATTGCTTGAGTTATTCTTTTTTATTAAGAAAACTATTGAAATGTGTTTGCAGTAGTGGGTGCTTCTAAAAAAAATGTCAATTATAGTGAACTCGAGTATTCCTTCGAATGGATATGTCTTATCGATGATTTTTTTTAAATTTATTATTACCTTCTTTTCATCTCCGTTTACAATATTCATTAAAAAATACTACCATTTCCTTCTATACATTTTTTTTTGTAGTCTTAAACCTCTCGATTATCATTACCACCACCTATAGCGATATCAAATTCAGGTAAAACCTTTCTTCTGAGAACTCTGGATATATTCTTTTTATGAGGAAAATCTTGTATGAATAAAATGTCATGGTACGCTCTCTTCAGAAAGTTTGTACTAAAAATTTTTTCATTCCTGCGCATCTATCAATATTTTCTATTTGTGTATCCCCAAGGGGAAATTTCATGCAACCTGAGTGATAACTTTGTACAGGCAACTCTACCCAAGCATGGGACACAGTTTTTTGGCAGCCTACTAACAGTCTATGTTCAGTTTTTTAGGTGGAAGGGTAGTTGTCAGGGGAGTATGTTTATGACTTTTATTATCACACTTTTAATCCATTCATTATTGTTCTTTTAAGACATTATTATTTATTTTCACTGTTTTGCCTACTACTAATAGCCTCTAAAGTGTGCTTTGGTTTTCGAATATCTGCCTAACAAAAAAATTATTTTCATTAACATCACTTCAAAAATTGGAAATTTTGAATACCCGGCCCAAAATTTGTAGTTGAGCTTAATACTATCTTAATAATCATTGATTGGCGAGTGATCTGTAGATCAATCACAAATTTTTTAAGATTTTTTGGAAACTCCGACACACTTTTTTGGAGGGCTATTTTTGATTTTTTTCTGAGAATCATCTATATTCCCAAGATTACTTCAGTCCTTACAGTTATTTTTTTAATATTAATTTTAATTAAAACTTAGTATACTAAGCTTTTAGATTTTTAAAAATTACAATTTCATTTTAGTAAATATTTGAGGAGCAACTTCATTATAGTTCTTATTTGAACTTAACTTCATATTTTCTACATATAGTGGAGCTTGAAAGAAGCAAAAGTAGCCACATATGACAGGTTTTATGCGTGATAGGGGCTGGATCTTAATTTATTTATAAATGAAAAAAATTTAAATATAATATTTAACAAAGAAGGTGGAATATTTATTAAAAACGTAAAATTTTTACTTACATTTTTTAATATATAAAATGCCTTAAATGATACAATTTACAATAAGCCAAGTTTATATTAAAAATCATTTGTTCCCACATTAAATCAATTTTTTTTTTAATGATCAAAAGTAAAACTTTTTCGATTATCTCGAAACAAAGCTTTTTATTGTGAGAAGCTTCTTTCCAAATCACATGAAGTAATTGTAGCATTTTTAAACTTCGAAAGGTCTGAAGGTCTTAAAGCATTTAATACATATTAATTTCCAATTTCATCTTCCTTTTCTTCATTTAGGATCCCAAGAAGCTTGTTTTTGATCTGAGTGAAATTGATTAGCCTTGATTTTTATTTAACACCTCTTCAAATTTTCAGTTGATTTCTTCTCCCATTTTACCAGGAAATGATTTAAACTCCAAGCGTAATCAGTGGCGTAAATAATGCTAATGCAACCGATGCGACACATTGGAGTGCAGAGCTTGTGGTGGGTAGTGTATAAACGGATATATTAGAAATCATATCAACCAAATGAAAAAAAAAAAATTAAAAGAATTTAAAATTAAATTTGAGCGTAATTATATTCTGTTTAGTATGTTTAGGAGTGAGTTTGAAAAAATTTTACGAGGCAAAGTAGTACCTAGGAGATAAGAATATAGATGATTATTTTTTCTGGAGGGAAGGGAAAGAGGCATAACAGGAAAAACACTTGATACTGTGTCCTAACTCCCATCCTTTTAGTTACGCCAACAAGTGAAATGATAGTGTTAGCTCCAAATTACTTGTGAGAGCAACATGATTTTTTTTTCTAACAAATTTTCAATTATCGTTGCAATTTTTTTTAAATTAGAACTTTTAGAGGCAAGGTCATTTTTTAATGTTTTAAATTTTACCAGTTGTTTAACTTCACTGGCTTAGTAATTTTTTTGCTAAATTAAATTAAATTTTGACTTAAATGAAGTACTCCCAGTTGCGTGGTTAACAGGCTTTGTTGAGCAGAACTTCTTTATGTTGAATTCTTCTTATGCTGTAAAACTGTCTGTCATCATTTTTAGCTTACCACAGTCTGTATCTAAACACCAAAACATATTTATTAAAAAGAGACTGAGTCTTTGTCGGGGGGAATGAGGAAAAGAATGGCAACTTTGTTTACAACTTACAGGTAGCGATTCAAAGAATGCCATTTTGAAGGAATGGCTCATTCGTGTCATAACTCACTTCTTTTTTCATCTGTAGGCCTAGAGTTGAGTTAAATCATCGGTTCATTGGAAAATTGTATTTCCATTTATATAATTCCATCTTGTCCTTCTTCGTACATAATATTTTTAGTAAATATTGAATTATATTTAGAATAAATTAGGAAGAATGTGTTTATTTTCTCAAATAAACAAAATATTTTTTCATCCTTAAAAATCACAAATTATTTATTTAAATACGAAAATATTTATTTAAATACAAATCCTGCCCCTAGTCATTAGGCTGCCAAAGACTACAGAAAAACCAGTGCAACCAAGTTGGAAAAAACTCAAAGGCATAATAAGAGCAATTAGAACATACTTTACAGTTGAAATGGAGGTAATGCTTGAATACTGGCAGAATCATTACTGCAGTTGCTACTTGCTAAAGTATGGTCTATCGGTTCATTCTGCTGCCAAATGTGGTTGACCATATCGCTGCCCCAGTAGAACAATGATGGAACTGTACAATTTGGTCAAAATGGAAGTAGTGTTCCTTGTCTGAAATAGGTACTGTAAATTTAATTATTATTTAACTATTTTAAATTTTATGATGAATACTTACTGCATTGCTTCACTGGAGTCCCTGTGCCATAGGGCCTATATTCTCAAGCATCAATTTTTTTTTTGTGTGTTTCCTATAAAATTTCTTAATTTTCAGTTGCTTCATTGGTCTACTGGGGCGGTGGTATAAAAAAATGACATGTGTTTTTTGGAACAAGTTCGGTCTACTTTAAATTTATCCTAACTGGCTAGTAGAATAAATTCAATTGATTTCAAATGTTGGTAAGTCTATGTATGTTGTGAGCTAGATTGTAAGATCCCCTCACTTGAGTAATCTTTCTTTCACTTGCTGTTCAATGCCTTTCAGCTTAGAGATTGCCTCACCTCGGCCCATTTCTTCCATTCATCTCTATCCATAACCATATGTTTAATCTGGTTTAATGTCTTTCTACGTTCTCTACCCAGATTTTGGATATATTCGCTAAACTGGCTCATGGCCTGTCAACAGCTTGTCTTCCTTCTGGCTTTACCTCTATTTACCATTTTATTTTTTTTTCTGTAGGTATTCTACAGAGTGCTTGAACCATTTTAGTTGATTCTTCTCAATTCTAATCTTCATGGATGAAACTTTCCATTCTTCTCAAATGATTTCATTCCGATAACAATCCTATCCCCTCAGAAGTGTGGAAAGGTGGGGGAAAGGATTAAAACCAAGGTTGTGTATAGGAATCAAGATTTGTTAGGCCAATCAAGGTCGTTAGGTTTTGAAGTAGATCTGCCTTGTACTGGGATCATAAACGAGCATCTAATGCATATCTCCACTCGATTAATCCAAAGGCCAAATGACATCCATATGCTCTAAAACTTAGTGTGTATTAGGAAACACATGTATTTGTGTGGATCTGCCGCCATAGTCATGTGGAGTGAAATGTATGCTCGTTTTGTGATGTGTTTGTGATCCCTTATTTAAGTATTCAAGCATATTTGTCATTTATCAGGTCAATTCATAATTTGATCTTCCTCTGTTATTTATTATTATTTATTTTTTTTTTAGAAGATGCTTGTACATTTTTTTATATATTTTTGGTTCATATTGCCAAGACACTTTCCTTTCATATGAATATGATTAGCTGAAGTAGATGACTTTCTGAGTACCTCATCCAGAATTGGGGCTGATTATGCAATTGGTCTACAAACTATCTGAGATCTGCTAATCACTAGTTACTACATTGCCGTTGAAACTGTTTATACCTGGAATGGTTGATTTTTATATTGTGGCAGATCCATGGAATAGATTTCCTGTTCGGCTAGATTAAGTTCATGATGTGTAGGATAACAAAACTCTTCCTTTATGCCCTAATTGGGATGCTTACAGACATTTACTAATTTATTTTTATTTTCATAATTTTTTTTATATATTCATTTACAAATGAACGAGAATTTTGAAATAAATCATTTGACATATGTTTGGTATTTATTATCTACTGAAGGGAATTTCAGTTCCTCATTACATCCACTTATTTTGTACCGAAGAATAGGAGTTGATCTCTGACAAAGTGTGTCTTATTATGCCTGTGTTCTTTATCATTTGGCTGACCATTCAGACAAAGCATTTTATGGCCTCTTGGCTATCCTTAAATAATTTTTGGAGATCATAGTTGTGTTAGCGATCAGAAATAAAACATTTAGTAGTTAATAAATATAGGATATGAGAAGAATAAAAGTAATGGATTAACTTGGGGGATTATATTAGGTGTACAACTTTGCTTCTGACGGTTTTTGATAGATGGCTGCAACGGTAGATGGTGGCCGAAGTTGGTTAGGTCAATAACAGTAAGTTTGAACATCTTTCAACATAAAGGCAGCACCATATTATTGAATTTTTTATTACATCATAAATTTATTCTCAATCGAAAATGCCAGTTTTTGAGCCAAATTCTCGTCATTTGCTGGAAGTTTTGATTTTAGTCCGGACATTCTCCAGGATTTTCTGCCCTTGGGATTATCATAGTGGACCCATTTTTCGTTGCCGGTCACAATGCGATGTAGAAACTTCTTCTGATTCTGTCTTTGAAGCAGCTGTTCACAAGTAAAGAAACTGTTCAACATCTCTCGGCTTCAACTCGTACGAAACCCGATTCCTTTGCTTCTGGATCATTCCTATGGCTTCAAGGCGTTTTGAAATGGCTAGTTGAGTCATTCCTAATCATTCTGACATTTTTTTTTGTGTTTGGCACGAGTCTTCATCAAGTAATGCCTCCAATTCCAAATCTTGGAAAATTTTCTTTCTCCCACTGCCATGCCAGCTCTCGGTCAAAATCACCGCTCTTGAAGCATTGAAACCACTCATGGTACATTCTTTCAATAAGAACAGTCTCACATAAATATATTTTTTTAATTTATGTATTTTGTTTTAATTTTGTTTTATTTCCCCCTAAAGAGTGAGGTAGCTTATTGGATAAGGTACTGGATTTCTAACTTCTGGGCCCAGTTTAGAATCCAACTGCAGCAAAGTGGTAGAGTACTTCTATAGCTTCACTAACTGCTATTGCATTTTAACTTTGGCATGATATGTGCAGTTGGCGCTTGTCAAAAACTTTGGGTTTCCAGATATTACCTTCTTTTTAATACTCTCATCTATAGACATTAAAAAGTTATGAAAGATTCCACAAATCAAATTTTGGTATCTTCAAAATTGGAGGATTTACACCATTTTAGAATCTTGTATTCTGAACGTCATTATTATTTTTCAGGCACCTCATCTTGGAGACATGACATATCATTTTTATGTGTTTTTCATCATTTTTCTATTAAAAATATTGCCAGGCCTGTAGGTGTAGTATTTTTTTCTGGAAAATGCAAAAAATAATTTCTGTAATGTTTTAGTAGTGTTTCTAGTATTTGGTGCCATAATTTATGATTAAGTTAAAAATTAAAAGGCCAAAGGGACACCAATATATATTTTATTGCAATTTAGACGTTTCGGCCATCTTGAGCCATTTTCAAGTTACAAGAAACAATGCTAGTTGTTTAATCATTATAGATATACTCGTATACATTTGTTTTGATAGAAAAAGAATGATATACTGAATTAAAAAAAATTATTTAACTGTTATTAATTTTATTTGGCTAACCACCATGTTACTGGTAATGATTTTTCCACAATTATGAAATGGAAATTAATTATATGAATTCAAAATGTTTATTAATTTAGTAATAGAAACAATGTTTTCAATAGCAATAAAAATAAAGTATAAAAATATTCATTCATAATAGTATAATAATAATTCATAGACTACTATTGTCCGGCAAGTTACAAAACAACCTATTGCGTAATCGGAGGCAGTGCTGGAAGGGTGCAGAGGAGGGGAAGGGGGCTTTCTCTCCTCGCAATGTAACTGAGGGCTGGCCCATGATGCATTTTCTTGCGATATCTCATTGTTTTTCAAAACAACATTCCTTGTGGCTATTGTTTCATTTCCATTCCACCCAAAAGGTAGAGACAAAGCGCTTTTTTTTTATGGTGATCCCCGGAAGAAATATTCCACATCACTGATAATATGAGTATGCATAATGAATATTATTTGCTGTCTTCACTTGAGTCCCAATCATCACTTGAATCTGAGCTGGAACCCACTTCTATTATGTCCAAGGGTAGCACAAAATAGCAATTGCAACTCCAACAGAAAGCATGGATTTCACAACAAAAGCGCCCTTGGCCACGTTGAGGACCCACGTCAAGTGAGGGGAGGACGAGTAGTAGGGGAAGGGGCGTGCCTTTCCGACCATGCGCAGCCTGCCCGAGGCGACTTCTGCGCAGGTCATTTTGTAGCTTGACCTTATAACAATGAGAGGATCCTACATGTGTCTCCTAGATTTTGATGAAACTTTTTTATGTGAATCTAGGCCTTAAAACATTGGACTGTGCAAAATATTAGGGGCTAATGCTCCCCAGGAACCCCGGAAAAAAAAATCGGGAAGTTTGCATATGCAAAACACATTTTATTTTATATCTCTGGTTCTTATAAAGGTAGAAAAATGAGTTTAGTACCGAAATGTTCCTATTGCCAAGCGCAATAATAAAAAAAGATTTTTACAATGAAATTTTGATACAAAAATAAATTTTATACACTTGTTTTATTCATTACAGTTTACTATTTTAAATGTGTGTTTAATCTTTGAAATCATTCGGTTCATTTAGAAGTTTTTGCTAAAAATGTGAATGGCCATAAAATCCTATTCACTCTTGGCTGGTGTTTATATTCCTCATTATCACATGCTGTTATAAATACATGAACATTCCATTTTAACTAGAAATAACATAAACAAATCTTCAAATTTCTTTATTATTTCGTAAAAAATAAATATGGCATGAACTATTCTGCTATTTCCAACAAATAATTTTGAAATATAACATGCTAAATAAAAAATCCTTAAGAACTTTTGATAAGTAAAGAGGGGGGGAGGAAGAATAACTATTGACTTACCTGGACTTGATACCTTTCTTAGATACTTTGGTTAGCTGTTGATTAGAAAAAAAAAATTGTTTTTCGATTTTCATATAAATTTGAAATGAACTGTGTTTTGGGATGGGAAATCTAAATATGATCTCAGTTTTTGAAAAAAAAAAAGTTTCTCCCCTAAAAATTGCTATTTTGAGAGCTTTTTTGAAAATTTTATTATTCTTACTAGGCATAATACTTGAATATTGTGTTGCCTTGTTATTTTTATTATTTTTCTTGGCAATAGGAACATTTTGGTACTAAATTTATTTTTCTACCTTTATCAGAGCCAGAGATATTAAATAAAATATGTTTTGCGTATGCAAACTTCCCGATTTTTTTTTTTTTTTTTCTGGAGTTCCTGAGGAGCATTGGCTCCTAATATTTTGCACAGCCCAATAGTTAAAGGCTTAGATTCACCTAAAAAAATGTCATCAAAATCTAGGAGACACATGTAGGATCCTCTCCTTGTAGGTTAAGCATCCATCATCAATCAGCAAAATAGAGATTCCTGCGCTGGGACATTCTTCTATGCGAATGATTTTGTAAGATAGAGTATCTTAGAAGAAATCACAAGGAATCAAGACAGCATCTTAGAAGAAATCACAAGGAATCAAGACAGCAGCGTGAGAAGACGAGATAGAAATAAAAAAATTAATATAATTTGAAAATTGTAATTTTCATTTTTATTTATTTTGTTGTTTAGACATAGAAGTAAAAGTTCAGACATACCATAAAACTGAATCAGTCCATTTTCTTTTTAAAATTTTTTAAGTTTTATTAATGCTTGTTTTTAAATAATGATTTTTGGGATCAGTAATGTGTTGTAACTAATATTATATTTTTCTTTTAGTAAATATTGTTTGTTAAAATTGAATCCATTAATTTATTCACTTTTGAAGCCATATCTAACATAAGTACTTTTAAAATAAAATCAAAATATAATCAGAAGTAAAGAAATATAAAATAAATTTAATCTTGACCTTTGGCGCTCGAATAGAGGGAAGGAATATATTTATGGGATATCCGACCACGATGGTCATAATGTGAGATAAAAAATGACGAAATCTGTGAAGTTCCACTTAATAGTGGAATGGTGGATGATTTTGAAGGGAAAATTAACGAGAGTGAAAGTGAGTGAATTCAGTAAAATGAAATAATGGCCGCCCAAACCATGGGTCCAATTTGTCCTAGGAAATGGAAATGGAAGTGGGCACGAACAAATGAATGCTAATGAAAGCATGAAGCAATTTTTTGAATTGACCTTTAACCAATTAAATACTGAATAAAGAAAAACTCGCATGAATTAAAATTTGAAATAAATCAAAATTTGATTAAATTGGTTGGAAAGTTTAAAAAAATTAAAAACTGAAATAAACTAAAGGTTTAACAAAAAATTCAAACCAATTAAATTGAAATTTAAATATTTCTTCTCCCCCCTTCTTCCTTTTTCGTTTCAAATTCTTACATTTTTCGTGAATAACCTTTTGAATTTTTTCGGTTTCTCTAGCTACCGCATTAGATGTCGGTTGCTTCATCCATGGTCGATAACGAACTGAGGAATGAGGGGCTGCTACATGATTATATATGTATCGAATCCCTTGCGAACAATGAACACTATACAATGAAAATTAGAATTAAATATAAACATTCTGGAAATTAGGGAACTCAATAAAAAATTAAAACAGACAGCTATAAATATTAAGGAGGAATTGAACCAGGTGATTGATAAATAATTAGGAATAAATGAAAATAAAATTTGTGAAATAAATACAAATCTATAAAATTAATAATGCAAGCTGGAATTGAAAATTATTGTAAGAATAATCATTTGTATCAATATGCTCTAAATGTGAAGAACATACACAATTCACAATAAACAAATATCATAAAAAATTCCAAGAAATAAACAAAAATCTAAATACCCCAAAAGTAGAAGTTTAAACAACAAACAATTAAGAAGGTTATGTTGGTAGAAGAATAAATAATGAAATAGAACATGAAAATTAAATTACTAATAATGAAGAAGAAATTAGTTAATTAGAAAATAATGTTTCAAATCATGAAGAAAAAAAGAAGAAGAATAATTAAAGATTTAAAAATATTGCTAAATAATGTATCATGCTATGAAGAAACAAAAAATAAAGAAGAAGAAATAGAAGAAGTAAAGAATAGAATTTTAGGATATTACAATGAAGTATTTAAAAAGTTTTAAAAATAAATTAACAATGTAGAGAGTTAAGTTGTATGTTTCCTAGAAAAATTAGAAGATAATAAAGAAAATTATGGTGCAGAACCCTAATTTGGTTAAAGGATATTTTACTCAAAGAAGAAAATGACCTTTAGATGTGCCAAAGTATTTCTGAGGGAAAGTAAAAAAGAAATATTTACATTTACAGAACTGATGATAAACAAAGCAATAACAGTGGTAAATGAACAATGGATAGATAATACTTATATATATATTAACTGTGGTGATTCAAATGTATAATGTAATGTATAAAATATTTTGAAATAGGTTTTTTGATTTTTTAGAAAGAAAAACAGTAAATAAAATTGTTCTAGAACTAATCCTTTTCATTTAAAGCAAATTAATTAAAACTAGTTAACCTGGGTTCAAAACGATGTTGATATATTTTTTTTTAATTTTGATGATTTTTTTTTTCAAAGGAAAACTTGGGTGGAAATTAAAATTGTTTGTAAAGTATACGTTAATGTTTTAAGATTTAAGCTTTAAAATTCAAACATATCAATATTATGCTAAAAACATTAGTTCTTAATCACAAATTGATCATGTAAATTATATTTTTGTTAATGAATTTGTTTATATGTGTAATATTACATGGGATTAAGTACATACTTTACAAACGCACGCACGCACACACACACACACACACACACACACACACACACACACACACACACACACACACAAATCGATATCTCATACAGCTGGAAGAGTATTATTTTAAAACATATGAGAGGAAGGTTACACTTTGTAAACTAATTCATATTGTTATATGTATGTGGTGAACAAACATTGTAATCACTTCACTAGGTATGCATGGGTTTCTATAACAAAAGGCCAGTGTACAAAATACTTTATCAAGCTGATAGACCCAATAGCCAGAAAGAACAATATAAAAATGATTCTCGCTGACCAATACACCGGAATCAACTCAGAAGAACTAAAAAAATACCTACAAATTATGGGAATATAATTAGTATTTACCAGTATAGATTGCCCATCTTCAAATGGACTTAATGAACATCTCAATCAAACGTTAGTAAATAGGATTAGAGGTAAAATTAACGGAGGTGATAAGCGTGCTTGGACTGTTATAGCAGAGGAATGCGTTTTGGAATACAATAGAACTATTCACAGCGCAACAAAATTCGAACCAGGATATTTGCTGTATGGACAACAGTCAACTATTTGTCCAGTCGACACGTCAAAGAACCAGGATCTTGAACAAGATAGAAAGAACTTCTTCTTCTTCTTCTTCTTTTTCTTCCTCTTATGCCATTAGCTAGCGTCGAGGAGCCTCAATCCAGCGTAACCACTCCTCCCGGTCCCTGCTTAGCCGCTTCATCTCATTGAGCGATTTGCCTCTTTTACTTCCAATTCTTTGGATATATTCTTGGTACGTAATTCTGGGGCGTCCGCGTGGTCTCTTTCCTGTGGGTCGAGCCTCTAATACCTTTATTGGATTCGTGTCCTCGTTCATCCGGCAGACATGACCAAACCACTGGAGTTGCCGTCTTTCTAGAGTGGTTTTAAGCTCTGTAACGTCTAGTTGCTCTCTAATGCTTTCGTTTCTAATGCGATCCCTTCTAGTTCTCCCTACAGATCTGCGAAGGAACCTCATTTCCGCTGCCGTTATGCGACTAGAGTGCCTGTCCAGTGTTGTCCAGCTTTCTCCGCCGTAGGTGAGTGTAGGTAGGTAAACAGACTTATATACATGCATTTTGGTCTTCTTATCTACTTCTCGGTGGCCGATAATGCTATTAGTAATCTGGTAATACACTTGATTCGCCTTACTTATTCTGTTTGATATTTCGGCGTCTATCTTACCCGAGCTACTAATTACGGTCCCTAAGTAGGTATATTCCTTCACTACCTCAAGTGTCTCGCCATTGCAGATGAGTTGGACATCTTCCTGTTCTTCCCTCGCCATAACCAGCACTTTACTCTTGAAGGTGTTAATTTGCATCCCTTTCCTGAGCAACTCTTCTTCCCATTCTATCAGAGCTTGTTGTAGTTTGGTCTTGGTGTCGGCTATTAGGACTATGTCATCCGCGTATAAAAGGCTTTGAACGAGGACAGTTCTCATATTCCATTTCCCGATTGTTGTCCATGCAGTTCGACGCTTGCAGATTTTGTGGATTTCGTCCATTACGTTTATAAATAGAAGGGGACTTAAGCTATCTCCCTGTCTAACTCCTTTCGCAATTGGAAAAGGTTCCGATTCCATACCATTTATTCTTACCACTGCCATGGCACCTTGGTAGGCTGACTGTATGGCTGCCAGTAAGTCTCCAGGTACACCCTTGGCTATTAGTGCATTCCAAATTTCTTTTCTTGGGACCACATCAAACGCTGCCTTCAGATCAAGAAATGCAAGATATAGATTCCTATCTCTGTCCCAAGCTTTTTCAGCAATATTTCTGAGAACAAAGATATGATCCTGCGTCTGTCGGCCCGGACGAAAACCAGCCTGTTCCGCTTCTAGCTGCCCTTCTACAATCCGCCGGAGTCTCTTTTCTAGAATAGAAGTGTAAAGTTTACAGACTACGGAAAGCAAACTAATGGGTCTATAATTTTTGCAGTCTGTTGTGCATCCTTTTTTATAAATAGGGAGGATAATACAATATTTCCAGTCCATGGGAATTTTCTTTCTGTCATACACTTCTTGGAACAGCGATTGAAGTGCTTTAAGAAGTTCTTGACCACCATATTTCAAATACTCTGGTGCAATTCCATCCCTTCCTGATGCTTTGCCTCTTTTTAGCTTACGGATTGCATTTTCTATTTCTTCTTCCTCTATAACCTCCAGGCTTTCCTGCATATTGGACTCTCGTTCATGGTAATGGTCTGTTTCTGGGCTTTCGGAGAATTGCTCCTGGAAATATTGCTTCCATCTGCCAAGGATCTTTTCCTTGTCTGTAAGTACGATTCCATCGCTACCTTTTACATTTCTAATGGGCTTGCATTGCTTTCCTCTTAACGTTTTAACTTTTCGCCAAAATGCTCTTATAGATTCGCGATGGTCCTCGCTCAGCCTTTTACCAAAATCCTCCCATGACTTTTTCTTGGCCTGGCGTATGGCTACCTTACATTCATTCCTGGCTGTTCGATAAACGTGTAGCTTTCCTTCAGTTCTATCTTTAAGGTATGCTTTCCAGGCAAGCTTTTTCTGAGAAACCAGTCGTTGGAGGTCATTGGTCCACCAATCTGTCCGCTTTCCCTTACCGGACACTCTCTTCTTCCCACATACTGCATTTGCTGTTTCCAGGATACATGCTTTCAGTGCCTTCCATATTTTTTCCACGTCTCCATCGAATGATGTTTCTCGCAATTTATTTTCCAGGCTTTCTGTAAAGAGGGCCCTTTTCTCTGGGTCATCCAAGGCCCTTACGTTGAGGGTTTCAAATGCTTTTATTTTCCTTTTATACTCTGGGATGATCTTTGTATCAGCCACAAGTAAAAGGTGGTCGCTGCCTATCTCCGCTCCTCTTACTACTTTTATATCAGCGAAATACTGCCTTACGTTCCTATCATATATGAAATAGTCAATTACACTATTTCGTTCCATGCATGAGAAAGTGATTTTGTGGATCCTCTTGTGTGGATAGAAAGAATTTCCTATGAGGAAGTCATTATGGACACAAAAGTCTATTAGCCGCTGTCCATTACTATTCCTCACATTCTCACCTCCATGTAGCCCTAGAGCTCCATATCCAGATCTTTCATCATTTCCTGTTCTGGCATTGAAGTCCCCACTCAGGATTTCTGACCTTCCTTTTCCTTTAGCTTTATCCACTATTTTTTGCAAATCCGAGTAGAATGCCTCCTTGTCTGCAACACTAGCATCTTCCGTTGGTGCATACACCTGGATTATGGAGATCTTACCTATGGTCATCTTAAAATCTGCTACAATCATTCTTGGAGATATTGGTTCCCAGTTCTCTAAATGCTCATACATATTTGGCGACATTACTAGGCCCACCCCTTCTTTGGCAAAAACCCCTCTAGGTACTCCAGCATAAATTAGGGAGTAATTATTAGCCAATTTCATTTCTCCACTGCCCTTCTTCTTCACTTCACTTATGCCGAGAATTTCTACTTTGTAGGTCCTCATTTCCTCCACCAACTCGACCTCCTTCCCTGTTAAAGTTTTTATGTTCCACGTTCCCATTCGTATATCCTTAAGCGCGCCGGGTCGATTCCGTGAAGACTGTCCACATCCGAGGCTAGGTTGGTTTCTCTGAATCTGCTATACTCCAGACGGGTGATTGGCCCAGTGCTAGAGGCCCCGTATCCTCGGGACAACTGGTGGTTTGGTTATACCCACCCAACCATGGGTCTTCCCAGGGAAGGTGGCCCTGAGGTGTGTACTGTATATGGCCTTGTGTATGAGTAAGTGTAAAGTGTGCTGTTCTGTTATGTGAGAGTGCCGTGTACTGAACTCAGGAGCCCGGGGGAGCGTTATTCCCCACTAGTCTGGCACTTTGGCTAGTCCCTGCGGGAGATAGAAAGAACGCTTTTTTAAATTCTACGAAAAGCTTCAACGCAAATAAAGAGAGAATTGATAAAAATTGCATTTCACATGTTTTTGCAGTTGGAGATCTAGTTTATGTGGAAAGTGGAAGTAAATTAAACAGAAGTAAAACCCATAAAGTTAGAACAGGACCTTTTAAAATTCTAAATCGGATTTCGTCATTAATGTATGGAGTAGATTGTGGAAAGAAAAAGAAGGAATCTAATCTTTACCATAGCAGCAAACTGTTACTCCGCTACTAAACTGTTTTTACTCCGCAAAAGGTGACTTGAGGGGAGGGGGGAGATGTAAATTACATCGATATCTCAACCTGGAATATCTCATACATCGATATCTCATACAGCTGGAAGAGTATTATTTTAAAACATATGAGAGGAAGGTTACACTTTGTAAACTAATTCATATTGTTATATGCATGTGGTGAACAAACATTGTAATTTTATTTATTCTTTTCAGGTAATATTACTTTGAGTTTGTTGTGATACTGTACCTTACTTATTCATGTAATTCTTTTGACATTAAATATATTCTTTTCAGACTAAATATTATCTTGTGTGTTTACAAATTTACAAATAAAATTACAATGTTTGTTCACCACATACATATAATAATATGAATTAGTTTACAAAGTGTAACCTTCCTCTCATATGTTTTAAAATAATACTCTTCCAGCTGTATGAGATATTGATGTATGAGATATTCCAGGTTGAGATACCGATGTAATTTACATCTCCCCCCTCCCCCCCCCCCCCCCCCCCTCAATATTATATATGATAATATTTAGTCTGAAAAGAATATATTTAATGTCAAAAGAATTACATGAATAAGTAAGGTACAATATCACAACAAACTCAAAGTAATATTACCTGAAAAGAACAAATAAAATTACAATTCTTGAAAAAAAAAGAGAAGAATGATGGCTAAGGTTAAGGAAGAAGAACCAAAATTATATGTTCATTTAATAAAGAGAAGAGAAGATGAGTTCGAATTAGCTGGATTGTCAGAAGATAAACTATTGTGGTTTGTCCTTCCCCTAGAATTTCAGAATGTAGTGGAACATGAATTATTGATGTCAAAGCCAACAATTAAGAGTGCGGTTTGCGCTATTAAACCAATAAATGGTTTTCGAAAGGTAGGTGTTAAAATTGATAATGATTTAAAGAATGAATATTTCGATTTAGACGGAAATCTTTGCTATAAAAATTTTCCTTTAGAAGAATCACTTGAGTTTTTGAATGTTAGTAGTTACTTTGAAAAATCACATGAAGAATCTTTTTTATTACAGAGAATTAAGGAATTAGAAACCAAACTAAATTTAAATGATGAATTAAAGTTATATGAAATTGAAAAAAAGTTTATTCTTGATAAGTTTGATAAAACTCAGAATCCTACTGATTGGATCAAACAATTTGAAAGTGAATGTATTAGACATAAGGTTAATAGTGCATCCAATATGATAGAGATATTAAGGTTTTTTGTTACCCGATCACCAAGAAATTTGTATGATTCTAATTTGAAAAAGATGGGACTTACGAATTGGCCTGAGTGGAAAAATTCATTTTTTACATGTTTTGTTGAAAAAGAATGGAACGCAGTCAGAAAAGCTTATAGTTTTAAACACATAGGAGCTTCATTAATTGATTATGCTTTAGCCAAGGAGAAACTGTGCTTAGAGATAGAAACGAATAGCACGGTTATCACAAGAATCAATATGATTGTTATGGGACTGCCTAGTGACATACAAGATCTTATAGACCGTGAAGAGATTAATACAATAGAGGGATTATTTACCTGGCTTAGAAAACTAGATAGTGTACATAATAGAAATTATACCTTTAGTGGTTGTAAGAAGGAAAAAGTGAAAACTGTAGGTTTAAATTCTAATGCATCTAAGAAGAAATGGAATGAAGGAATTTCAAAAAAAACATGTTTCATGTGTGATGTTTTAAGATGGCCCAACCGTTTTCATCCAGCTAACGAATGCAGGAATAAAAATTTGTATGATTCAAAAAAAGAATCAAATCTCATCAAAATTCATCAGAAGAAGCAGAAGTGATGAGAATAGAGCTTGATAAAAGATCTTTAAACTGAAAGGCCCAGGAAACTTAAATCCGCTGATAAAAATAAACGTGCTCATTGATAATAAATTAAAAGTAAAAGCTGTTTATGATACAGATTCTAATGTAACCTTAATAAACATAAAAATCGTAGATATATTAAAAAAGAACCTAATAAAACATAATAGCGCATTTAAAACAATCAATGGGTTAAATTTCAGTTTGGCCCGGGCAAATATAATGTTGAAAATCGGTGAAATAACTAACCACTTGAATATTCTTGTGGTTAAAAATAGTGCATTTTCATACGATTTGTTATTAGGTCTTGATGCGATAAAACAATTTAAGCTTACGCAAGCTGAAGATTTTAAAAATTTTCAAAGAATGGATGAGAAGACAATTCAAGTAGAAAATTTTAAAGAGAATAATTCAACATTAAAAAAGATGAAAGAAGAAAATAAAAAAGTAAATTTTAATGAAGAGACAAATACAAAAGAATTCATTGTAAATCTCGACCACATGGCAGATGACATTAAAAAGAAACAACTTTTTCATATAATTAGAAAACACAAAAAACAATTCGCGGAAAATAAATTTGATGTTGGCCAAATTAAGTCGAAGAAGGCAGAAATAAAATTGATTAGGGATGAATATGTAATGGCTCGCCCGCATAAATGTTCAATACCGGGCGAGAAATAAATAAAAGAACAAGTGAAGAAATTATTGGAAGTTAGTTTAATAGAAAGAAGGATCTGACTCAGCTTTCGCTTCACCTGTGACTCTTGCCTATAAGAAACAAGATGGTCGCAGGTCACGATTATGTATAGATTTCAGAAATCTAAACAAATTAGTCGTTCCTGAATGTTATCCGTTTCCGACTATAAAGGACGTAATAGACAAAGTATCCCAATGCAAATATTTTACCGTAATTGACATCAATTCAGCATTTTGGTGTATTGCACTTGAAGAAAAAGACCGCGAAAAAACTTCATTTATTACAAAATACGGAAAGTTTATGTTTAGAGTACTTACTTTCGGACTGAAAAACGCTCCCGCAATTTTTCAGAGAATCCTTTCAAATATTATACGGAGAAATAATTTAGACAAATTTTGTATAAACTATATTGATTGTCTCATTTTTTCACATACGTGGGAAGACCATATGGATCATATTTCTAAATTTTTAAATGTTGTTTCAGAGGAAGGCTTTAAACTCAATCTAGAAAACGCAAATTTGCGGCAAATTCTGTTAAATATCTTGGCCATGTGATAGAAGAAAACAAAATATCACCATCGCAAGAAAATTTAGCTGCAATGAAAAAACTCAAAAGACCGACCGACAAATCTGGGGTTCGAAGTATTTTGGGGTCAATAAATTTTTATTTAAAATATATAGAGAATAGTGCACAGAAGTTCGAACCGCTTCATAAACTATTGAGAAAAAATTAAAATTTTGCTGGTCAGATGAGTGTGAAAAAAGTTTTAATATGATAAAAGAATATTTATGTTCCAAACCTATATTGGCGATATATGACGTAGAAAAAGATGTTTATATTGAAACTGACGCCAGTCTTCAAGGAATCGGAGCAACATTAAAACAGCCACTGTCTGATGGAATATAGCATTCAGTAGCTTATTTCTCAAGGAAACTGACTGAGAAAGAAAAGAAAATGGACATCATTCATTTAGAGTGTAAGGCTATAAAAGATGCCATAAAATACTGGCAATATTATCTCATTGGTCGAAAAATTTTTGTGTGTAGCGACCATAAGCCTTTGGAAAATTTAAGAACAAAATCACGTATGGACGAAATTCTTGGAGATTTAGTTCACTATTTATCCCAATTTGATTTTCAAATAATATATAAAAAAGGAAAAGAAATCGGAATAATCCAAATGAGAGAGAAAATAAGATATTATTATTTTAAAAACCTAGACAAACTAATTGCTGAATTTTGTACAGGTTGTACAACATGTAGAGAGAATAAGTCACGTCGAGGAAGAGTTATTGGATTTATGTCAAGATAAGGCCCCGCACACGAATCTTATGAAATCATGTCAAATGACACGGTAGGTGGATTTGCAGGAAATAAATCTTCAAAGAAATGTATGCATATCCTTGTCGATCACTTCACTAGGTATGCATGGGTTTCTATAACAAAAGGCCAGTGTACAAAATACTTTATCAAGCTGATAGACCCAATAGCCAGAAAGAACAATATAAAAATGATTCTCGCTGACCAATACACCGGAATCAACTCAGAAGAACTAAAAAAATACCTACAAATTATGGGAATATAATTAGTATTTACCAGTATAGATTGCCCATCTTCAAATGGACTTAATGAACGTCTCAATCAAACGTTAGTAAATAGGATTAGAGGTAAAATTAACGGAGGTGATAAGCGTGCTTGGACTGTTATAGCAGAGGTATGCGTTTTGGAATACAATAGAACTATTCACAGCGCAACAAAATTCGAACCAGGATATTTGCTGTATGGACAACAGTCAACTATTTGTCCAGTCGACACGTCAAAGAACCAGGATCTTGAACAAGATAGAAAGAACGCTTTTTTAAATTCTACGAAAAGCTTCAACGCAAATAAAGAGAGAATTGATAAAAATTGCATTTCACATGTTTTTGCAGTTGGAGATCTAGTTTATGTGGAAAGTGGAAGTAAATTAAACAGAAGTAAAACCCATAAAGTTAGAACAGGACCTTTTAAAATTCTAAATCGGATTTCGTCATTAATGTATGAAGTAGATTGTGGAAAGAAAAAGAAGGAATCTAATCTTTACCATAGCAGCAAACTGTTACTCCGCTACTAAACTGTTTTTACTCCGCAAAAGGTGACTTGAGGGGAGGGGGGAGATGTAAATTACATCGATATCTCAACCTGGAATATCTTATACATCGATATCTCATACAGCTGGAAGAGTATTATTTTAAAACATATGAGAGGAAGGTTACACTTTGTAAACTAATTCATATTGTTATATGCATGTGGTGAACAAACATTGTAATTTTATTTATTCTTTTCAGGTAATATTACTTTGAGTTTGTTGTGATACTGTACCTTACTTATTCATGTAATTCTTTTGACATTAAATATATTCTTTTCAGACTAAATATTATCTTGTGTGTTAACAAATTTACATATATATGAAATATATTTAGTCAGTTTGTTAAATACTTAAATATTTGAGACACTTGCAAAAACGCAATTTGCCTCAAAGAGACCGGTTATGAAGTTATTTATGGGTAGATGCCACTGCATCCTGGGTACCATGTTTCGTAGAAACAAGAGGTTGCATGGTCCCCTCTTTATATATATATATATATATATATATATATATATATATATATATATATATATATATATATATATAATGACATACATATATACAAATTATTAAATTGTCAAATGCTACCTCTTTTTTTCCTTTAGTGTATGCCTAGTGTATTACTTCTGATTGCTTAACCTATATTAGCTGTTGAAATGGGGTGTACTAGCTCTTGTCCACATTAATGTGATTATCAGCCTGAGATAATTCTTAAATTGGTGACATTGTAGCCACCTTCATTATTAACCACTGTTCATGCTTTGTTTGGAATTTTCCAATAATAACTGCATAATAATTTTTGCTTTTTTTAGTTTTTGCTCTGATTATTTATATTATAATATAAATACACTCACACAATCTAGGAACCCAAAATAACAATTTACATGACTTATTATATTTCCTAATATTCTTTACAGATTTGAAATATTGCTGCTTATATTAAGGGATGAACTGCACCTTAAAGATTTTGAAAATTAAGTATGTAGAGAATATTTTAGCCCAAAAAAGTTTTAATGGAATTTGTTAAAATAGACGGCTACACATAGACAGCATGGAATTGCTTGACCTATCTATACCGAGTTGATATATTTGAAGTAATTGCATCATGGAGGTAGATCTGGGCATGAAATTTGTTTAGGCAACATAAGGTACTAATTCATTAGAATTGAAGAACTGCATGTGAACTTGTTCTTTCTTGTAGATATTGATGTTTTGATGAAGTTCATTTGAGAGAGATAAGTAGGTCATTATAATTGGTGGTATTAGCATCAAACCACCTGCTTCATTAACCTCTATTACATTCATTTTAAAACATTTTATTGAAAAATGTTACAATCTGCAACTTGTGGACATTAAATAATGGTGCTGATAGGGTTCCATTCACACAAGATAAAATTAAAAACAAAGTAAAAGAAGAGAAATATAATAATAATAATGAATAAATAATCATAATAATCAGTAAATAATTAAAATGTAATTGAGTACAAACTGATGAAAATAATAGAAACTCAAAAAATAACATTCATAAACTTAAACCTTATTACTATTTTTGTTTTTCACCCATTTTTCCCTCTTAAATTATGGTCTTTTAGATTCTATTTCTTATTTTATTTATTTTTTCTAAGATTATGTCTAGTTCATAATAAAGAGAGAAATTTTTTTATTTGCTCTCTCTTTGTAAAGACTTGTTTTATTGTAAAAAGTAAAAAAATGTTTGTTATAGATGTTCTGAGTTGCTATTTGTCTTATAGAGTGTATATGAGATTACTTATACTCTTATTTAACATTAATGCTATGATGAAAAGATACATAATGGACATAGCAGTTATCTCAATTGTAGTTTCCTAAGTATCCTACATTACAATCAATATTTTTAAATATGTCACATTGCACTTGAAACTTTGAAAGAAAATGCTGAGAACATTTATAAAATATTGCATTGTCTTTTTCAAATGATCTTTTGGACAATTTATCATATGGTACCAAAGCTCATTTTCATAACTTTTTGCTGAATTTAATAATCATATTGCTGTTCTATTTCTTAGTTTCTGTGAGTTTCACAATTTATGAAACATCTCAAAATTAATGATTTATTTAATTATAATGATTTTGTTTCATTATTTTACTTTTGAAAAAAAAGAGAGTTAAAATGCTCTTGAATAAAAATAAATGTGTGTGAAATAGATTTGATCAAACATTCTGTTGAACTAAACTTTATTAAACTATATTGTTCACAAATCTAATAACCAACTTGACTAAATTAACCTTCACTGACATATATTCTTAGAAACAAATGGCATATTAAGGCGGGTTCACACGGGTTCATAAAAGGGGCAAGTTCAACACCCCCTTGTCCATCGTTCGTGCTCTCGTCTGTTTCACAATGCCATGTAAACGTTCAATGGTGAGAGTTGTGCTCGTGAAAGGGGCATGGCAGTCGTGAAATGGGTGAGAGAATGAAGGCACTCCTATCCCCTCCCCATCTCAGGCCCCCATTTGAACTGTCTGTAGGGTCTCTGAGATTATTTTTTTGTATCTCAGGTAAAGAGATCTTCTCAGGTAGTCAGTAGCTAACCCTAAAAACAGCCGGTCGTGAAATCTCCAACTAGTCAGAGATTTTACAACTGCTAGTCGTATTTCTACAGAAAGAATGATGATATTTCACATTTGGATCCTCAGATTAACTCATAACAATTTTTTTTGAATGTTCATCAAACTACTGTCATTGACAAATTGTCATTTTCAAGCTTTTTTTTGTGAAATTCATATAAACTTCTTTTAAATTATTATTAAAATTATATAATCAATATTTTTATGACTTGAAAATCCTATCACTTGCTTGAATTTGTTATTTTATGCTTCGGTTATTATTATAAACTTAATTTGTTTTCTTATAAAAATTGAGTGTCTGTTTGCTTTGTGAAGATAAGTATAATATGTTTGGTTAATTTGATTTATCTATGTCACACAATTATTTATAAATATATATTGAAATAAATAAACTTTTATTTTTATTTAGTTGGAAGAGCTTGAAAAGCAAAAGTAGCGGTCTAATTTTTTTTCTGAGAAATTTGATATATACTTCATTGCAGGGTTCAAATTATCCGGTTTAACATATATACTATCACGGTTCTCAATGAAAACCACAAATGAATTAGCAATTACATGTTTATAATTATTTGCTTGCCTCTCAAATTGCTTGCCTCGCACGCAGAGCAAACGTTTTGGGACGAAGGTTGACTGGGGGAAAATATGGCATGATTCACAAGAATCCAACCAATTTCCCCAACAACTACCCATCGCTTTTAACTTTGTAATTATATGTAAAAAAATGATTTTTTATATTGAGAATTTTTTTTTCTACTTGATGTCATATTTGCCAAAATATATTTTTAGGACTAATATAATAGTATAAAATTTAGCCCAATTTAAAAACAATAATCAATTTCTAGGTATTATTCTTATTTATATAATATATGGTTGGATTTCTACAGAAGGGAGGACAATATTTCAAATTTAGATCCTTTGATTAACTCATGAGTTTTTTTAAACGCTTTTCAACTTTTATGTTTTGAAAAATTGTCATTTTCAATCATTTCCTGTGATATTCGTACTAACTTTTCTTTTAAATTATTATTAAAATGATATAATCAATATTATCATGGCTGGAAAAATCCATCGCTTGCTAAACGTTTTTTTATTTTTTATAAAATTTGAGTGTCTGCTTGCTTAATGAAGATAAGTATAATATTTTTGGCTAATTGGATTAGGATGCATTATCCATGTTACATAATTGAAGAATCAAAAATTAGTCGCAAGGTCCAAATCACCCAATAAAGTTATAAACTATCGGGTCTCAACAAAAACTACAAATCAATCAGCTATCACCACTATTAACTTTTTAATTTAATGTGAAGTTAATTATTTTTTAAATATATATATATTTTATTTTTATTCTATTTAATGTAATTTTTGCTGAAACATCTTTTTTTTTTTTTTTTAAACGTTTCAGCTTATAATAACTTTAAATTATTTATTTAGTTTTAAAAAAAAAATAATCAATTTCTAGTTTAGATATAGATAATCTTAATATTTTTATGTTTAATACTTACACATTATTTTTATAAACATTGCTCGTATATAATAGTTATGAAATTTAACTTTTTAATTTATTGAGCTTTGTATTATCATTATAATTAATAAATTATTACTACTACAATCCTTTAATAATTTATAGAAAATAATGTTCCTCCTTGAATTAGTATTTTAATATAATTTCTAATTTAAATTAATTTATTTATTTATTAATCATAGTTCTACCTCTCCAACGAGTTTTAAGTTGACAAAAACAACATGGTGATCTCCTGGTGATCCTGCGAATTTCTGTGATTTACAGATAAATTTCTTCACAACTATTATTAAATCCAAACTTGTTTTTTTTTTTTTTTTAAATGAATTTTTACTAATCAATAGTTGGCTAATTACTTTTACAGTTTCATGCTCTGCCATTTGAACTGGCCCGTTTTTCAACCCTGTTTTAATCATAGTATAACACTCACCCTTCCTCCTAAGAAAATAAACATAATAAAAAGTATGTATATAGAAAAAGTGCCAATAGTCTATTGGACACTGATGTTTCTCTCTCATCCGGTTCCTTTCTGGAAGTTCCACTTCTTCAACGAAGGGGTCATATTTAGAGTGTCTCACAGTTTTCTTTAATAGAACAGGCCTGGGGTTTAATAGCCAAGAGGGTGTTGTTGCTCCATTACAAGATCTCTGAGGAATGTTGAATAATATTTAATTTGGTGTAGCATTAGTTGCAGTACACAAAAGAAATCTGAGAGAGTACAGAGCTTCATTCAAAACACTTTCTCATCTTGCTGAATCGAGTCTCCGATTCTTCAATGCCAACTCGATTGTCTTACATATGATACTAATGTGTCGTTCGTTCTGCCTGCCCATTTCCTTGCGGGTTGTAGGGTGTTGTTCTATTAGAAGATATTCTTAATTCGAACAGAAAAGATCTCAGTTTTGCAGAAATGAAGCTTGAACCTTGATCAGAATTTATGAATGCAGGAATACCAAACATTGAGAAGAGATCCTTAAGCTTATATATGACTTTCTCAGTAGATGCATCAGAGCATGGGAAGGCAAATGGGAATCAAGAGAATCTGTCTATGATAACTGGTAGATATCGATTCCGCAACACAATGGGCAGTGGATCCTTGAATTCAGTGTTGTCTTTCAAATTGGTGGGAAGGCTTGATCAGTCGTCGTTGATGTTTTCCGAATCGAGGTTTAACTTGAGCACATATCTTACATGACGATTAGATTTGTCTTATTTCTTCAAGAGAGAAGGGCAAGTTTTTACTCCGAATCCAATGGTACAACTTTTTCTCTCCCAGATGGCATAGATCTTCGTGCAATGATGTAAGTTTTGTTATGTTCCCTCCAATGGAAGAGCATATCCTGGAAAGAACATCAACAACTTTATTATCCTTGCCTGGACAGTAAAAAATTTCAAAGTTATAACAAGAGAGCTCTAATCGCCATCTCATAATCTTTTCGTTCTTAATTTTATCCGCATTCTTGTTATGGAACATGAAAGAGATAGATTTCTGGTCTGTAACCAGAAGAAAGTGTTTTCCCAAAAGATAGTGCCTCCATTTCTTCAAGGCTTCGACTATAGTACAGGCTTCTTTTTCTATGGATGAGTGATGTTTTTGAGATTTTGATTAGGAATGGGAAAAGAATGCAATTGGGTGGCCTTTTTGTGAGTGCTGTTCTCCTAAAACAAAATCGGAAGTATCTGTTTCTACGGTCGAGAGTTTCAGAATGATCAATTGAAGAAAGAACAGCATTCTGGAAATCCCTTTTTATTTATTCAAAAACATTAACGGCTTCTGTATTAAAAGGAAAATTCGCTTCGCATAAGAATATAGATTTTATCAGCAAATTTGGAAATAAACTGAGCATGGTGTGGAAACATGCCAAGATTCCTGCGCAGAGAAGAGGAATTTACTGGGATTGGGAGATTTCTTAATGGCTCAAGGCGATCAGATCTGGTTGGATTGAATTATGACTAATCACGTAATATAAAAAGTGAATAGAAGTTTTAGAGAAAGAGCACTTTTGCCATCCAAGTAAGCGAAGACACCTTTTAGATTTTCCTTTCTCACTAGATCTGTAATGGCCCTTTGAAAGGCTGAAACTCCATAAGTCACCCCAAAAGAAATTCGGTTGAACTGCCAAAGATGTCAACATGCTTCGAAGGAAGTAAAAGCATGATCCTTTACTGGAATAGAGATTTGATGGTAGGCGTTTTTGAGATCTAGAGAGTTGTAATAGGTATTGTTGGCAACTTCGTTTATTATCTCGTCAATCCAGGGCAAAGGGGAAGTATCTAGATCGGTAAATTTATTGATGGTCAGCGAGTAATCAACATCCATTCTTCTCAGTTGACGTCCGCATGATGGTATGTAAGGATCAATCTAATTAGGGATTGATAAATTATTGGTCAATTCTATAATTTTGTTTTTTATTGAAAACTAGTTTCGGATGTTATACATTCATCTTCAGTTCTAATAACACACAAAAATTCAAAAATCAGCAATTCAAAATACAGTATGGTATTATTATACATATTAAATTAAGTGTATTATAAATTAGTATTATAAAACATTTATGAATTATGAATTTAATTAAGACAAGAAATCAAATACATGTTGGTACTCACCAAGGTTTAAGTAGATTATATCAAACAGAAAAAGTTTGCATTGGCTAGTTCTTACACTGAACTAGCAATGGAAGAAAGGTTGAGTGTTTATAAGTAAACGGTTTAGAGGTTGGAGTTTTTCCAGTTATTCCGGTGAGTAATTGTTTTTTCTTTTATTGATGGGAATATATTTAAAATTGGACTATTGGAGATATTTATTTGGTCATTTAGACAAAAATGTGGATTGAATTTGAAGGATTTTATTATTTAAAGTGCTTCATTTATATTTAATTTGAGACTGTTTTCAACGTGATGTATTTATTTAACTCCTGAGTCTTTGATGAATTTATGGTTTTCTTTATTTAAATGAATTGCAAAGTTGGAATTCCCCGTCTTATATTATATGCATGTAAATGCTCCTTTAATCTCTGATTTAGTGATCTTCCATTTTTTCCCCGTGTATTTGGCTGCACAATCATTAAAATTTAGTATGTATACTCCGCTTTTTTGGAAAGGGTCTATTTTGGGATTTTTGATATTAGGGAAACCGTTTTTATTTATGAAATCCTATATTTTCTTTCTATAGTTATCTCTTTCTAGAATTACTATCGTATTTCCTTTATCTACTTTTATGACTATGAGATTATTTTCACCTATTTTTGCTGACAATACACGTGCTGTTTTATGTTCTGCTGATATATTTTTATTGGACCTATTGATTTTTTCTATTTCGGTTTTTAGTACATTGGCACATACGGATTTGGAAATAGAGTCATTATTATATTTTACTAGACCGGTTTCGATATGAACCTCAAGATTTTCAAACATTTTTGAGTTTACAGGTGAATTTATGGACTATTTTAAGCCTTTCTTAAGAAGATTGCTTTCAGTTTCCGATAAGGTGGTGCTAGTGAGATTGAGAACACATTGGGAAAATTGGTTTTGACTTTAGGAGTTGTTTGACAAACCAGAAGAACGGATATTTAAATTGTCATTGTTTGACCTTTAATTTATAAGTTTCTTTTCGAGGGTATCATGCTTTTTCACATAAGGTTTTGGACACATGTTTAAATATGTTTATCAAGAGAGTCAAATTCAAGTGGGTGGAGGATAAAAGTTAATTTAAAATGCAGGATGTAAAGGTATAATTTTATACTGTCACTAACTGAGTACCAATGATTGATTTCTAGTCTCACCCATTGTCTTTATAAACAATGAAGCTAGGAGACCGATAGCACATAAACTCGCAGCCTTTAACAGCATGATTTACCTACGGTCCTTTGAACATATCATTAAATGAAAATAATTATAATAAAGAAATTGAAATAATATATTCCACAGCAAAAAATAACGGGTACAATAAAACCACTATCAATCACATTTTAAAAAAACAAATACAAAAAAAGAAAATGATGTCTATTCAACAACCCCCGAAGACAGGCCCATCCCGAAACATTATGTATTGATTCCATATTACGGCCCTATATCGACCAAAGTCTGAAATGAATTGAAAAAACTAGGATTATACCCTGCATATAAAATAGAAAAAACCCTATCCTTATATCTATCTCCCTTCTAAAGACAAAATAGACCCTTTCCAAAAAAGCGGAGTATACAAACTAAATTGTAATGATTAGGCAGCCAAATACACGGGAAAAAATGGAAGATCACTAAATCAGAGATTAAAGGAACATTTACGTGCATATAACAGAGAATTCCAACTTTGCAGTTTAAATATCTCCAATAGTCCAATTTTAAATTTATTCCCATCAATAACAGAAAAAACAATTACTCACCGGAATTACTGGAAAAACCCCAACCTCTAAACCGTTTACCTATAAACACCCAACCTTTCTTCCATTGCTAGGTCAATGCGAGAACAAAACAATATAAACTTTTTCTGTTTGATATAATCTGCTTATACCTTAGTGAGTACCAACATGTATTTGATTTCTTGTCTTTATTAAATTCATAATTGTATTATAATACCAATTTATAATACACTTAATTTAATATGTATAATAATACCAAACTGTATTTTGAATTGCTGATTTTTGAATTTTTGCGTGTTTTTAGAACTGAAGATGAATGAATAACATTCGAAACTAGTTTACCATAGTTATACTATACTTTACTCTAGTTTACTCTAGTTATACCATCATGCGGATGTCAACTGGTTATTTTACTTTTGTTTATTTGTTTACATTATAATTAATCCATCCGCTTGATACTTAGTCTTAAAATATGTTTTCATGGCTATATGGAATTATATGCAATAAATTATAAGTATAGAAAATAAGTATTTTGTTTTGTTACGTGAAATAATTTTTTGAATAAAATTGTGGTGACATTTATTCCAATTAGAGAATATTATTTATTTACACTTTAACTGATTGTTTTTATGCTGTATTTTTGAATTATTTTTATTTTTTGCGATGCGATGAGTTCTCAGTGTAAGAAATAAGGTAACAATTTTTCATTATCTAACAGATATACAACCTTTATAATTATTCCAATTCATTCTCAAGTCCTAATTGTCATTTTATCAGGAGATGACCAAATACTACATTTTATGGTTCCGATTTTGTTTTAAATTTAATCCAATAAATTGACAAAAAGCACCTTGAATTTTAAAGTTCACAGCCTTGAAAATTTGTGAATTAAGCTTGAATTTTTTCATGCCTTATCGCTGGACACCTTATATAAGGAAGAGTTTTTGGTTCACAATTACATTGAAGAAATAAATAAGCAATATATTTCCCTTATCTGCTCTCATATTTGGGATTTATTTAAAAAACAACGAAGAGACTGATCCTACTCTATTACTTTTGCCCCCTTTCAGTTTTTTTATATGTTAGATAATTTTCACTTTGAATCTTCATGATATCACCCCCTCTGTCTTATCTGTGTGATTTTATTTTCACTATTCAGTTCTAATCCATCAGATGTGAAACTTTGATTTCTTGTTTATACATTGGATATTGTAGGGGCTGGTAGCTTTTTTTTGTAATAGCTGGTATTCATTATAACCGATAGCAACTCTGGTAGAGAGAAAATTTCAAAAATGTAGAAAACAAATTGTCAAAAAAGGACTTTATTTTATTACAGTACATAGATTAAACATTATTTAATATAATGTTTACATTATTTAACATTCAACATTATTTAATATAATATTAATAATAGATTAAACTTATTTAATTAAAAAAATCTGTAATGCAGGACTGCTTCGAGCATTTGTTTATGTAATATTAGCGGGATATTTTTGCCTCTATAGCATCCAATACACTGTTTGGTTCGCTATGAAAGTAATTGTTTATTAGCAAAAAGTTTTGTAAAGTTCGAATCAAGTTCAAGGCATTCTCCCATTGAAGGCACCTGTATCATCTTCTTTCTTCTGCTCCTTTCTTTATGCTCCTCATTATTTTTTTAATGATAGATGAAAGTATTTTATCCTCTGTGAGATCTTCACTTGTGATATAGTGATCAATGCCGATGCTTTTTATCTGAAACTATCATGTTGGCACACACTTTAATTGTAATTCGGTCTTTAGAAAATTTTTCGTTGTTATATTTTCCCCCTTTGAAATGCAATGTTTAATCAGGAGTCAATTTATAAAACAACCCCGTTTCATCTGCGTTGTATTTTCCCCGAAAACTCGCCCATACTGTATTAATCCACTCAGCCAGGCCTTGAGGTGCATTACCTGCCTCCAAAAATCTTTTGAAAAACAAAAATGTTTCGGTTGCAAAATCTCTGAATCCAGGATATATTAATCTCTTCAGTTTCTCCAATTTCATTGGCAAACTCAATGACCTTAGCAAGGAACAAAGGACCATTCAGGGGAATGTTCTGACCCTTTTTCAATTTAAACCAAATAAGAAGTGACAACTCAACATCATTATATTAGGATTTTTGAAGTCTTTTTTTTATTTTTAAATTGTTTGAGGAAGCCATTTATATGTATTCATATTTTTTTTTCCATACTGAAGAAATAGTAGAATGACTTATGTTCAGATCCTTTTCCAAGTCCTTGTTGCTCTCACCATTGGATATTCTACTGCAAATGTGAATTTTATCCTCAATTGAGTAGGATCGTTGTTTCTGGGTCATGTTTCACAATTCATGCACTACAAAATGTTCGACACACTGATAAATCACTAGAACACTCTGTTAAAAAAATGAATTTTCAAATGAAACACAAAGAAAAGGATTCAGAATTGAAGGGATTAAGCAGGAAATAGGCAGAAACGGCTTTGCAAATACATTTTTTTTCTTTTTCTGTGTTTGGCATAATTGCACCGCGACATAGTCAGATCTATTGTACGTCAATGCTGCTCATTTATAGTCAGAACATGACCTTTGATTGTTCCTAAAATCTCAATAAATTTTTTGGATTAGTTTGCTCACACTGCTTTGGGTTTGTAAGATGGCTCAGACCGAACAGCAGGAACCTCAATCTTGAGAAACTGCTGCACAAGCAGATAATGTGGTAAACTGTTTCATCCTCATTGTGACAGATCTACACAGGGGTGACACCGTCAACTTAAGTTTGAACATGTGACTATTTAGTTTACAGTGACCAGTATAAATCCCTGTAATTATTTTGAGTGAGACCCTGTCCATTCTCAGTAGTTGCTCACTTCTGCTGGTTCAGGGACCATCCAAGAGCAGCTTTGAATGGTGCTGTTTTTTCATTAACCAGTGTTGCCTGGCTCAGATGTTATATTTCGCCTTAATTTTCCTTTTGGCGAGACTCAGACTTATACTATAGACAGGTTCCGTTGTAAAGGGAATACAATCCGAACCGAATCTGGCCGATTTGTCAGCTTCTTCATGCCTGTTATTCCGGAGTGACACGGTAACCACTCAACACTTACACTGTTATGTTTTGCAAAGTTGTTCAGGGCTGAGTGGTAGTCCCATACCACCCTTGAATTTGCTTAGTGTCCCAATAACTGCCTGGCTGTTGGTATAGAATGTGATTTTCTTGCCCATATGCCCCTCTTCTAGCAGCCTGAAGGCACCATGGCTAATAGCAAGTATTTCAGATTGAAATACTGTAGTGTAAATGCCTAGTGGAATTGAGGTTCCATTTAGTGGCTTATCTTTTCTCCAGATTCCCGCTCCAGGCCCATGGCCTGTAAGAGAGCCATCTGTATAACAGTTGACACCATTATTGGGTTTATGCTGTTTTGTTTTGTCAATAAAGACTGTAATCAGTGTCTATATTGTAATGTTTTGGTGTTTCACGTTATAAACAAAGCAACACGTATCTTTAATTTAACCAAATTTGTTTTATTTTAGGATGGATTCTTAAACTAAAAATTCATTCCTTCTATTTTCTAAATTTAAAAATTACTTATTGCTCTTTACTATTTTTACAAACTATTTATTATCACTTGTATTTTCAGCGCTTGTCTGCGAGTCTGAACTTATTCTATTTCTTCACTAACTTCTTCAAATTAAAAAGGAGATTTTATACCTTCTTATAGTTGCTGCTTCTTTTTCCTTTTCGTCCTCCCAGTCGTAATTTTCTCTCTTTCTTCAAGTTCTTTCTATACAACTCACTTCACTTAACCAACAACAATATTCATCTCCTCTCCACCAGACGTAAATTCAGACTGCCTGCCTATAGTCTGCTTCCTCTCCCCTCTCTCATATTACTCCGCATAACGGTTGGCCTGTGAATATGAAAAGTAGTTCATCCTACATCATAAGCATTACCGCACATATTTTGAATTTTAAATATAAAACACCATAATGTTAACATTACAATATCTTAATGTATTTGAAAATCAGAGTGCATGGTAAGCACTCTTTTGCTTTCCATCCACTGATCTAGCTCCCAATGCCCAGCCTGTGTTAAAACAGTGGAAGTTGTTTTTTGTTTTACCAGCCTATAAGTAGTTTTTTAGGCATGTGTTTCGATCTTTAAGTGTAGTGATAATAAGCCAAGCATTACTTCCATAGCAGCTGATGGAGTAGTTCTCATTGCGCCTGTTATTTATCTGCTCCAGCATGTTATTTATCCAGCCAGAGATTACAGAATCAGCATTTCTGTACCTTGGAGTGTTAGCTATAACATTATAAGGAGTTCTGTCAAAGGCACCTTCTATATTAACAAACATGCCTATCATTATTTCTTGTTGGTTTACTGATTTTTCAATCCTTGAAACCAAATGATATAAGGCTACCTCACACGATTTGCCTGCTTGGTAAGCAAACTGATTGAAATGCATGGGATATACATCCAGAAATTGTTCTCTAGTATGCCTGTCCAGAATCTTTTCCAAAGTTTTCATTAGGAATGATAACAGGCATATTAGTTGACATCCGCATGATGGTATAGAAGGATCAATCCCTAACAGGCATATTATTCTAAAGGCTTTAGTGCCATCATATGACCGTTTGTCTGGTTTAGGTAGGTAGCATAGTTTGGAAATCCTCCAACTAGTGGGGATATAACCAAGTGCCAGATTACCCCATAAAATTTCAAGTAAGTGCGTTCTGATAGCTGGGAGGCCTTTCTGCAATAAAGCAGGAAAGATCTCATTAGTACCAGCCGATTTGTATCGTGCTATTGAGTTGATGGCCCATTCTAATCTCCTCATCGTAATAATCTCATTAGCTTTGTCCCACCAACTGTTGCTAATTAGGGTGGGATTGTATTCTCTCGCTCTAACAGGTCACAGCTGGGAAAGTGAGAGGAGGCCAGGGCTTTCAAGGTATCCTCCTCGTCTTTGGTAAACACTTCCTCAACCTTCAGTGTACCTAAGGTACCGTGACCAGTGTGCTTCGAGAGGATTTTATTAATTTGGCATGCAGCCGGATGAACGGAAGATTAGAGGTTTACAAATAAACCCTAACAAAAGTAAAATCATGTGTGTCGGAAGAGAAAACGCTGAGCCTAGGATTGTGTGTAATGGTGAACCCCTTGAACTTACGAATACTTATACGTATCTAGGGACCATAATAAGTAAAGATGGTAAAATAGACCAGGAGGTTCTGAACCGAGTGAAGAAGGCCAATGGAGTGTACCATCAGATCTCCAAAACTGTTATAGGCAAGCAAGAAGTAAGTAGAGATGCCAAAATACAGATTTTTAAATCCGTGTTCCTCCCAGTTCTCCTATATGGATCAGAAAGTTGGACAGCCCTCGACAAGCACGTAAGAGGAATAACGTCTGCAGAAATGAGATTCCTCCGTAGAATAGTTGGCAAGACCAGGAGGGATTGCGTCAGAAATGAAAGAGTAGGATCTGGATGTTAAATCACTGCGTGACACCATGCAAGAGCGGCAACTAAAATGGTATGGACACATCTGTAGAATGGACGATACCAGAAAAGCCAGGTGGTATTTGGAAGCTAGGCTGGAATGAAGACGGCCTCGTGGCAGACCTAGGTGCATGTACTCTGATTACATTGGAAAACTGGGGTCAGCAAGAGGACGCACCATCCCGGAGATGAGAAGACTAGCCAGGGACAGGGACCAGTTGGCTAGATGGACTGAGACTGCAACTACATGCACAAAGGAGTTAGAGGAAGAAGAACCTCAGACAGAACTTCATCCAAGCTTGTCTTTTGGTTTTCTCTACTAATTTGTAGTATTCCGTAAGCACTACTTTGTAGTCTTCCCATCTACCATTCCTCTTTGTTGCATTGAACAGCTGCCTGGTGCGGGTTCATTGCTTGCTTAGTTCTTTATTCCACCATGAAACATTCCTGTTGGAAGTGGTGTTACATATTTTATTACTGTTCAGATATGCTGTTCTCACAGCATCAGTCAGAGAGGTCAACTGAGTCAGAGAGGAGTTCAGGCATTCCAATTTCCATGAATTGTGAGATACTTTTGGGCCTTAGCTAATTAGTTCATTAAGGTTATTTTTGTAGGACTCCCAGTCTGTACATTTAGGATTTCTATAAACCCTTGCTTGTTGCCAGCAGCCCACTGCATCAAATCTGATGTATTTATGGTCAGAGCATGTCTCTTCATTGGAGATATACCTGTTGCCAACACTTGTGCTAACGTCTTTTGAAACTAGAGTTATATGAATAACTTCAGATCTTGCTCTATTGCAGAAAGTGGGCAAATTCCCCTTGTTCGATATTATAAGATCATAATTGATTATAAATTCCAGAATTAACTCACCTCTTAGGTTTTTGTTGGAGCTACCCCAGATTCACTATGTGCATTTACATCTAGGGCAGCTATTGTTTGGTTCCCATACAGTCCAGAATCCTTTCAAGGTTGGCTTTTGGGGATGGATCTTCGTACGGCAGGTTCTCAGAAATAAGAGTGGTTCCTGCTATCTTATCTTCGCCTCCAGACTGGTTAAATTGAGCTGCTGTGAGATCTCTGGAACAGAATTGCGAAGGAGGCAGCAGTTTTACTAACCTTTTATATAGTATGCTGGCTCTGGGATTACTGGTCACAGATAAAATGACATAGCCAGGCAAACCCAGAGCTTTCTCCACTTGGCTTGGGTGTGTTTAGCTTAGCTTTCTCCCCATAAAGCATTTACTACAATGTGTTCATTATATCCAGTTAAAATTACAATAGGCATTCCAAGTTCAAGGGACCTGAATATTTAGTCGCTAGAGCCTGTTTGTTACTGCACATGTCGTTATAGGTAATACTATTAGCTTTAATTTACTTTCATTCTATCTATTTATATGATTTTCATATTTGTTTTATCTTGCCTTTGTAGTGCTGAAGAAGAATGGGCCATCAGTGTTCATTAAATAATTTTATACTATTTTTTTTGTCTAATTTTGTTCTTTTGTAATTTTGTCCGCCACCCTGACCTTCTCCTATATTACTACAGTCAACTATTAAAATCTGTTATTAAAAAGCTAATTTTCAACTATTTTTTATAAATATATATATATATATATATATATATATATATATATATATATATATATATATATAAACAAATGCATATAAACATATAAATATTGTGCCTGTAATCACAGTTTAGTGGACCTTGATAGATTCTAACAAAAATCTGCCTACAAAGGTTTTAATGATGAGTATCTCATGTATAACATTATCAGTATAAGTGAATTTTGCTTCTAAGACCACTACTTTTTTTTCCTCTCTTGAGCTGCTGAGCATGGTGGATTTCTTATGGAATATTTTTTCTGCTGATTAGCTCCAGGATTTATTGGGGGTAATAAACTCCTCTACACTTGCTGCATTAAAATATTATGTTGAAGTTACATATTTTGTTATTAGACAGACATGTTGAAAACTTTGGGATTTTATGAACTGTATAATGAATTTGGTATTGTTAACGTTATTAAACTTGGAAGACTGGGATGGGTGGTAGATCAACTGGTAGCCGATGTGAGTTGCCTTTTAAGAGTCAGAAATTTGAAAATGCCTTTTATGAATCAGAAAAACCGGTATCACTACAACATATGAAAGGTCTTGATTTCTATACTTTGTAAGGAACTACTGTTTCTAGGCCAACGGTTTTGCTAGGAGGTGATTTGTCTTGGATCATGCTCAATCGTCAAGTTTTTCCTCCAATTAAGGATATTCACTTTATAGAGGCTGAGTGATCTCCTGGAGGGTCTCTCCAGTGATCTCCCGGCCCCAGGGTTGATCCACAGCTGATACAACTGAATAAATAATTATCTGTCACACCTGAATAAATAATTATCTCTCACACCTGGACTCAAATCCAGGTCCAGGAAATAGCATAGTGCCTTATTCACTGAGCTAATCTGCTCTATTACTCATAAAAACAGCTGCTTAAAACATAGCTAAATATTAGAACTTTACTGAGGATGCCAGAATCTGCAGCAGGTTACGTTGTATGGGATGGTTTTATTGATACAAAATTATTTATTTAATATATTACTACAAATGTATTATAGTTGATTATTACTTGGTTCATGTTTTTTGTTTTATTTTATTTTACTATATTTGAAATTATGTAAATTTTCAGAAAAGAAGCTGTGGTAAAAGCACCTATAGATGAAAAAACTCCTGAAAATAAGCAAGATTCAGTTAAAAAAGAACAAATTAGAATGTTAGATAATAAAGCTGAGAAGAAAGATGCGCTATCTGTTACTCAATCAGTGAGAAGAGTAAAAATTGATGAAACTTCTGTTCATAGTGCTAGCCTTCCCCGGGGCCGTGGTTCCACCCGGGGAAGGGGTAGAGTTTCTCAGCCTTTTAAGTCAGGATGCTTCCAGCGACAGGGTAATATAAATATAATATATATTTTGGTTACTCTACAATTGTAAAACTTTTTATTATTAAAATAGCACTTTGTCCATGTAGGATGTTCAACTTAAACTAGGAAGTTGTCGCATTGCATGATATTTAAGTAAAGGTAATGAATCGTAATTCTTTTTACATCATTCATTTTTCTATCTCAGGTTCTACTGCTGAAGAGGATATAGCTACATTATCGAAACACTTTGCTGAGGCTGTTATAAATGTTGATAACAAATCAATCCCATCAAAACGTAAGTGAAATATAATTTTGTACATTGTCCATGATAATGTATGCCATTTGTCAATTGTTTATATACTAATTTCTTAGCTTAAACTGTTCTTTTTTAAATAACACCAAAAATCTAAATTTATATTGATCGACATCCGGGTAAAAATGGTTCATTCATCATAAAAAAAATTTTAGTTTAACTTGGGAAGGGTGGGTCAGGAGAACCTGATTAGGTAGCAGTTCATCAATAAGATGAAGTCACCTAATTTTGTTTTAAATGAAGCTGAATTCAAATGATCTTCTTTTAATGGCGCAACTGATGCCTGCTCAATCTCCATGTCCCTTCTATTCCGGTCCTTTGCATGAGTGACACTTATTATCAGTTTCCTGAGATCTTCAAGGACGTTATCCCTCCATCTGTTCTTTGGCCTTCCTCTATTCCTAACTCTATCATGAAATTCGTAAACTCTCCTGCCATTCTTCCTTCATCCATTCTAAGCAAATGTCCTAGCCACTTCAACCTCTGTATCCTGGCAAAAGAAGATATGCTCATATCACCATATAGTTCATGTAATTCCACATGCTTCTTCTCCATACGCCATTTTTCTTGATTGGTCCTTTGATGCGCCTGAGGATGGTTCTTTCAAATCTATCCACCAGCTGTGAACCGTTCTCGTTTAGTGACCAAGACTCAGAGGTATATGTCACTATATGCCGAATCAGTATTTTATTGACAATTTTCGTTTTATGGCTTGCCACTTTTCTTTTAAATAATTTGGTAATGGCAAAGTATGCATGGTTTCCTGCCAGAATTCTTCTGATTTCTTCTCTTTCGTCCTGGCTATCATTGATGACTGAGCTGAGGTATTGGAAGCTGTTAACCTCCTCAAAAGTATGCGTCCCGATAATATAGTGCTGCTGTTGGCATATTCGCTTTTCTCTTCTCAATATGAACAGTTTGGTCTTACTTTCATTTATTTTTAGTCCTAACCTGCCTGCTTCCATCTCAAGCTATTGCAGACTTTCCGATTATAACAACATCTTCCACATAGACTTTCTAGGCATAGTTTTTCTTGCTTTGAAGTATTGGGCTCATCCGATTTAAGATATTCCCGCCTCAAACTAGACCCTTTCTTTCCATGATTGCCTGTAGTGCAATATTGAAAAGGAGAGGTGCAAGAGGATCTCCTTGTATAAGTCCATTTTGTATATTGAATAGCTCTGAAAAACCCCCTTGACAACTTATCCGACAAAACGTATCTTTTATTGTGCACACCACAGGGCGTACTAGTTTCAGGGAGATCTGTAGAGTTCTTATCTAACGATGGTATCATACATTGTTTTAAAATTAATGAACAGCATCGACACTGACCATATTCCTTCATTTTTTCGCAGATATTTTTCAGAGTCCATTTCTGATCTGTTGTCAACCTATTACATCTGAAATCTCCCTGATAATCCCTCAGCTTCCTCTCAACATACAGCAGTGGCTTGTTGTATAACGCTGTAGTGAAAACTTATACTGTGCTTAGTAAAATTATACCTCTATAGCTAGAGCATAGTGTTTTATAAATTGGAACAATGATCCCTTCTCTCCAATCGCTGGATATCGATTCTTCTTCCTAGATCTGCGCAATGAGCTCTTGCATTTCTTTTCTTAGCCGCTTTCTTGAGCAGTTCCGTTGGTAGACCATCTACTCCAGATGATTTTTTAGTTTGGCCACTATTTCTTTGATGTCTTCTGCATCTGGGGGAATGTGCTCTTATAGAGGTATAATGGAAAAATAAATACTTAATAACGAGTTATTCATTGTAACGAAGGGTTTATTTGATAATTATTAAATGAATAGTTCGAGGATTTCAATGGTTATGGAAATAATAGATAGTGAAAGCAAGAAAACTTCAGTTTTCATCCGGTACTTAATAATCTAACGAAGTTTTGATTAATGAAGAGCAAGACAGCTTTACTTGTAAAATGGATTCATACAAATATATATTATTTTTTTCAATAACCTTTTTACTTTCCTTACCAACAAGGTAAGAAAAGCATAGCAATTTGGTCGATTTTTCTATGTACAGTCTTCAACGGATTGATGCTGTTGTTTTAGTTAATTCAACTCTCTCCATTAATCAAAACTTTAGATTTCTAAGTTCTGGCTGGAAACTAAAATTTTCTTGCTTTGCCTACCTATTATTTCCATAACCATTGAAATCCTCGAACTATTCATTTAATAATTATCAAATAAACCCTTCGTTAGAATGAATAACTCTTAAATTAATTCCTTGTTTTTAAATTCATTTATTTTTTCATTACACTCTATAAGAGTTGTGAAAATATGTTTATAATGAAAAATTAATGGCCGAAAAACACATTGAAAGGAGAAGATCGAAAACTTGGATTTGTCACGAAAGGGGCAACAATATATAATATACCTGAAAACCAAAATTATTCCACTTTTGCAATCCGAAATGATATCTCTATTGAGCTAATATGCCAATACTGGAGATCAGGGGTTTGAGAATTTTGAGAGGTTTACTTCACTGAATTTAAAAGATTGATACTTAGTGGATGCAGAATTTGGTACTCTAAAACTTTTATCTGATTAGTTTTTCTCTTAGAGAACTCATTTCTAAGCTATGGAATCATATATATGTATACATCATGTATAGAGTACTCTGTCTCAGTACTTGACAATGTTGACAAAATTGCTGTTGTATGACCGTGGTTTTCGACCACACCACTTAAACTAATTATTGTGCTATGGTACTCATTTGACGCAGAATTCAATGTTCTTTAATTTTTTATATTTTAACATATTCAATATAATACACCATTTAGGAATTATAGGTGAATACAAAAAAAAAAGTCCAAAAACTTCAATTTTTTTTTATTGCCAAAAATTCTCCTAATGTCACTCATGTTAGCATTTTTGTCTGTTTATACATGTTTGTACCCATATATACAATTTTAAAACATAAAAGCTTCTACCCCATCCTTTGCTTCATATAAACCCTCTATTGACTGGTCACTATGATCTGAAAGATGGGGAATAAATTTCATTAAATAATTCATCATTCCTAAGAAAGACTTCAAATCCTTTTGAGTTTTCGGAGTAGACATTGCAGTAATGGCCTTTACCTTGTCAGGGTCAGGTTTAAGAATACCATTATCTAAAAGATGCCCCAAAAATTTCTGCTTATGAACTTTAAACTAACACTTTTCTTTGTTTACTCCTTTACCCACAACACCAAAGATTTAATAAAAAATCAACAGTCTGGCACCATCATGAAACACAACTCTATAATTTTATCTAACTTGAGTATTATTTGAAAATTCAGGACTTATATCTAGATAATTATATCTACTAAAATATTCCCATGTTAATTCTATGTAATATAATGAAATGTTTTGTTGCATCTACCTTGTCATCTGTGTTGTCCTTCCTGATTTTTCTATTCAAATTCATGTAGGCCATCTTTAATTGAGCTGCTGATTGTATGTGATTGTCATTAGCAACATTAAATACTTCTACTATCTTCAGCCAAGCGACATTTTGTACTATTATTGTGAACCCGTCAGTTTTTTTATTTCTGTAATACCAAAATGTTCAGAAATTGTTGTGAACAATAACTGTTTCTAATTTTCAGAGAAATCGTTTCTCCTTTCTCTCTTTTCCATTTTTATCGCAACAAATAAAAACAATACAAACTGACTAACAACCTCACAAAGTGTAAACAACAAACTAAATTATACTATGAGTGGGTGGAAGGTTTAATGACATAACCCAACTTCCTCATGGGTCTAAAATACATCACAAATGAGGTGAAGTCACCCGTTAACCCTTGTTAACTAACTTGGATTAAAAATTACTTGGAGCAACTGGACCCTAACTTTAACTATGGTTAAGTTTTAATTAGAGTCTGTTAACCGAGAAAGTTAACTTTAATCCTAGTTGCTGGTGCAACCAGCCCCTAAGGTTTCTTGAGAGTGAGAACAGGCTTACGGTTTTTTTGCCCTTGTATGCTATTTCACATCATCTAGTTAAAATTCAAACCATATTTAATTTTATTTTAAAAAGTTATTAGTTCAATTATTAATGTTAAATTTGGTCATTTAAAATTAAATTTTAATATTTTGTTATTAGATTATTGATTTCTGCATTATTGAAATTAAATAATTTATTCTGCATAATAATGTAGGAGCAACCTCTGTGTCTGACATATGTCCTCTCTTCACGTTGGGAGTAGGGAGTATGGCTGGTAACCCTGGAAGTAGATCAGGATTTGCACTCCTTAAGCAGTAAATAATTTTTTTGCAACCTCATTGCAATGTATGATAGTTAATGAAAGTGGAAGATGATTGAGGTATATTTGCAATTAACATAGGCATTTAGCTGGGAAGTAGATAAGCTGAACTAATTTAATTGATTTCAATGATAATTACTTGTTGCCTTACTGTATAATATAACTAAGAGAGAAGTAAATCGAAGTTATTTATAAGTAAATAACTTAATAAATTATAAATATAAATTATAAATTGTTCAAATAGGAAATGGCACCTCCTTTATGGTCGCATAAATATATGAGCTGATGGTAAAGTCAACAGTTTCTGTTAAAGGCACTGCCAATGCAATTTGATTTGATTTTGTTTGAACTTTTTTATTGACATTTTAAAAATTCTATTCATTAATTACTTGTTGCCTTACTGTATATTATAACTAAGAGAGAAGTAAATCGAAGTTATTTATAAGTAAATAACTTAATAAATTATAAATATAAATTACAAATTGTTCAAATAGGAAATGGCACCTCCTTTATGGTCGCATAAATATATGAGCTGATGGTAAAGTCAACAGTTTCTGTTAAAGGCACTGCCAATGCAATTTGATTTGATTTTGTTTGAACTTTTTTATTGACATTTTAAAAATTCTATTCATTAATTGTTCTTTCAGCAATATCTTTCTTGACTAGTTTGCTGTTATAAATTTATTGATTATGACACTTAAATAAAATAAACGCTTGTGCTAGATTTTTTGATGTGATAGCATATTTATTTATCTAATTTTTTTTTAGTCTAGCCCGTCATATTGATGACTATTTTAAAGTGGTGGAAAATGAATCCTTGAATTAAAATTCAGATCATAATTTTCTTTAAAAGTATGATTAATTTTCTTCATTAGTTACTGAATTCATGAATTAGAATTCGGATCATAATTACCTTAATAAATATAAAGTATTTCTTATTAACATTATTAAATTTATTTTCCTTTCATAGCGTTAGTTATGGATGGATTTTATTTATTTTTTTAATTCTTATTTAATAACATTAACTATTTTTTAATAATTTTATGTAGGAGCCAGCTCAGTCCCCCCGACGAATTCCAGTGAGTTAAACGGTATCAAAAATCAACAGTTATCAGAGGACACCGTTGTTGATAAATCTGGAGTAGAATCAAAAAGTAAAAGATATTCGATGCAGAGGCAAAGATCCCTTCCACAAGCTACTACAAATGGTGTGGGTATAGTTCAGCAGGCACCACAGCCTCCACCTCCACCACCCCAACACTATATTCAGCCAGACCAGCAGCAATACTTTCACCAAGGTAAGTTCTTCTTAGCAGATCATCAGTTCAGTGCTCTATGTAACATGCATTCTTTTCATTTATACTTATATTTAAGTACTGTGTATTTTTTTAATCTATTCCACTTAAAATAATTTTTTTTTTTTAACACTATTATCGGAAACTTAATTCTAACAATATGTAAATCTTAAAATTAAAAAATCAACTGCAGTGAAATTATTTTGTCATTCTGATAGAATCACAGTAAAAGATAAATAACAAAACTAATTTAAGAATCAGTTCTGCACATGTGTCAGCTATCAGTTATTCATATGTTACTTTGTGTCCCACAAATTGACTTTTTATAGTATGTTAGAAGTTAATTTGTAAAAAAAAAAGTGCCACTAAAAGCATTGGTGACAGGGAAAGGTGGGGTATATATCGCACCTAAGGGAGATTGAAGTTTACTCTTTTTCTATTAGTTTCGAAGGCTTCATTCAGGCTTTTGACATTTATGCTGTAATTACTGTAGTTTCTGAAACTTATACGTATATATATTTTTTTTTAGGTTTACTAATATTTTTAATATTCAATATCCTAAAAAAGAATCATGCAGTAATGTCCAAGGCATGGGGCAATATTGCATCTGCATTTCCTTAGCAGATAAACATGATTCAAACATGTTTTTATTTTATTTTTTAACTTTATAAAACAGCCCTTCTCCGATAGTCCTCCCTTCACTGTTAGCAAGAAGAGCAGCTCTGAAATTTTCCTGAGACCATTTAGCCTTATCAGTCTTCCGCTTGTAGGTGCGGACATCTTGAAAGATTAAAAAATAAATAGGAAATTAAGTGGGGAGATGTTGCGTTACTGTGGGGTAATATCGCACTTCCTGCCATAATGCGCAATATTACTCCACTGGTACTTTTAGGGAAAAACAAATCACAAGAACAGAAAGTAAGCTAAATATTGGAGAAAGAATTTAAGAAATAACATGTTTCTAAACTTTAAATGAAAGCAGATCTAAATAGAAATCATAATAACAAATATATCACACTTACCTTCAAAAGAAGCTAGCTATGAAATAATAAGGATGAGCACAATAAAAGTCACTTGCTTTTTGATAAAGTTCCTGAGCTGCACTGAAGAACGGAGGATTGACCTTAACGGTGATTCCCTCTATGCCTCTGTCACTTGGCTATCAGCTGGTTGGAATTTTCCTGCACTTGCTTTGCTCTGGGACCTAATGCACGATATAATCCTCTGTGCCGTATTACTCCACCTTCCCCTACTGCTTACGAAAGCACTGACACAGGTGAGTAATCACTTATTTATATACATCTAAGTGAACAGCGATAAAGTATGTTAAGACTGAAGGCAGCCATTGATAGCTGTTTATACTATTTATCAGCCAGTCACCATTTGGGCACTAGCATAGAGTGGAGGGTATGTTGCTCTGTTCTTCATTACGTATAGTTATTATTTGAACTGATTCTTTTTTTTCTTTAACAAATTTACCCCCCTTTTTTTTTAAATCTTCTTCTTTCTTCTTCTCACCTCAATTTATCAATATGAAAAGAGATGTTTTTATTTGGGGATGTCTATGCATAAATACCACCGTCAAATACTCTGAAATTCTTCGGCCAAGCAAAAAGGTAAAAGATCAATGAGAAAAATACCACCAGTTGCACCAGGCGGCTCAATTGATGAAATGGAACCCGAACCTTGCACTTCTAAGCAAAACATGACTCGAGGATACTCTGTTTTTCACTCCAAATCCATATCAGTACTAAGAAATGCACTAGTAGAAAACATGGAAGAGACTCAGACCTTCAGAGAACACAAACCACCTCCCATATTTATCAAAAGTTTCCTACTTTTTTTCTAACACCTGAATAAAATAGTAGACTCAGAAATATTTGTATGCCAAAGTCATACTAATGACACAAAATTTATGCCAGATACCCCAGTAAAAATAGATAGTCCAATAGTCCAGAGAAATACAGAAAAATAGTTAAATACCTTTCTGACGCAAATTTAGATTTTCACTTCTACCAATTACACCAAGTGAGAAGGCTCAGAGTAGTGATCAGACGACTGCACCCCTCAATATCTCCAGAAGCCATAAAAGATAAACTAACGGCCATGGTATATAAGGTTCATCAAATTTAAATGTTAATAAAGAAAACAGATCAGTCTGGTACAACAAGTATAATATCCTTATCCCTATTCTTTGTTGATGTAGAGCAATTGCCTGGTGTTGAAGAAATTTATAATACGAAAGCAGATTTTCACACTTACCAATTATGTCAAGAGAGAGCGCTAAAGGTATTGATCTGACAACTGTAACCCTCAACACTACCAGAAGCCTTAAAAGATGAACTGATGGCCGTGGGATACATGGTTCGATCAATAGTTAATGCTTATAAAGAAAACAGAAATCAGCCGGGTGCAATTAATAAATAAAATAGCCCTGTCCTAATTCTTTGTCGATCTACAATAGAATAATTGCGTGGCGTCGAAGAAATTTATAATGTTACCTGCCTGTATTACATGAGAATAGTTGCTGAAAAGCCTTATCGTAAACGAGGAATAGTTCAGTGCCATAACTGCCAGTTATAGCTTATGGCCACACAAAACATTATTTCCATCATTTATCTAGGTGCATCAAGTGTGGTGAGCAACATAAATCCGAAGAATGATTCCCAACCCTTAGGGTCCACATCCCTGTATCCCTCAGCCTAGGCCTAATACATAAAAGTCCAGATTTCCTACATTACTCCTCTCACCAATTCCATTTACCTCACAAGCCTACTACCATAATTATTCTCCAATAATGTCCATTCTTTCACTACCCTAATCCAGTGGGTGGCAAACTTTAGAAGCTAAAGAGCCAATTTCACCATTTTAGGTATCAGGAAAAATTTAGAAGAGCCATAGTTATATTTTGATAAATAATTTTTAGTTATAATTTATTGAATTGAAATATACCTACATCATCATCATACTGATACCTACATCATCATATATACATTATGTAAATAATATATTCATAAATAATTTACATGTAAGTAGTAAGCATTTTAATTAATGAGAACAATGTGCTTGCATTTTTTTAGAAAGTTTTATAATGTTATGTAACTTGTTGGTTTCAAACATGAATCCAAGTTCTAATTCGTTATTTAGTTTCTTAATTAATTTTTAATAATGTTTATGATGGAAAATGATTGTTCACACATGTATGTTCACAAATGCAAACTTTTTCAACTCGTTATTTGACTCCGGCAAGCTCTTCTCGGCAGATAACATATTATTTGAAAGCAAAGTGCATTTTTTTCTTTATGTAAATTATGCAAATCAACCAAAATAGTAACGGGTGCATCTTATTCCTGTTTATTTATAAAAAACGTAAACATGCCTGCTTCTTGAAATAGGAGTTGTTGTATGTGTACCAGGCGAGACTTTTTCATCTCTTGAGAAATTGAAAGTGCTCATTTACTAATGATGTATAAGCAACAACTGATAACCATTTGTAACCGTTCTTTTTGGCGGGGTTTTCGTCTCCAGCATGTCTGTACTACTAGCAAATTTTCCTGATAACTCCAAACTTCATTCTATTAGCAGATAAATAGCGTTGTCCATAAACCACGGTTAGCAAATATTTAGGTATGTGACACATTCTTGTACCATTTTATGGAATATATATTGTTAAAATATTCACTTTTTTATTTATATTTGACAAATTTTTTTTTAAATCATTATTTTAACTTTCTGTTACTTATGAGAGTATTGAATAAAGATTAATTTGTGTGGTTGTTGGTTCTAAATTAGCTGATAGAAAATAAAATAAGAAAAAATCAGTTTATTAATAATGAAAATAAAAATTATATTTTAATGAACAAAAGATTTTAGAAAGATTTTAGTATGGAAAATAATTAAAATGATAAGTTTTTACAATGTTGCAAATAAAGGTTGATCGATTTAAAAAACAAGATTATACAAACCTTAATTCTAAAAAAAACAAAATATTAAATATAAATTCTATCTACAAAATAATTAATGATATTCTGTTACCTTATTAGATGTCTCCTTAACTCCTGCTTAATATTCATCTTCTTTTTTTCATGATCCCAAATAACGTTGTTTCACAGGTAGACAACATTACAATTTAAACTGATCTTTTCTCACTGACCTGTTTCTAGTTTTACTTTTAAAACTCATATACTGCCTTCAAGACATTTAAAAATGAACCTGGCTCAATATAAGACACCTAGTCCAGTCGACGGTCAAGATCAGGTCCTCTTCCCTCGCCAGCTAACGAACAACATACGCTAATTACTCTACAAAGTGCCACATCTCTCCTGACAATGACTTGCTAATTATGAAGGCGTAATCAAAATAGTGGGTCGGTATTCTTCGTTTTTCTTCATTCAATTTAAATGTCCACGTTTACATTTTGCCTTTTAGTTTAAATAAAACATATTCTCATGTTTGTAGAATAAATTTATTTTAAATACATTTTTTAATATATGTAAAAATTCTACTTTTTGATCACTCAAACAAGTACTTGTTCCACTGCTCATTTGATTTTAACACAATAATAATTTTAATGCCAATAGTTTTTTCTCGTTAAAATAAAATTGTTTATAAGTCTATTTCTTTTGTTATACAATTATTATATTTAATGACACTTTATTAGCATTTTAATTAACCAATTTTTTCATGACATTATATGTATATATATATATATATATATATAAAAGTAAAATCCAGCTGGAGATTTAGTAAAGTTGTGTGTGAAGGTAACATTGACGATTAGACTCTGATATTTATACTTTATTATTGTATAATTAATAACGTGTAATTTAATTAATCTTTATAGGTATGTTTATTTTATATTGTTCAATCATTTTATATTCTTATACTTTTGTTTCTAATACCATTGTAAATCTTTACAGATTAATAAAATCAGTTATTCAACAAAGTTAGAAATTAAATTACAGTTATTGATTTAAGAATGGATCTGAAAACGAAAGAACCTAAATTATTTGTACACATAATCAAAACAGATGAAAATGATTATGAACTAGTAGAAATTTTAGAAGACAAACAATCATGGTTCAATCTACAAGAGGAATACCGTAATCTGCAATATCATAAGGTATTATTAACCAAATCTACTATTAAAAATACTGTCTCAGCAATAAGACCAATCAACGGGTAACAAAAGGTAGGCATTAAAATAGATGAAGATATTAGGAAAGTATATTTGAGGATGATAACCCATGTTATAATAATATTTCATTAGAGGAATCCACAATTCAGTGATAGATTCTTACATAAATTTCTACAAATATTATGAAGAAATTTTTTTAATCAAGAAAATAAAACAGTTAGAAACTAAATTAAATTTGAATGAAATTAAACTACAGGATGTAGAGAAGAAGTTAATTGTAGAAAAATTCGATAAAAAACAAAATATTACTAATTGGTTAAAACGCTTGGAATCTGAATGTATGAGGCGTAATGTGATTAGTGTTATGAAGATTATTGAAATTCCTCTTTTCTTTGTAGATGGCCAAAGATTGGTATGACACAAATTTAATGAAAATAGGTCTAATAAATTGTTCTGAATGGAGACAATCTTTTTTAACAGTTTTCATAGATAAAGGTTGGTCTAAAGTTAAGAAAGCTTATAGTTTTAAATATTTAGGAGGCTCATTGCTTGATTACAAATTAATTAAAGAAAGATTATGTTTGGAAACGGAAAACCCAAGTACAGCTTTGTCTTTAATCAATTTTGTTGTGGGACTGTCATTGTCAGTACAAGTTGAATTAGACAGAGAAGAAATAAAAACTATTGAAACATTGTTTATAGAAATCAGGAAACTGGATGATTCATTTTCTAGATTGAAGAAAACTAATGTGTGAGCATAACGTTGGACAAATCCAAACAGAAAACAGAAAATAAAATATACAGCTCTAAATTAAATAAACTGTGCCCTATTTGTGAAAATTTAGGATGGTCAAATCGTTATCGTCCAGAACAAGAATGCAGAAATCAAAATTTATTTGTGCCAAAACATTTATTAATCTAAATGAAACAACTGGTGACTACAATAAATGTGGAGTCACAGATGGATATTGTAATCATTGATATAAATGAAAAAAGATTAAACTAGAAAGCCCAGAAAAATTGAACCCATTGATTAAGATACACGTATTTATTGATAAAAAGATGAAGATCAACAACTGATGAAGTTTACGACAATGGCTCCAAACGTAAGTTTAATAAGTCAACGAGTGAGTAATCGATCTGTTGAAAACAAGTGTGATAAAACAAAAGACAGTATTTAAAACAATTAATTGGTTTAATTTTAGTACTTCCCAGTTAAATATAGCTTTAACAATTGGAAATTTAACAACCAATACTCTCAACACATATATAGTGAAAAGTAACTTCTCATATGATTTACTCCTAGATCTAGATGCCATTACTAAATTTAAAGTTATTCAAGATGAAAATTTAAAAATATTACAAAAATTCAATATAAATGAGATAATAAAATTAGAAAATAACGATAAGTGGTTGAATACTGATTCAGCTAAAAATGCACTTTCAAAGAAGACTGAAGAAAATAAAATAAGTTATAAATCAGATGTTAATTTTGAACTCAATATTAATGAAACCAAAAATATGAGAGATTGTAGAATAAATCTAGACCACATAAAACATTAATATAGAAAAAGAGAAATTTGTGAATTAATAGCAAAATATAAACATCTATTTGCTAAACATAAATTTAAAATTGGTAGAGAGAAATCAAGAGAAGCTGAAAAAAGTTTATTAGATAAGAATGGGTTACTTCTCAAGCATATAAATGTTCTATACCGTATGAACAAGAGATTAAGACGCAAGTTAAAAAATTATTAGAAGCTGATAATATAGATGAGTCGTATTCGCCATTAGTGTCTCCGGTAAAACTTGCATTTAGGAAAGAAGATGGTCATCGAACAAGACTGTATTGATTCTTGAAAATTAAATAACTTGATTAATACCAGAGTGTTATCCATTTCTAACTATAAACGATGTCATAGATAAAGTGTCCAATTGGAAGTACTATACTTTTGTTGATCTAAATTCTGCCTTCTGGAGCATTCCTCTAAAAGAGGAAGACTGAGAGAATTTTTTTTTTATTACTATCAAGGACATGCTATCACCGATTTCAATGAACCTTTTTTTGGTGATTCTAGATCGACAAATATTAGACACGTGTCCAAGATTTCTTGCCAATGCGTCCTTTTTGTTTTTAAATGTAATTTAAACAATTTTTTGTATTATTGCTTTCTACCTTTGCTTAGCATTGGTTTCAAAGTTCTCATATACGAATCGATTTGTTTTTTTGTGTAAAATAAGGTAAAAATATTACCAATTGTATTAAATGCACATTAAATTACAAAAACCAATAAATACTTCCAGTAAAGTAGGCCAACATTTTTTTTTAGGAAAAATTATGTCAGATTCGTTCTTAGCACCCTTTGAAACCCTTTAGTAATAATTTTCATGAAAATCAAATAATTGAAATTTCGGGCTTAATTTTGCTGGAGGATTTTTTTTTTCCTACCGATGTCTGCTGTTTACTTGTGCATTCATAACTCCTTAGGATTTTATCTAAATTCAACGTTACTATAACCGTTGGAAAGCTGAATTTCTGAATTCTAACCCATACTAATAAATTTTAGATTTTATGCCTTAATAAGGGAGATAGGGATGTGGCGTCCCCATCGCCCAGTCTGCTGACCGCAAACAGCCCATGGGGGTGCTGGTCTGGAAGCACAAAGGTGGCAGCCGCACCAGCAGACTAGGGTATGCAGTTAGGGTTGATAGCCCCGCTACCCGAAGTAACATTATCGCGAAACAACAAACTGATGCCTCGGATATGAACAAATATAAAGGTAATAGACCCGGCTATTCTCATAGGACTAATTTTGGATTTTGGAAAGTTTTATCTCTATATAGACCTGGAGCACTCAAACTGCTCAAACTCAGATTGAAAGATATAAACCGGACCTAGTTGCCATCCAAGAAGTACTCTGGACAGGGAGTGGAACCCTCGAAAAATGTAAGCACTCCATCTACTACAGTTGTGACAACCACCTGCATGAATTTGGCACTGGAAAACATCTTGTTCCAGCGCCTCCTACCACATGCTGATAGAGTTATAGGACCATACCATAGTGGCTTCTGAGGTGGTAAATCCACTATTGACCAATTTTTCAGCCTCAGGACCATCTTAGAGTGATGGCATGAATACAACATCAAGACACATCTCCTCTTCGTCGACTTCAAGTCGGCATATGATAGTGTCAATAGGGAAGAACTCTTTCGAGCCATGGAAGAGTTGCAGATTCCAGGGAAGCTTATACAACTGATAAAGCTAACGATGAAAACAGTCATGTGCTCAATCCGGGTTGGTGGAGATATCTCAGAAGAGTTCGATGTTTCAAGAGTGTTAAGGCAAGGAGATGCCCTAGCGTGCCTCCTCTTGAATATCGCTCTAGAAAAAGCAGTGACGGACTCCGGTATTCAGGTCGGAGGCACCATTTTTAATTGGCTGGTTCAACTCTTAGCCTACGCCGTTGACATAGACATCGCTGGACGCTCCTTTCAAGCAGTTAAGGAGGCTTTTTTAGCATTAGTGGGACCAGCCATGAGACTTGGGCTTGAAGTAAACCATGCAAAAACGAAGTATCTTGTGACTGGGGAAGTGCCTGGTCCGAATGAGATTGTAGCCTTTGGAGAGTACAGCTTTGAAAAGGTCCAAGATTTTGTTTACCTGGGCTCCTTGGAGATCCAAGATAATGACAGGAGAGCTGAGATGAAGAGGAGAATCGTCTCTGCCTACCGATGTTACTTTGGGCTTAGAAAACAGTTCATCGGCCACATTCTCTCCAGACAGACTAAACTCCATCTGTATAGAACCCTGATCCGTCCTGTTCTCCTACATGGCTCAGACTCTGACAAAAGCTAATGAACAAGATCTCCTTATCTTCGAAACAAAGATACTCCAAAGGATGTTTGGTGGAGTATTCGTTAAAATCCTGCCGTATTTGTTATTCAAAGTTGCGACACTGTGATTTAATTTTGTTAGATTCTAGTTTGCACCAATTTATGACGGTAAATGGATAATTTTACATATTTTAATTATGAATTTAATTATTTATGATCATGATGGATATTAATAATTGTATTAATTTAATATTTTTATAGAAAATTAAATTATTTATTTAAAAAATTAAATTGTTATATAGTAAATTGGTAATTTTTTTGATTTTAATTATGAACGTATTTATTTAACTTATTTTTATACAATTAATTAATAATTAGATAAAAAAATGTTTTTTATTTAAATGATCTTCATACTTTAAAGCGCATGATTTTGAAACATTTTTAATAATTAAGTTTATTAACTCATTTTTACACAAATCAGTGGGTAGGTACTCTACACGATCCGCATGAAAGACAATTGCTACTTCAAAGACCTAGAGGCCCCTTGATTTTCCCTTACTCCTATATTATGGGAGAATCATGCACTTACTCTTTTCCTACTAAACTTACCCTATCCTACACCTTACTCTCATCCAGGAGACCTCAGGAGACTAGTTGTCCTGAGGTAAATGGGCCACAAGCACTGGAATAATCACCCATCTGGTGTACAACCCAAAGCTAACAGTGGGGAAATAATAATTCAAGTTTACGCTTCTGTAGAAGGATCAAAATTCGGTTTGGAGGCCAAATGTTCGAGCCAAAAAATAACGAATAAGTGGGCTGTAATTATTTTTTTTCACTCACCTCAACCTTGATGACTTCTTTCTTTCTGTAGTTCGTCCTTTGAAAGAAAAACCAGGAATAGGAAAAGATGTACAGGAAGATAGAACAAGCAAGAACATTTTTATAGAAGCAACTATCTTTCTCTTTAACATCAAACTCCCGATCAGAGACAAAACTAAAGAACAGAAATTACCTATGTCTTTTCAAACCCTCTACTCAGACGAGGTCTAAACAAACAACAGGATTAAAACCATATCGCTTAGGCTGCTTAACGCCTAGTTAAATCCCCTCTCCTCCCCCCTGCTAGAGCGCAGCTTCTCCCGGAGGATCCCGAAATAAAATATTTCTGTGCTAACAATATAGTTATGCGACTAACAGTGTTATAGGCCCATTTGGTGGAGAAACGGACATAAATAAGAATGGGTGAAGATTAATCAATTTTGAAATAACTATTTTAGAGAAAGGGAAATTGTTATTTCAATATTTCTTGGTGTCTATTGAGAGTAATTACGATTGTTTTGTATGGATATAGTAGGATATATAATTCTCTATGAGATTGGTTATTTGCATTAAGCCCCAAATAATAGTATGGCAAAACCTCCAACATCCAACTTTTTGCATTTTTTGACATTTTGCCAATTTGTATGACCCCTGCCATAGCTGTTCCGAATTTAAAAAATATTAAATATAAAACTTACATGAAATTTAACGTTCTTTAAAATTTCCAATGTCAAAGTTTTATCTAAAATACACTGGGAACGAGTTACTGAGGAAAATATAAAAGTGACGAATTCGTTGACCTATAAAATTTGATTGAAACTGATCTAGGGTGGCAGACATTCATATTTCCACTCTATTATGAGGGTACTTTCGGCCTAGACGATCAAAAATTTTCTTGAAATCAGACATGTTTTTTTGGCCTCAGCTCCTGGACTACTATGTCTAAAAAATACTATAGTTGATGCTGCAAGAGAGATTTGCGGAGTCAAGACGCCCACATATAAAGTAGACGAGGTGGTGAAACAATGAGGTTAAAGAAGCAGTGATAGATAGAAGAAGGCTTGGAAGAAATACATCCAAACGAGAAACCCACCAAACCGGGAAGAGTATGTAAGATGCAGAAATCCTGCAAAGACGGTGGTAAGAAATGCCAAGGCCAAATCCTGGGAAGATTTTGGAAAGTCCATTGAAAATAGTCATTAGGATAACAAAAGAAAATTCTGGAGTACAGTGAAGGCACTTCGCAGTAGGAAAGCAAAGCCAGTCAGAAATATAAAGGATTTAGCAAAAAACAACAACAGATGAAAAGATCTTGGAGGTGTAGAAATGCCACTACGAGAAGAAGTTCTGAAAATATGAGCTGCTAACAGTAGTACATCCTGGATTAATAAGGAGGATAATGCTGGAAGAACCAGTAGAGCATATGGATTACTGCATCCAGGAGGATGAAATAATAGTGGTGCCTAACATGAAATTATGAAAGGCAGCAGAAAGAGATAATATTTCACCCGAATTTATTAAGTTAGGAGGAGAGGAAATGGAAAGGAAATCCGAGACACTTTTTCAAAAATCTGGGGTGAAAAGAAAATTCCCAAGGCATGGGATTATAATGTTATCATACCAATACATAAGAAAAGCTACCAGAGCGGATGCAAAAACTACTGGCCCATCTGCCTCTCACCAGTTGTTTATAAACTGTATACCAGGCTGCTTGGAAGAAGAGTCCCCAAAACAGTAGAAGATCATTTGGTCATCATGAAGATCATTATCACTTTCCGCCTCAAAAGACCATGGATCACATATCCTTTTTAAGAATGATAGTGTAATAGGTTTGGGACCAACATTATTCTTCTTCTTATCTCTGCTGTCATGTCATTATTCATGTTGACTTGTTAGCCAAGATATACGAATTCATTCAACTTTTCAGAGCGGTAGGTTCCTATGGTGATCCTTTCCATCTTGTTGACCTCCTGGCCTGATACCAGGAATTTGGTCTTTCTTTCATTAATTTCCAGGTCGTCTCCTTGCTGTGGCCTCTAGAGCCAAAAACGCATCCTTGACCATCTGAAAGAATCTTCCCACAATATCGATGTCATCGGCATAGGCCAGGATCTGGACAGTCCAGTTGAAAATAGAGCCAGTTGTCTGTATACCAGATTCCCTTACCACCTTTTCCAGAGCAAGATTAAAGAGAAGGCATGCCAAGGCATCTCCCTGCCTCACTCCTCTTCTGGGAACAAACGTCTCAGAGAATCCTCCCTGGATACCCACGGTGCAATCAACACCTGTCATCATCATTTTAGTGAGACGGATCAGCTTTCTGGGATGTTGAGTTCTTCCATAGCTTCGTATAATGCCAATCTATTGGGACTATCATAGGCTACTTTAAAGTCCACTAACAGGTGGTATGTCTTTACCTGATATTCTCTGTCTTTCTCAAGAATTTGCCTTAGGGAGAATATATGATTGGAGGTGGATTTTCCTTCCCGAAAGCTGCACTGATAAGGACCGAGCTCTTGATCTGTACAGCCTCTGGAAAACAATATTCGACAGATACATTCATAATTAAAAACCCAAAAATTGAATAGGATTAAGTAATTTTCCAGGAAGTGTTAACATTTTGTTCTCCTCGCCTCTCGGCGGTATTCATTGAAAATTCCCTTTCCTCTGCTCATCGTGATTTTATTTTTTTTAATAGAGCATTTATTAAGCCCACCATATCACAGTATGGTATTGAGTATTGAGAGCTCAATTATAAGTTATTGTTATTTTTAAATGATGAAATTTATTCCAATAAGTGAATATTATTTATTTACACTTGAAATTGTTTCTTTGCTGTATTTTCTAATTGTTTTTATTTTTTGCAGTGCATTGAGCCCTCAGTATAAGAAGTTAGGTACCAATATTTTATTATCAAACAGAGATACAACCTTTATAATCATTCAAATTCATTATCAAGTCCAACTTTGTTTATTTTATCAGAAGCTGACCAAATACAACATTTTATGGTTCCAATTTTATTTTAAATTTAATATAATAAATGCACCAAAAGCGCCTTGAATTTAACAGTTCACAGCCTTGAAATCCTTAAATTATGCTTGAATTTTTTCATGCCTTATCGTTGGACACCCTGTTCATAACTAAAATACATAAAGTTAGTTACCCATTTACTCTATCGCAAATAGAGGTGCAAACTAGAATCTAACAAAATTTATTCACAATCTGTGTCACAATTTCGAATAACAAACACGGCAGAATTTTTCACAACATGATGGGAGAGTTAAGAGCACTGTGCAATGTAACAATGTGGGGTAAAATATCTTTTTAGGGTGAAACAAAGTTGATATTCGTTTATCACACTCCCAAAAAACCCTAGATACGAATTTTCATAGAAATCAAAAAATAAAATTTTTTTGCTCAAAAATTTTGCCTTACTCTTGCGACTTCGATTAGTGTTTGAAAATCACTTAAATTGAGATAGCTCCAACACAACTCCATCGATTCACATAAAACTTGGGTGTGGTTTAGGGCTCTATAAACTACACAAAGTGGTACTAACCCGACCTCCGTAAACAAATCAGAACTGGAGGTATAAAATAAAACATCTGAGGATTTTTTTTTTTTATTGCTCACTACTTTTTACCCTTATTAAGGTATAAAATCTAAAAGTTATTGGTATGAGTTAGAAATAGAAAATTTAGCTTTCCAACGGTTGTAGTAATGCTGAATTTGGATAAAATCCTGAGTAGTTATGAATGCACAAGTAAACAGCGAACATTGGCAGGAAAATCAATCCTCCAGCAAAATCAAGTCCAAAATTATCTATTTTTTGATTTTCATGAAAATTATTATATAAGGGTTTAAAGGACATTAAGAACGAATCTTACTTGTTTTTTTCTAAAATATTTTTTTTGGCCTACTCTACTGGAAGCGTCTTTTGGTTTTTGTAATATTTTGTGCTTTTATACATATTTAATACATTGGCAATGTTTCTATATTATTTTACACAAAAAAACAAATCAATTGGTATATGAGAACTTTAAAATGCATGCAGAGCAAAGGCAGAAAACAATAATACAAAACATTGTTGAAATTATATATAATCTTAAGAACCCTTGGATATTACCTAACATTTTTTGACCTAGGATTACCAAAAAAATAAAAACCGGTGATGTCATGTCCCTTGTAAGTTCGGTTAATTTGTGTTTAAAGTTCATCCTGTTGGACTGAAGAATGTCCAAGCGATGTTTCAACGGATTCTATCAAACATTACGGTGAAGGAATTTAGATAAATTTTGTGTAAATTATATTGACGACATATTGATATTTTCTAAATCATGGGAAGACTATGTTGAACATGATGAGGAGAGACTTTTAAAAGTAATTGAGGGAGAAGGTATCCAAATAAAATTGGAAAAGTGTAAATTTGTGTCCAATTCATTACAATATCTTGGCCATGTAATTCAAGAAAACAGAATCCCCAGCACAAGAGAATTTGATTGCTATCAAAAACCTAAAGAGGCCAAAAAATAAATCGAGAGTTCGAAGTACATTAGATTCCATTAATTTTTATTTGTAATACATCAATAGTGTAGAGAAATGTGAACCTTTGCATAGATTGCTAAAAAAGATTATCAAATTCAAGTGGACTGATGAATGTAAAAATAGTTTCAGTCCAATGAAAAACTAATATAGTTTTTACAAAATAGTTTGTGTTAATTATAATTATCTAGATAATTATCTATCTTGAATGTAAGGCTATAATGGATGCTATAAAGTATTGGCAATATTATTTAATTGGGCGAGAATTTATTGTATGCAGTGACCATAAGCCATTGGAAAATCTAAAAACCAAATCTAGAACAGATAAAATTTTGGGTGATTTAATTAATTATTTATCCCAATTTAATCTTAAAATTATTTATAAAAATGGAAAAGAAATGTTCTAGCAGATCTTTTGTCAAGACAACTGGTTTTATAATAATTTGAAGACACAGATGCATTTAAAGTAGTAAATTTAATAGAATTAAATGAGATAATTAATGATCAAAATGAAAACCTTGTAGAACTGAATTCCGCTGAAAACGCTGTGAGAAATCGTAACATTATATTCAAGAAATTGAGAGGCTGCACTAAAATATTTGATTCAACTGACTATGGAATCAAAATTATCCAATGTGTGCATGATTATTATGGCCACATTGACATCGCTCAAATGAAAGAGAAAATAAGGCCAATAAACTATTTCAAAAATTTAGACTCATTAATAAGCCAATTTTGTAAAAATTGTGCCATTTGTGTGAAAAATAAAGTTCACACTAGTAGACCCCCATTGGGTTAATGCCAAAATTAGGTCCTGCATCTGAACCATATGAGATCATGTCTATCGACACTGTTGGTGGTTTTAGAGGAAATCGATTCCCTAAGAAATTTATGCATATCTTGGTCTATCATTTTAGTAGGTATGCATGGATTTATACAACAGCGGGTCAATGTACCTGAGATTTTATAAAAGTTATTGTTCCAATTGAGCAGAAAAATTAAATTAATATTATCCAGATCAATATACAGTCTTGAATTCCATACTACTTTAAAGATATTTGGAGAAGATGAGAATTCAATTGATATTCACCTCTATTGATTGCCCACAGTCTAATGGACTAAATGAGAGGTTAAACCAGACTTTGCTAATCAGAATAGTGATAAACTTGCATGATCAAGAAAAGGTGAAGATTGTGTGTCACAATACCATATGACTATTCATAATTCGAGTCAGTATACTTACTTTTTGGCAACAAATCATTTTTTTGCCTGGTTGATCTATTAAATCATGATGATCTTGCCAAAGATACAGAGGAAGAATTTGGAACTTCTATGAAGAGTTTTGAAATTAACAAAATGAGAGGACAAAAACCGAATAGTCCACAAAGCCAAAAGTTGGTGATGAAGTATATGAGAACGGAAGCAAATTGAACAGAAGGAAGACTGATAATATGAGAATTGGACCATTTAAGATTCTCAAGAGGATATCATCTTCAATGTACGAAGTTCTATGCGGAAAGAAGAAGAGGATATCAAATTGCTTTCACAATAGCAAATTGTCACTTTTCTCGTCCAGAAAAGTGATCTCAGGAGGAGGTGTAAAAATTCAGCTGGAGATTTAGTGAGACTCTGTGTGAAGGCTACATTGACGATAAGACTTTGATATTTATACTTTGTTATTGTATAATTAATAGTTTGTAATTTAATTATTATTTACAGGTATGTTTTATTTGTTTATTTTATATTGTTCAATCATTGGATACTTTTGTTCCTAATATCATTGTATATCTTAACGATTAATAAAATCAGTTATTCAACAAAGTTATATATATATATATATATATATATATATATATATATATATATATATATATATATATATATATATATATATATATATATATATATGTATGTAGGTATGTATCCGAAGTTTCTAGATGTGAAACAGGCGAATTCAAATATATTATCAATGATTGTAATGGCATGCCATATGATAAAGACCCATATGCGAGTTAATACCTTGTGACTATTGTGTCAATTTAAGCAATCCTCTCCTATCCGTAGGATTATAGGCTTAACGGCACAGGCTCCCTTTCTAAAGTGACTATCTTGTCTGTCCACCAGCCTATGTAAAGGTATTATAACCAAAATATGTCTTTTGGAGGTGATTACTGCCATATGTTGCCTTGGTGACACAAAGGAATATAGGTTTGGGGTGGCGTCTATTAAGCAACTTGTGTCTTTGTTTCCTGTGGCCCACAGTGCGCAGGCACCAAGGAGTGGGTGGCACGCCGGCACTATGATTGTTCCAGCTGGTTTGATAAGTCTTATTTAAACAATAGAAACATAGAAAAAAATAATATAAGTCTTTAAGAAATGGGGAACAGGAGACTGAAGGGTAATCTGAGACGTGACTACGTTTTAGACACTACAATGCCCCCAATCTTAGCTGTTAAATGCAACGATTTGCTGATTCTTTTTTAGATTTATGATACTCTTAAATAATTAAGTTATTTTAATTATTAATTATTTTATTGTTCCACAGTAGGTCTGGATGCGACACCTGGTGCTCCTGCCACTCAGTATACTAATCAGGCTCCTGCTAATTATAGACCTGAAGTACCTCCTATGGTTGCTTTTGTCTCACCAGCAACTCATCAGTTCCATCAACCCTTACCTACCTATTTGCCTCCAACCTTCTTAACCCCTCCACCTTTAGCAACTCCTCCAAGAGGTCCTGAAGTGTACCAAGGACCCACTGGAATTACTTACTATAACACTCAGTCCCAGGTGAGCCGACCAGTGTCCACTTCGCGGAGAGTGCGTCTTGCGATACCTATAGTTGCTCCTCCACCTGAATCAAGCTGATTATCATCTAGAACACAGGATATGCTGTTGCTCAAAGCTCACCAGTGCGTCATTAAGAGTATTATAAAAATCTTTTTCTTATTCATATCTGAAATATAATTGTTAACAATTATTTTAAACCAAAAATCACTTTTTTACCGGGGTTACTTACATAAATGTGCCTTATTGCTTCTCTCAAATTTAGTTGAATCCATTTCCCTCGTATAAATCTTGTTTCAGTTCTTTTCAAATATAACAAGGTCATAAGAAGTCTCAAACTGTTTATCTTTAAATAAATATAGTTCTTGATTTTATTATCAAGTGATTTTTGGCGACTCTAGTATTTTAAGTATATTATGAAAGGTTTTTTAAGATCTTAGTTTCTGAACACTTTAATACAGGTTAGTTTAGATATTGAATGCAAACAAAATGAGACATCCCCAACAGTGTATAACATTGCGCAAGACTGTATCGAACTTATGATCCCTTCCAAACCATTGGAAAATCTCTCCCTATCACAAGCAGCACTTCTTGTGACAATCACCTGATCCTATTAGAAACAGTACTTCCTTAACAAGTACTAAACCCAAGAACTTTCTTGTTATGTTTTTCTTTTACTCACAAGAATGAGCTTGTTCTCTTTGACGATATTAATACCTCAGACATTAGTCTGTGGGGACAGAGATTTATCATGTTAAATGCATGGTTTCTGTTAACTACTTAATCTAAAGCCAAAACTAACTGGTTATTTCTTCTCATTCCTAATTACCCCCTCTCTTCTCTCTCTCTCTCTCTCTCTCTCTCTCTCTCTCTCTCTCTCTCTCTCTCCTCTCTCTCTCTCTCTCTCTCTCTCTCTCTCTCTCACTCTCTCTCCTCCCTCCCTCCCTCCCTCCCCCTCTCACTCTCTCTCCCTCTCTCCCTATATCCCTCTCTATCCCCCTCCCTCCCTCTCCCCTCCCTCACACTCTCTCTCTCTCCCCCACCCTCACTCTCTCTCTCTTTCTCTATCTCTCTCCCTCTATCTCCCTCCCTCCCTCCCTCTTACTCACTCTCTCTCTCTCTCTCTCTCTCTCTCTCTCTCTCTCCCCCTCTATCTCTATCTCTCTCTCTCTCCCTCTCCCTCCCTCTCTCTCTCTCTCCCTCCCTCCCTCTTATTCTCTCTCTCACCCCCTCTCACCCTCTATCTCTCTCTCTCTCTCTCTCTCCCTCCCTCCCTCTCTCTCTCTCTCCCTCCCTCCCTCTTTCTCTCTCTCTCACCCTCTCTCTCACCCTCTCTCTCTCTCTCTCTCTCTCTCTCTCTCTCTCTCTCTCTCTCTCTCTCTCTCTCTCTCTCTCTCTCTCTCTCTCTCTCTCTCTCTCTCTCTCTCTCTCTCACCCCCTCAAACCCTCTCTCTCTCTCACCCCCTCTCACCCTCTCTCTCTCTCACTCTCTCTCTCTCACTCTCTCTCTCTCTCTCTCTCTCTCGCCCTCTCCCTCCCTCTCTCTCTCGCCCTCTCCCACCCACTCTCTCACGCCCTCTCCCTCCCTCCCTCTCTCTTTCTCTCTCTCTCCCGGCTTGAAGGGCCAGAAGGCAGTGTATATTATAATTTGAAAATAAAATTATTTATTTTCATTATTTTATTATTCTGTATTTATAACGTTTCTAATGTAAGATTTTTAAATAAACTAGAAACATTCTAACAAAAGTTTTCCTTAAGTAGGGAAAACTATTGTTTAAATGTTATATTAATGTATTATGTGTTGTATTTTCTGTTAATTTAATATTTATCTGTTTTAGGGTGAGGTGATCAGAGTCGCATAAGATAATTCAACTCATCAGACCTATTCTTTTTAGCAAGAAAACAAAATATTCTGGAGATTTTTTTTTTTTTTTTAAAGGAGCTCAGTTTCAATTATTTTAAATTTTATTTTATCCTTTTAGATAATCCTTGAACAATAAATATTTAAAATACCTCAGTACCTACGGTCCTCCTACTTATTTCTTTCTTTTTTTTTTGAAGTAGAACTCAACTATAAACGCAATATCTCTTAATATTCCATGTAGATTCACTATTGGGCATCTGTATGATTATAATGTTTAATAAGAGCCCTTATGTTTTCTTTCGTACCCAGGTTCTACTGAAGTAAAATTTCATTGATCATTGATAGTTGACAATTTCATGCTGAATTCAATTTTTAGAATAATTAAGGATTTCATTCAGCTCAATGTTTCATTCACTACTCAGGGTGTCCAATAGCCTTGAAATCCTTTAAGATCGGGAATCATGCTTGAATTTTTCGTGTTGGGAAAAAAATCAGGAATTATGCTTGAAAAATATAGCCGGTCATCGGGAATTATTAGTTTTTAGTTTAATAATTCGTTTTTTTCCATCAGTACTAAACAACAAGTGTTTAAAATATTGAGAAGAAGGTTGATGTAGTTGTTCCTCTTACCATCTCTAATTTTATGAAAGCTAGAAAAAGTCTTCTTTCTTTAATTTTGTTCAACTTTTTCTCAAGCACATGCTCATTCTGTGTTCTGTTTCACATTACCAAGTCATTTTACCTGTTGCTAAGTGAATTAGGGATGTTAAGGAACGGTAAAATAATGTACTAGCTCCAAACAGCTCCGAGTTTCAATTTCAACTGATTTGACCTCGTCTTATAATATGTTCGCCAGTTCATCCCTCAGCTTTAAGACCGAGGGTGGAGTGACAAGGATAAGTGTTTGCGAGGATTCATTTTTTCCTATAACTATGATTATTTTTTGGTTGTGTTAGATAAGTTTATGAATAAAATTGTGATGAAATTTATTCCACACATAAATTTAATTTTTTAAACTTGAAATTGTTATTGTACTCTCTTTCTTTTCTTCATTAAATTTAACATTGACACTGTATCTGAAATAATAATGAAAGATTCCTATTTAAAAAATAAAATAATGATTAGTGCACAAATGGTTGATGTTTGGAATACTTTGAGTTTGTATTGCTTCTTTTTATGTTTCATCTCTAGGTACATTGTTCAGTTAAATTTTTATGATTCTTGTAAATTGTAGGCTATAATAAATATATATGTTTTACAAAATTGTAATCTGTGTAATACTGTATTTCTAAGAAATATGTAACCTTTTCCATCTCAGATGTAACCTAGTCTGATTTGAATTAATTAACTATTCAAAAATATTATATTCTAATTTTTTTTATTGAAAAATGGGGGTAAATTGCGTTTTCGGGTCAAGTGGGTATGATTATTTTTTGGTTGTGTAAAAGAAGTTCATGAATAAAATTGTGATGAAATTTATTCCATACATAAATTTTATTTTTTTACACTTGAAATTGTTATTTTACTGTCTTTTTGTTGTTTTTATTTTTGGCGATTTATTGAGCCCTTCAGTTTAAGAAGTTAAGTAACAATTTTTCTTTATAAAACAATAATATAACCTTTATAATTATTCGAATTCACTCTAAAATCCGAATTGTTCATTTTATCGTAAGCCAACCGAATACAGTATTTGATGGTTCCAATTCTGTTTTTAATTAAATACAATAAAATAACAAAAGCGGCTTGAATTTTACAGTTCACAGCCTTGAAATATGCTCGAATTTTTTCATGCTATATCGCTGGACACTGTCTTCAGCTCACAGTTTACTAGACTTTGATGAGTGACGTTGGGTTTTACAAAGAAACTCTCACTAATTTGGCATTTGCTAATCTTAATTATTCTATTTTAATTTATGCTTCTATGATCTTTCTTTTCTTCATGAAATTTAACATTGACACTGTATCTTAAATAAAAATTAAAGATTCATTTAAAAAAAAAAAAATTAATGATTGTTGCCTACAGTGCACAACTATTAAATTTGAAATATGGGGTAGCTATCTACCTTTAATAATTCAGCTCCACCTCTAAAATAAGTTGAAGGACGCGGTGAATAGCTACTGAATCTGTACACATATTCCTTAATTTAAAAAAGAAAAATATTATTTTTTATATTTACTGTTTTTTTACCGCAATGGCAATCATTAATGTCTGAAATACACCGAGTTTGTATTTCTTCTTTTTATGTTTCATCTCTAGCTACATTATTCAGTTAAATTATTATGATCCTTGTAAATTGTTGATTATAATAAATTTATATGTTTTACAAAATTGTAATCTGTGTAATACAGTATTTCCAAGAAATATGTAACCTTTTGCCATCACAGGTGTAACCTAGTCTGATTTGAATTAATTAATTATTCAGAAATATTATATTCTAATTTTTTTTATTGAAAAATGGAGGTAAGCACATTTTCGGGTTAAGTGGGTAATTGTCACACTCAACTGGTAAGAGCTGCCCTTTATGAGTATGAGGCCTAAACACTGATGTAACAGAAATTAGCCTCAAAAGTTCGCTTAGGTGAAGTATAATGTGTTGTAAAAATATTAGTTCCAATTTATCTTCCAGTAGGCCTTTTTCTCTTTTTTTTTTTTTTGCTATAAACGGAACCTACAGAAGCTGTTCTTCAAAGTACTTTGTAATTTACATTTCTCCTTGACAGTTTTCTATTTTTTAAGCGCTTGTCACCCAGCAAAACATGATAGTGGGGGCAAGTGCAGATCTCTGTTATGTGAAAAGTATGCGAGGTGTACACTTACCCTTACTATCAGGTTTTGTTGAGGCAGTTAAAGATTGTAAAATTTGAATCTGTGACAAGCCTTAACTTATTTCGATGATTACACCAGTATAATAGTCCTCCGCAAACACAACTATTTTGTACTTGTCCCAAAACCACTCCTGCAGGGGCATATGAGCACTAAGTACTATTAAATTAAATTATCGATCTCATCAAAATTGATGTAGTTGAACTGTATGCTTTAATATAATATTTCAACATTATCGTCTAGGGGACATTTTTAAAAAAGGGGAAAATTCTAGCTTCAAAAATGAAAATTTTACAGTCCTGCAATCGAACTTTGTATACTTTAGTGTGCACTTGCCCCACATCACCCTAATTATTTTAATTTTAATAATGATTTTGGAAATCATTTCTGTTCATCTTTCGATATTTTAATTTTTTGTTAATTGAGTGATAGATAAAAAGTGAAAATTAGCAGTATGAATTATGTTAATTTCTACTGTTCATAAGATTTTCAAATTAAAATTAATTCAGTTGTTTATTTATTTTATATTATATTGTTGTTGTTTTTTTGATGTAGGGTAGGGTTTGTATGTTTCATAAATATAGTGATTGTTGTCGATAATTGTTGCATTCTTGGATTTTAAAAAAAGTCGTTTATTGCAATATATTTCTTCTACTTATAAAAATATTGTAAATATAGTCAATGTTGCATATTCAGGAATGATAATAATCTTCATCTTTATTTATTACATTATGATGTTTCATCGCGTAACTCTGCGTACAAATAATTAACAAACAACATTTAAATAATTAAATGAATAGTAAATAAGTAAGGGCCATGAATAAGAATTATATAAATCCTTTAGGAATGTAATTGAAAATAGAGCAGTCATTAAGTGGCATGATTGACTGATAAAATGTAAGATAGGATAGATTAATTTAATTGTTGTATAAAAAATCTTTAAATATTTAAGATTAAATACAGAATCAATTTTTTTTTTTTTTTTTTTTTTTTAGTAATGCCTTTTTTTTGGCTTTCACCATTAGAGAATTAGCAGCCTTGGCCCATTCTGATTTGGAAGATGCCATAACTCTCATGTCTAGTAAGCGACAACCTACATTTAAATGTATTGTATCCATCATTGCTACTGTGGTGGAGTAGGGAGAGCAGTCAGCTGAGCCCAGCAGTAGTGACAAGCCAGTCACCACTCCCCACTACCACCCAGCTCAGCTGACTGCTCTCCCTACTCCAGATCCACCACACCACTAAATTGCAGAGATATCAGAGTAAAGATTATGCCACTCCTATTCGATGCAGCTGTTTCATTAAGTAGTCATGGCCCTGTAATCCTATGAAACTCTGCCACAGCATTCTTTCTCAGTAGGTCTACTGGTAAGGTACCTGCTCTTCTTTAATAAGCAGTTTGCTCCATTGCTTCCCTACAGTGTTCTTTATGGATTCTAATAACACAAGGTGATTTTGACAATTCTTTATCTCTTCTATCTTAGTTCTAAGCAGGGTGTCCAGCAGCCTTGAAGATCGGGAATCCTGCTTCTATTTTCCATAATTTTTCGCGTCAGGAAATAATCGGGAATTATGCTTGAAAAATAGCCAGTCATTGGGAATTTTTAGTCTAATGATTCTATTTTTCCATAAGTACTAAGCAACAAGTGCATAAAATATTGAGACGAAGGCTGATGTAGTTGTTCCCTTTACCATCTCTAATTCCATGAAAGCTATAAAAAGTCTTGTTCCACGAAATTTGTTGATGGGTAGTCCCACTCTCTCAATCACGTAATCATTCTATGTTCTTTCTCAGCTTACCGTTTCGCTCTACTTACCTGTCGCTAAGTGAACTAGGTATGTTATGGAACGGTAAAATAATGCGTTAGCTTCAAACAGCTCTGAGTTTCAATTTAAAACGATTTACAATCGTGTGTTCAGAGGTTGTGAGGATTATTTCTATAATTATGATTAGATTATTTTTTATGTAAAAAACGTTTATGAATAAAATTGTAGTGAAATCTATTCCAGTACGTTAATTTTATTTATTTACTCTTGAAATTTTTTTGTATTGTATTTGCTTGTTTTATTGTTGGCGATGCGTTGAGCCCTCAGTGTAAGAAGTTACGTAACAATTTTTCATTATCAAACATGAATACAAATTTTATAATTGTTCAGATTGATTCTATAGTCCGAATCATACATTTTTTCATAAGCCGACCAAATACAACATTTAATGGTTCCAATTTTGCTTTAAATTTAATCCAATAAATTGACGAAAAGCACCTTGAATTTTACAGTTCACAGCCTTGAATTGAATCATGCTATATCGCTGGACACCCTATCTTTGTTACAACACCCATTTTCTGGCTGTCGAACCTTCTTTGGTGAGTTTATCAGCCATTTCAATGGCATGGAGACCTCAGTGATTGTTGAAATCCATGACTGATGGTATCCATTGAAAGATTACCTCTCTTTAAGGTAATCCTTCAATCCTTCAATAATTTATAGACAGTTCAAAATGTCTTGAACATGGGATTTATTGGGCTCTGCTCCAGCAAGGACAGCCTGCTTGGGAATCTACAAATATCACTATTCTGGCGTATATGTTTGAGAGTGCTTGAAATAAAATTGTGTGAATTTCACTGTCAAAATTGTTGGGTCATTTCCCAATCGGTTTCGAAATAGCAAACAGATGAGTATATGCCCCTGCCCCTCCATTGCGCGTTGTTCAGCAAAACCATCAGTGTACATATGAGTTCTAGAAGGGCTGGGATAACGTTAATTTATCGTTTCAAGAGCCAAGGAAAGTCATCAAAAGAATGAGAAAAGAAAGATCGGATTCACTCAAAGGAATCAAGGAAGGAAAGATTTTATGGCAGGAAAAAGATATAATGGAGAGAGTACTTCAAGGAGCTGCTGGAGGGGAGAGACTTTAGTCCAGATGAGATTCATAATGCGGAGGGGGAGTATGCAGAAGAAGACGATTTCATCAGCGAGGAAGAATTGCAGGAAGCTATCTCGAAGATGAAGCTGGGCAAGTCTGCAGGGTTGGATGAAATAACTCCCGAAATGATGCGGTATATGGGCAGCAAAGGTGAAGAAATGTTTCTCTATCTCTTCAATTTGGTGTGGAAAAAGAAAAGGATACCGAAGGACTGGGAGATCGCTGTGGTGGTGCCTATTTACAAGAAGGAGGACAATAGAGTATGCAATAACCATCGAGGCATATCTCTGCTCAGTGTGCCAAGCAAGCTTTATTCAAGAATCCTAGAAGCAAGGGTAAGAAGAGTTGTCGACTGCCAGATCGGAGAGGAGCAGTATGGATTCAGAAACTCGAGGAGTAGACAGGACCTAATTTTCACTTATCAAGGCAGGTCATGGAGAAGTCTATCGAGAAAGGTAAAGAACTCTCTGTCTGCTTCGTGGATTTAGAAAAGGCATTTGAGAGAGTCAAAACGGAGGATATAGAGCGAGCTCTGTCAGAAAAGCAAGTGGATATTGGCACGATTCTGGCAGTCAGGAGTCTCTACCGAAAAACAAGAAACATTATAAGGACTGGTAACCACACCTCAAAGGAGTTTGAGGCGACGCAGGGAATACGCCAAGGATTCCTTTTGATTCTGATAAATCTTCTATTCGAAGTGTGCTAACTTTTACGAGAAGAAGAAGGAGCCCTTCTGTCTTCATCTGAAACAAAGAATTTTCTGTTCTTTCTATTAGTCTCTTGAAACAGTTAATGTGCTCTTTATTGACTTTAAGTTTACGATATAATGCTTTATTTTTCGTTTGCACTGTATTTTTAATATAAGCATTGTCTATATCAACATCTGGTGGTTCTTCACGATCTTCGTTTAATTTTTCCGTTCGATTTACTTTTTCCTTGCCAATTAAATCTTTTAGATGATTTTGCATTTTTCTTAAATAAGAGAAATAGTCATGAATTAACACTTTCTGAATATTATCGGTTTTATATGTGTCTTTATATTTTCCAGCCCCTGTGGGTTCGGGGATAGAATAGACCCGCAGTATTTACCGCTTGTCGTAAAAGGCGACTAAAGGGACAACTGTCCGTTGACCTCTTTCCTTTATTCCACCCAGTCCTTCCAAAGTTCCTTCCTATCCTATTTCATTACTCCTGAATTTCCTAATCCCCCACTACCTTATGGGTTAGAACGAAAGTTCAGAGGCTAAGGGAGTAAACCCCGACAGAAAATCCCGGTCCTCCAGGTTGGGGGTTGGGCGCTGGGCCAACAACCCGGTCCCATAAAAAACATATTGTTACGAAAACAAAAAGAGAAAATAGCCGGACTGTTTTAAGGTTAAGACCTACGCTTGGAAATGGACTTTTGCATATCGGAACATGGAACGTTAGAAGTATGTTTCAGCCAGGAGTCAGTAAGATGTTAGAACAGGAGCTCGTGAAGTATAAAATAGATATAGTAGCCCTGCAGGAAATAAGATGGAAGGAAGTAGACATAGTGACTCTGAATAATTACACTCTCTTCAACAGTGGCAGTAAGACTAATGCGTTCGGAACGGGTTTTATGATAAGGAACACTTTTAAACAAGCAGTAATCGAGGCAGTCACTGATAGAATCTGTAGGCTAAGGCTGAAAGGAAGGTTTGTTTGTTTGTTTGGGTTTTAAGGCGTAAAACCGCTAGGTCATCAACGCCTGTGGCTATTTTTTTTTTTTCTATTATTTTTGATTTTTATTTTATTTATTTATTCTCTTTTTTTTTTAAATCGAGACTTTAAAAAAAAAAAAAAAAGTAAGTAAATATATAATAATGATAATTCTAATATATATATATACATACACACACAACGATAACAAATAGATTCAGATAAATAAACAAAACAGATACATAGATAAACAAATAAGATATAATATATTATAAAAGAACTATATTTTATTTATTATGTCATTTGCCTTTAGAAAGTTTAATACACATTTTATCTTGTTTTCATCGCTACCTGGACTGGTTGCGATATCGGGTGTAAGTCCTGACCTGGCTAGAACCAAAATATAAAATGGGCATTCCTGAAAGATATGACTGACCGTGAGGGTGTTTTGACAGTGTTGGCATTTCGGTGGCGGTTGCTTGCTAATAAGATAGGAATGGGTCAAATTGCTGTGTCCTATTCTCAGTCTGGTTATTGCTCTTTCTTCTCTACGATTAGAACGATTTGACGTGGTCCATGGCTTGACTGATGTTTTAATGGCCTTCAGTTTACTTGGTGGGCTCTCATTCCACATGGACTGCCACCCATCAGTAATTTCTCTTTTGAGGGGAAGACTGAGTTCTAGAGGTGTTAAAATGGCAGCGCCTCGACCTGGAAGAGTAAGCGCCTGTTTGGCTGCTAGGTCCGCGAGCTCGTTACCGACTATTCCTACGTGGCTTGGCACCCATACGAAGTATACCGATTTTCTTAGGTTTTCGAGCATATGGAGGTAAGTATGGATTTTAAGTAATGTAGGGTGTTTTGGATATGTATTATTTAAACCTTTTAGTGAACTTAAAAAGTCAGTTATTATTGCGATGGTTGTAGCCGATATTGACATTGAGAAGTGAAGGGCTGAGACTATTGCATGGAGTTCGGCGGTATAAATGCTGCACAGTTTATGTTGTTTTATTTTGTGTGTTGAGTATGGGTAGCGCAAGAAGATGCTGTAGAGTCGGAGGATTTAGATCCATCTGTATAGATTAAGAATGGTTCCGGAATATTCTGGAGGAGGCTGGAAAATTCAGTTTTGTATTCCAAGGGCGATGTTTTGTTTTTGGGTAGTCCTGATAAATGTAACATAATTTTTGGTGGTTTGTGCGTCCATGGAGGAATATGAATTTCAGGTTTATATAAAGGAATTCCTTTAAGGAACGACGTAGCGGAAGAAATTCTCTCTGACAAAGGAAGTGTTGGATTAATTTTTTTTTCAAAAGTTTTGGAGAATTTTGGTTTGAAAATGTACCTATGTGTTGGGTGTTCCGTTTGAGGGAAGAGTTTAGAGATATAGTTTATTGCCAGTTTTTTTCTTCTGAATAAAAGAGGCGATAGTCCTGCTTCGGAACACAGACTGAGAATAGGACTGGTTCTAAACGCGCCGGTCGCGATGCGAATTCCGGTATGATGGACAGTATCGAGTTTATGAAGGATCCGGTAGCGGGCAGAACAATAGATAAAACACCCATAATCTAATTTCGAGCATACTAAAGATCGGTAAAGTTTTAGCAGAGTGATTCTATCTGAGCCCCAGGAAGTACCGCTGAGAAATCGTAGTATATTTAATTTTTTTGTAGCTGTTAGTTTTAGTGTAGAGACGTGTGGTTCCAAAGTCAGTTTTCGGTCGAAAATCATCCCTAAGAATCTATGGTTGTTTGTATATGGGATCGAGGAATTACCTAAAAGTAGTTCGGGAGAGGTGGGAGTATTTCTCTTTCTGCTGAAATGTAAACATTTAGTTTTTTCGGTAGAGAAACGAAGATCAATGGAGAGGGACCAGTTATTACTTCTATTGATGGCTTCCTGTAATTTAAGTTGTATGGTGGTAATGTTATCAGATCGACAAATAATGGCTAGATCATCTGCGAACAAGAGCGGTTTGACACCCCTAGGTAAGTTGAGTCCCAGGTCATTTATTGCTAGGCAGAATAGAGTGGGGCTAAGGACACAGCCTTGTGGGACACCGTTGACCTGTTCATGGTTCTCAGATAGTTCGCATCCTATTCTAACTCTGAAGTGACGGTTTGAAAGAAACTGTTTGATAAAATAGAACATTTGCTCTCTGATTCCTATAGATGATAACTTATTGAGAATTACTGCGTGGTTTATGGTATCAAAAGCCTTCTTCATATCAAAGAATACAGCGATCATCTGTTGAGCGTTGAGCATATTGGGCTTCGCCCTCTAATGTAACCAGATGATCTATTGTGCATCGTCCTTTGCGGAATCCAGATTGAATTGGTTGTATTAAATTGTTATTCTCTATTATCCACATTAATCTTTTGTTGACCATACGTTCCATAATTTTACTTAGACAACTAGTTAGGAATATGGGGCGATAGCTGTTTGGGTCCCGTTTGTCTTTTCCGTTTTTAAGAATCGGGATTATGACTGAATCGCGCCAGGTGCTTGGGAAGTGTCCAGTGGACCAGATGTTATTATAGTATTCAAGCAGCCATTTTTGTTTGTCATCTGAAAGATTTATTATCATGTCGTAATGGATATGGTCTGGACCAGGCGAAGTTCCTTTAACGGTATTTAAGATATTTTTAAATTCCCACATTGAAAAAGCAAGGTTATAATAGGGGGTTTCGGCATTTACTGTATTATCAGTTTCTATATCGTCAAGGTTGGGACTATTTCTCTCGGAATTATATATCTCGGAATAAAAATTTGCAAAAGTATTTGAGATCAGTGTAGGGTTGTCAGACAATTGTCTATTAACTGAAATAGTGTAACGGGAGGAATAAGGATTTTTAGTAAGTTTATGGATTTTGTTCCATACTTCAGCTGACGTAGCAGAAGCATTTATGGAACTTATATATTCTTTCCAAGACTCACTCTTACATTGTTTAAATATTTTCCTGCATATAGTCCGCTGTTTTTTATATTCTATCAGGTTTTCGGACGTCATAGATTTTTCAAATTTTTTATACGCTTTATGACGATCTTTAATAGCTTTTTTACACGTATCGTTAAACCAAGGGACTAGCGGTCTTCTGGGTAAACCTGAGGTCATTGGTATCGATGATTTTGCTGCTTTTATGATCGTATTTGTAATTATTTCACAGCCTTCGTCCATGGTCCAGGTAAAAAGAGACCAATTAGCATTTTTCAACACCCATCTCGGTTTTACGTGCGTGGGATTCATGCTAGTAAATTTTATGAGTAGCGGGAAGTGGTCACTACCATATAGATCAGGTAACACTGTCCAGTAAATATTACTAAAAAACGTTGGACTACAGAGAGAAAGGTCAATGGCTGAATAGGTCTCGTAGCTGGAGCTGAGGAAGGTAGATTCTCCAGTGTTAAGTAAGAGAAGGTTAGATATATCTAGAAAATTTTCTATTATTTTACCCCGCATGTTGATATCTTGGGATCCCCATAGAGGATTGTGGCCGTTCAGGTCCCCAATAAAAAGAATAGGACGGGGCAGTTGGTTGTAAATATCTAATAGATGTTCAGTATCTATTGTACGGTCTTATGGTAGGTATACATTGCATACAGAAAAGGCGAAACTTCGGTGAACTCTGACAGCAACCGCTTGAAGGTGGGTGTTAATCGGAATTGATTCTGAATATATGGATTTATGTACAGCTATTAAAACTCCATGGTGATTATGATTTGGATTGGAGCTATCTTTTCTATAGATTTCGAAGTTTTTTATTGTGATTTTGTCTTTTGTTGCAAGATGTGTTTCCTGAAGAGCTAGGCAAAATGGATCAGTATCACGTATTAATAGTTTCAAATCATTAAAATGAATTTTTAAGCCATTACAGTTCCATTGAATCAATGACATATATGGTTATTATATTTAAAAGAAATAAAATTAAAAAGGAAAGATACATATATATGTATGGATGAAAATATATTCTAACTAGAACTAAGAATATATATGTGTTTTTGATGAAAAAAAAAAATCTATGTATTATTATTTTTACTAGGAGAGTTTTTTCCTTTGTTTTCCTCTTTTTGGTTTTTGAACCACATATCCATCTTCTTCCTGTTCATTATTAATTAATATTTGTTCATTAATTAAATCGACGGGAGGTGGGTCTGGTTTAAGTGGCGGGGGTCGAGAAGGAGTCGGGATGTTGGAAGGTGGTAGGCTAGGAGTGGGGGAGGTCTGTGGGAGATGCGAGATACCGGAACAGCTGGAAGGAGAGGGGAAAGGGAGAAGAGTGGGAGTCATTTCAGCACTAGCGCATGACCCGGCGGGTTGGGTGATAACAGACGTAGTCTGTGTATGGCTACTATGAGCTTTAATCTGAATAATTTCATTTGATATTTCTCCAGCTGGGCTATTTTTATTAGTCTCTGCTTTTCTAAGATTATCTGGAAAATAATATAAAATGTTGGCCTGAATGTTAACATTTTTTTTTTCAGTGTTTTTATTTTGATTTTTAGTTATTTCCGCGAAGGTTTTATTAAACTGGATAGGATTTTTCTCTTTATATATTTTTTTTGCTTCGTTCAGCGATACTTTATTATTAACTTGTATTGCTTTTATTTCTTTTTGCAATTTAAATACGGGACAGGAGCGATCAAGAGCATTATGTGACCCGTTACAGTTAATGCATCTAGCCTGTAGATTGCACCTAATATTTTCATCATGTTTATTCTGACCGCACAGGATACACACAGTTTCTTTTTTACATTGTGCCGTAGGATGAGAAAAACCCAAACAATTAAAACATCGTAATGGGTTAGGTATATACGGTTGAACTCTAATTGTTTCATATACAATCTGTATTGTATCTGGAGGTTTAGGGGTCGGGAAAGTTATAATATAATTATGCGTTAATACTTCGTTTCCGTTATTCTTTGATTTAATTCTTACTATGTCTTTAATAATTGGGGTCAGTTCTTTTTTAATTTCTTCTATTTCCATATATTGAAAATCGAAACAACGGATCACGCCTTTGCTATAGTTAAGTGTGTTGTGTGGAGTTATCTGTACTGGGTATTGTCCACCAAAGTCCGTATAGGATAGAAGCTTATTGGATTGTTATTGTTTGTATTAGAAGAGACCCGTCTCTTAGCTTTTTTACGGTTTTAACGTTTCCTACCAAGTTAGAGATTACTTTATGGATAAAAAAAGGGGAGACTTTTTTAAAGTCTTCTTCATCTATTCTGTTCACTAATAAATAGGTTGGTGGTATGTTTTCTGCCCTTTGTGGTAAAATTTTGTCGGGGGAAAATTTGATTCGACCCCGAGCCCATTTTCTTTTTTTATTTAAAGGACTAGTTAATTCGGGAGGGTCAGGAGGCTCTCCCATTTTTCGTTTAAATAAATATTAAAGAAAAAAAAATAAAGAGTAGTGATTTAACTAAATAAAAGAATTTATTCCAGATAAATAAGACAAAATAATAATAATAAAGTAAAACAGACTGCAAAAAACAAAACAATAAATAAATTAATGTTATAATAAAGGAAAACTCTTATCTGTTTAATACTGTGCGGAGAGTCTACGACTGTCTCGGCCGGAATCTAAATAGCTACTGATGCTGAAAGGAAGGTTTTTCAATTTATCTATGGTGAGCGTGCATGCACCGACAGAAGATAAATCAGAGGAGGAGAAAGATGAATTTTATGGAACATTGGAAAGGGTTGTTGACGGAATCCCGAGATACGATGTGAAGCTTGTGTTAGAAGATTGGAACGCCAAAATTGGGAAGGAAAGTGCTTTCCATCCAGTTATAGGAAAACATAGCAAACACGATGTTTCCAGTAATAATGGGATACGTCTGATAGACTTTGCTGCATCTAGAGGAATGAGGGTGAGTGATACCTTTTTTGCTCACAAGAATATCCACAAGGAGACCTGGGTTTCTCCAGATGGAAGGACTCGGAATCAAATTGACCATGTGCTAGTGGATAGCAGGCACGCGACAGATGTACAAGATGTCCGTAGTTTCAGAGGTGCTTGCTGTGAGTCGGACCACTTTCTAGTTAAGGCCAGGTATAAAATGAAAGTAGCCTCATTCCCAAGAGTCCGAGGAGAGAGGAAATCGATCTTCAATCGAGAAAAACTGCTAGCTGAGGAGACACGAGATCTATTTAGGACGAAAATTGAAGAGAGATTAGAGAACTTGAAAAATACCGAGTCAATTGAAGAGAACTGGAGTGACTTAAAAAACGCATTGAAGAGTGTGGCGAATGAGGTGTTAGGGAAGAGACAGCAGACAAAGAGAAATGATTGGTATGACAAGGAATGTGATAAAGCAGTTAAAGAAAGAAATGAAGCTAGAATCAAACTGATACATAGAAGAACGAGAGCCACCACAGAGGACTATGAAAGAAAAAGGGTGAAGGCAAAAAAGCTTTGTAGAGAAAAAAAGAGGGCTAAAGAGAGAGAGAAACTTGAGAAGATTCAGCAGGAATTCGATATAAAGAACAGTAGGAAGTTTTACCGGGGGGTTAAAGATTTTAAGACAGGATATGCACCAAGGCCCGCATTTTATAAGGATGAAGATGGAAACTTGTTAGGAGATAACAAGGACGTTTTGGACAGGTGGGTTAGGTATTTCCAAAACTTGCTGAACGTAAATTGGATAGAAGATGGTAGTGGTGCGGAAGAGCAGTTGGAAGAATGGAGTGAGGAGGGAGATGATGAAGAGGAAGTGCTACCAGATCAGGAGGAAATAACGGAAATAATTGCATCACTGAAAAATCATAAGGCCCCAGGTACTGACGAGATACCGGCGGAATTTCTCAAGTATGGAGGACAGGCGGTAATGTCTCATATATATAAATTGATATGGGATATCTGGACTCAGGAAAGTATGCCAAGAGAATGGAGCAAAGCTATTCTTTGCCCAGTCTATAAGAAAGGCGATAGAATGGCATGCGAGAACTATCGCGGGATAGCTCTGTTGTCGACTGTGTATAAGGTACTTTCCATTGCTATTAACCGGAGGTTGGTGAGATGGTCTGAGAGGATTACTGGAGACCATCAATGTGGGTTTAGACAAGTGAGATCTACAACGGATTTATAATGGAGGGAGTTATTGTTGACCGTATATTTATAATTAAAGGGAGAAGTTGGTCGGGGGTGCGGTCAAAGAATTACACTACCATAAGCGGATTTATATATTTTGTGCCGACGTTTCGGCCTAAGTTTTAGGCCATCTTCAGGGCTAAAAGGAAAACAAAATAACAACAATGAAAAAAGAGAAAGAGGCAGTACCAGTAACAGTAAAAATGATAAAAAACAGAAAATACAAGTAAGATAAAAAAGTATGAAGTATAAAAAGAAAAAGATAACACTAAATTACATAATACAAGAGACAAATGAAAAAGTAAAATAAATTAAATAACAATGTAGAAATTCATTGAAAATAAAAATAATGCGGTATTTACACAGGGAATATTGAAATATATGAAATCTATTAATTAAAAAGACAAACAGTATGAAGGTTTGGTAATGTGTAAAGCATACAGAGAAGTTGTAAGTTATGCAAAAGATGACTATGATGTTAAAGAAGTTGACATTGTTGTAATTAAATAATTATGAGATGAAGGAGTAAAATATAAAGTGATGTAAGCCCCAAAACAAAAATAGATAAAAAATCCTATGTGGTGAATAAAGAAGAAGGATAGAGAACAATGAGGAGGAGGAAATGTAAAGAAAAACGTGATAATTACATACCAGCGAGGCGTGTGGTCGAGCGCCAACTGAATATTAATAATGGATTACCGGGAATTAGAAAAACCGTTAAAACAATGTTACCAACTCACTGATTTGAAATAAAACTAACACTAAATTTAAATGCTGTGTGATCAAAAGACATAATTGATTTGAAAACTGTAAAAACGTATTGATATAAGTATATTTAGAAAAATATATATATACAAAAAAAAAAAAAATGGCAATGGAAATAAATACAGGTTACGAGTTAAAAAATAAAATAATATAATAATAATATTACGGGTTAAATTTACTAAGGGAAAAAAAAATATAAAATAAAAATAAATAAATAAATACTTTGTATAAGGAGTCGTTACGGGTGACGAGTTAAAAAATAAAATAATATAATAATAAACTTAAAGGTAAGTTAAATATAAGTATAAGTTAAATAATAATATTAGGGGTTAAATTTACTAAGGAAAAAATTAAATAAATACTTTGTATAAGGAGTTGTCATGGGAAAAAAAATAAATAATAAAAGTTTGGGTAATGAAAAGTTATGTATTTTTTTTAATAAATTGAATATTTGGGAGTAGGTTAGAGAAAGGTTTTGTATATCAGTTTTTTGATTGACGGGAAGGGATTCTAATTGGATGAAGATGCTTTCTGAGAGGAGTCGTTTGTCATGGTTAGGGACTGTGGCGAGGATTGAAGTACTGTCAAAATCAAAAGTGTGGTTTAAGGATAAAGCGTGTTCTGAAAGTTTAGAGGCAGTCTGGTTACGGGAAGAGATGGAATATTTATGTTGGGTGATGCGATCTTTAAGGAGGTTTTTAGTTTCGCCGATATAGGCAGAGTTACAGTTGGGAGTGGAACAGGGGATGCGGTATACGACATGGGAAAGGGTGTTTAAGAGGAATGGGATCTTTTACACGTGTGTAGAGGTTGGAAAGTTTGTTGTGGGATTTGAAAGCAATTCGCAGGTTGGGAATTGAGGAGCGTAAGGATTTCTGTATGTTTTCAGAAAGGGCGGGGATGTATGGAAGAGATCTATAGAAGGGAATGGCAGTGGGTGGTGAAGAAGTAGTGGTAGAGGTGATGGGAAGGGGAGGGTTTTTGTAGTTGTGGATGAGTTTGTTGATGGTATTGAGGGGAAAGTTATTGGTTAAGAGGGAAAGTTATTATTGCGAGCATAATGTTAGTCTGCATCACTTATTTATAGACTTTAAACAGGCATATGACTCGGTAGAAAGAGAAAAGGTGGCTAGAGATATCAAGTCTCTGCGGGTCCCATCAAGGCTGGTGAGATTAATTGAAATGACGTGGAAGGAAACCAAGTCTCAGGTAAGGGTTGGTGGAGCCCTTTCAAACGAGTTTAAAGTGACAGGCGGACTGAGACAGGGTGACCCACTGTCGCCCATAGTATTCAACCTGGCCCTCGAAAAAGCGATAAGAGCAATCAGAACTAACCCCGGAGGAAATGTCTATAACAGGCTGATTCAACATATGGCGTACGCAGACGATGTAGTCATTACAGCGCGCACATTACCAGCACTATCAGGAGCGCTAGAAGAGTTTGAAGCGGCGGCAGTGAGTAAGGGCCTAAGAATTAATGAAAATAAGACAGAATATATGAGGACGTTAAGGACACAACTAGGTCGAGAAGAAGAAGTGCAAATCAATGGGCACAACTTCAAGCACTGCAAGAGCTTCAAATATCTAGGATCTCTAGTAACAGAGGAAAACGATATAAGTACAGAGATCAAAACAAGAATAGCGGCTGGTAGCAGATGCCTTTTCGCTCTAAATACATTGCTTAAATTTCGAGAATTGTCGCGATCTGCAAAGACCACCATTTATAAGAGCATAATAACACCGGTGGTAACATATGGGAGCGAGAGCTGGGTTTTGACTAAGGAGAGCGAGATGATCTTGAAGGTTTCGGAAAGAAAGGTCCTCAGAAAGATATTCGGCCCAGTAAACGAGCATGGTCACTGGAGAATTAGGAAAAATAGCGAGCTCGAACAACTCTTTGGTGAGCCTAATATTGTGGCCATTATCAAAGAAGGAAGACTGCGGTGGCTAGGTCATGTGCAAAGGATGCCGAATGAGAGGCTACCAAAGAAGATGATGAATGGCAGGCCAGGCGGAAAGAGATTGAGAGGAAGACCGAGGCTGAGGTGGTTGAACGACGTGGAGGATGATCTGAGGCGGCTTGGAGTGAGAGGATGGCGAAAGAAGGCGGAAGAAAGGCAGGAATGGCTATCAATTCTGCGTGAGGCCAAGGCCCAACTAAGGCTGTAGTGCCATTTAGTTAGTTAGTTAGTTATATTTTCCAAAAGTGATCTCATTAGGGGTCAACTTTAATTTTTGATTTATTTAATTATTTAATGCGATTGTCGCTATTCTTAATTGTTTTTGAAATTTATATTCTTCCTTTTCCATAGTTCTTAAAATTTCTAACAAAGTAGAATGTGTTTGATTTATTAGTCGTAAAGAATTAGAATAGCTTCTACTCGTATAATGAATCTCGATATCACACGCTTTACAAAAGTCTTTTACTGAATAATTATCGAATTCCTTCCCTTGGTCCGCAATTATCTTTTTAGGCGGTGGAAAGAATGCACAATATTCTTCCAAAACATTAATGATTTCTGATGCGTTCTTATGTGGGATTGCACGGGTAAAGAGTCTTTTTGAAAATATACCTACCGCTGTAAATACGATGTTTTCTCTGCTATACGTGAATAAATCAATCATTATTTCCGAGAATGGATTTTCTGGTGTTCCAGTAACTATATATTTAGCTTTTATCGGATTTCTCTCATACTTATGTTGTTAACAATTTTCACATTCATTTATGAGTTCTGTGATCTTTTTATACATGCTTGGAAAGTAATATTTTCTTTTTAAATGGTCATAGGTTTCTAAAATTCCTCTATGACAACTTTTTCCAATATGATAATTATCTTTAATCTCTTTCTGATCTGTGAGATTCTCTATATCTTTACATTGTAGTAAATATCTTTTAAGCTTAACAGTTTTATACTCTGTCCTTAATATTTCCATGATATCCTTATAACTTTCTTTCAATTTCTTCTTATGAAGGGAATTATTTTTATAGTCCAAATAGATTCCATAAGTCATATTGGGTTGAAGTATCTCTAAAAGAATTAATTTTAGACTTGTTCTATCACTGACAATTAATTCATATTTTAATTTATTTTGAAATAATTTCTGAGTTGTAAATTCGTTTTCATTAGTGCCTTTGTTTAATACGATTTAATATCTTTCTACGTTTAAACATTTAGTTTCACAATCCAACATTGTTCATTATTACTCAGTTGGGAATGCTGCGTCATTAGACTTTCATTATCTTCATTATCATTATCACCTTCCTCTCTGATACCGATATTTATATCATTGCTTCCATCCTGTAAGATTCGTTCTACAAAACTTTCATATCCAGGGGAACTTTCTATGGGAATTTCTATTTCATCATATTCCATGATATGTACTTGATTTATTCTACTTAATGCGTCAGCTACCTTATTGCTTTTTCCACTAACATGCTGAATATCAAATTCATACTCTTGAAGTTTCCATATCCACTTCATGATTCTACTGTTTTCATTTTTCATATTAAAAATCCAAGTTAATGGTTTATGATCAGTTTGTAACAAAAATTTTGATCCGTACAAATATGGTTTAAATAGTTGAGTAAAATATACTATGCTCAATAGTTCTTTTTCTATCGTAGAATAGTTTTCTTCCGTCTTACTTAAAACTCTACTTCCATAGGCAATATGTCTTTCTATTCCTTCAGTTTTCTGACTTAGTACTGCACCAATAGCTTGATTAGATGCATCAGTTGTTAAAATGAATTGTTTGTTCCAATCAGGATATGCTAATATTGAAGTAGTACTCATCATATTTATTAAAGTTTCAAATGCTATTCTAAATTCTCTTGATTCATAATTCTTATTGTTTAAAGCTGCGGATAACGGTCTTGATATCTTCCCATAATTCTTTATAAACTTTCTATTACTATAGAAAGTAATAGTCAAACCCAATCCAGTCATACCTAAAAATCTTCTTAATGATTTTTTATCTGTTGGTATTTTCATTTTTACTACATCTTGTATTTTTTTAGGATCTGTTTTTAGTCCATTCTGTGATACAATGTATCCTAGAAATTCAAGTTCTGATTTAAAGAATTCAGTTTTGTCTAACTGTATACTGAGATTATTCTTCTTTAATATTTCTAACACTCTTTTTATATCTTTATAATGTTCCTCTATCGTTTTGGAATATATTATATCATCAATGTAAGCCATAGTATTTGGTACATTTTCAATTGCCATATTTATGATGCGTTGGAAGGCTGGTGGTGCGTTACACAACCCAAATGGCATTCCTAAGAACTCGTAATGTCCTCTTTCAGTGCTAAATGCTGTTTTTGAAATAGATTCCTCATCCATTAATATTTGATGGAATCCTGAAGTTAAATCTAATGTTGTAAAATATTTTGCTCCTTGCAAACGGTTCAAAATATCTTGGATATTTGGAAGAGGAAACTTTAATTGTTTCCTGGTTCAATTGTCTATAGTCAATTACCATACGGACTTTCCTTATACCGCTAGCATCCATCTTTTTCGGCACGATCCAGAGTGGTGAGTTATAAGGCGAATTACTAGGGCGAACTATTCCATCATTGAACAACTTGTCACCTTCTTGACTTATCTGTTGCTTGAACTGTTCCGGGTAACGATAATTTCTTGTATAAGTAGGATTTTCATTCTTTATGCAATGATTTTATATTTTAATAACGAAGTGGATTTTAAAGGTTCATTTTCTTTCTCAATTATTTCCCCATTTTCTTCTATTATTTTTATTAATTTATTTTTCATTTCGTCATCAAGATGCTCATGTCTTATGACTGATTCTATTTCTCTATGGTTTGCCATTGAGTGACATTCATTACTTTTTGGATATCTATTATGATCCAAGGTGAACGCTGTATTGTCGATCACTATGTGATTGTCTTTACAATTGACAGATATATTCAACTCTTTCATTGTTTCGTATCGTATTTCTCATTGACTGGGTAAACTAAAAGTTCTAACCTAAGCGGTACTTTTAGCGAATCTTTCATATTTAATGCTGCTACTTTGTTTCCATGATCTATACCTGTAGGATTTTGTATAGAGAATGGTTTCTCGAATGTTCTTAAATTTAATTTTTCTATAACGCGCGAATGTACATAGTTTTTCTTGCACCCGTATCAATTAACCAGATTTTATGAAAATAATCTTTAATAGACGGTAATGATTTATTATTATGCGTTATTTGATTTAATTTATCAGTTATTCTTGGTAACTGTCTTCCTGATCCGACTCGGGCGGAGGTTGTGGTTCCTTCTGACCTAAATCTAACAAATGATTCATTTGTTCAGACAATTTTCCTATCTGTTCCCTAAGTTCATAATTCTCGCGTTGTAATTGTTTATATTCCTCGTGCTCCATATTATTAGCTTTATCTGAAACTGTTCTCATAGAGACGGTTTCGGGTTTAGCGGTTTTCTCAAAATTATGTTGAACTCTAAACTGATTAGACGATGGTTTGTAAAAGAATTTTTTCTGATCTTGAGGAGACCATTGTTGATTATAGGGTTTATAATTATTTTGATAATTATTCCTTAATTGTCCACTACCACTTGGCTGTTGTGCCCGATTATATTGTGGATTATTTTGATAATTATAATTTCTGTTGAGGAGGACTATAATTATTATGTTGTTGTACTTTATTATAATTTACTTGTGAATTAAATTTTGGTTTTAAATTTTGTTCTTCATTAATATGATTATTCCTATCACCATATATTTGATAAACAATAGCATTAAATGTATTTTTCAAAACTAATTTTATATCTATCACATTGTTATACACGATGTGGGTAAACTGTCTTTCCAACACCGGATGTAAATTTCTTATAACCGAATGTGCAATATCGCTATCATTATATTTTAATTCATTATTTTTATGTTTAGATTGTATCATTAAGATTTCATATTTAATAGTTTCAATTGTTCTCGAATCATAAAATTGTTTCTTTAAATATTCGATTAATTCATTAACATCTTCAAAAGCTTTATCATTACAGTCTTCAGCTTCACCTACGATCTTAGTTTGTGCGGTAATGAGCATAACTTGTTCATTTTCTAATTTATTTATATTATTCGTGTGACAAAAACGTTGAAATAAATTTTCTAAAGCAATCACGAACTTCCGTAAATTTTTAGCCGTACCATCACAGGTCGGAACTATCTTAAATTCACCGGGATTGATCAATCTATTTTGATTCATTATTTCTTGATTTTCAACTACTGACTCAATGTTACTTTTAATAGAATTATTTTCTTCCTCCACTGTTCTAAATATTATATAATTTAGTCTATCAGATATTGGCATTACTAGTTAACTGATTTACTTGAAGTTCAAAGTGAAGATTTATAAATATAAGTCTTGCATACCTTCTGGAGTTTTCTTGAGATTCCTTGATGAATGTCAATTCTTCCAATGTGAAGTCCTCTGATCTTCGTATAAAAAGCCCTCAAGTCCCTGTTCGGGTGCCAATTAAATAACTTGAACTTAATAACCACTTTTTAAAAAGAACTTTTATTAAATATACAAAGTATAAGGTTTGATTACAACAATACAACTGAGTTACATATAACAGAGCTAATTGCAGAATGAGAATGGCGGCTCTGGTGGTAGTATATACAGGTTGAGGCAGGATGCTGACTCAGTAGATAGTGATATCGTTAGCTGGTCACTTAACTATATATATATATATTTTTTTTTTCGAGAAGACCACCTACGAAATTAAACTAGAAAAAATTTCTACATTTTACGTCCATAAAAATGTCTTTAAGATTAACCATTAAGCCGCTAGAACGCGCTGAAGAAGTAAAAAACAGTGGCAAAAAACGATTTATGGCTCTTTACGTCCGATTTTCTTAAAAACTATCCAAGCTACCCATAAACCATTGTTAAACTTCATGAAATACATGAAAAGTACATATTAGTTATGTACACTGTACCATGCTTCGAAGCGAGTGTTTAAAATCAAAGTGAAAGGAAAAATATGAATACAAATGATGAAAATAAACTGGAGGGTGTGAACTGCAAAACTCTTTACTTCCATTATTTATCAAATTCGAGATAGCAATGGTTGTTATTACTCACTGATTGAAGAGTCTAAATATGTCTAAACAGATCCCTTAATTTATTTTCTTACGTTTAAAAATCAGCAGTTACAAAACTCTCTTCATCCAGCAATCGGTGGACTGCAAAACTACTTATCTACACCACAATGTGAAAAATGGAAGTAATGAGCTTTACCGTTCACACCCTGGCTTATATTTATACATTTTTGTTTGTAAAAAGTAATAATGTCAGTCAAATTAGTCAGTTGAATGAAATTCTCTGGTCCATCCTCCATCATCATCGGTGCTGTGTAGAGTCAGCAATTGCATATAGAACAGAAGGAATAAATAAGGATGGAATTAGTGGGTTATTTATCGATACTGGTAGTAAGGAATTAGATTTGGAAGAGCTAATGTTATAAGTAAACTAGTTAAGGAAGAAGCTTTTTCTTATAATTGAAATAAGGATTTACTTACGAATTATGCACGCCATTGAAATAATGGAATACAAATCAAAATGTCAAAAAATATACAAGATCGTATATTTGACAATGTAATTTTTTATAAATGTATTTGCATCCCTTCCTCGCCTATACGGCTATACGGGATTTGGCAACAATTCGTATAGCACTGATGTCAATTTTCCGATAATTTATAAATGATTTCTTATCTTCCATGCAGGACGGCCTCCATCGTACGACGGTCTTCTCGTTACTGGTCCTCTTATATTTAAATTACCTGGATTGTAGTGAGGTAGTCTCACCGTCGCCTTCTAGCCATATATGAATTCCTTGAACCGCGAGAAATTTTCTTCACTCACCATCCGAAGGAATTATCCCTCAGTGAGGACGTATATTCCCGCGGATCCCACCATCTTAGCCCTTATTGCTTGAAATGCGATTCAGATCATCACGATGGATCGCTACACGCTCAGCTGTCTCCAGAACACCGCATTTGGGCGATAGGGGATTAATATATTTTTGACAAGATATCTGTCTGAAATTATCTAGATGGAATAGCCGTTTCTATCTTTCAGCGTAACCTCCCGGCTTATGATCCGCCCACAAGAGTGTTCCTCCTCCAAGGGTTCTTGATCTGTGGTATCAGGCTTAAGGCCAGAGAAGTCGAAACCCAGCTCCGCCTGCAGGTCCATGTCAACGATATCGTATTCGTCTCTGTCCACCAACACGCTTCTGCAAGAACCAAGGCCTGCGTATTTGCAATCACAATTTTTTAAGCAGGTTTTGGTGCACCTGGAGGTCACCAGCTTCAGTAATGCAGGAAAATCAGCGGTGATTGGTTCAAGATCGTTTATGGTTTCCTTCCGCACATTTAGGGCAGTGCAAGTGACCTGTGATGGAAATAACTCCGGTAGTTCCAATTTTTTAATATGTCTTAGATCTAGATAGTTGCAAGTCTCCCACAAGGTCATTCGATTCTGTTTGCCTGATCACATGTGGCGTTTTACCATCTCCCATTACGAACTCAACAGATCTTCACTATCATGGCTACTTCCACTTGGCGTACTTGAACATACAGGATGAGACAGGGTTTCCGAATGTGATATCGGTTTTGAGACTGATGGAATGTCAGGATATTCCAAGTGAGCCTGATGCTGCAAAAATGATTAAGCTCAGCAGGCTTCGTTGGGTGGGCCATGTCGTCAGGATTGGAGTTCACGAGATCCCAAGAAAACTCCTCCATGAGGACTTGCATGGAACCCGGCCGAGAGGCCTCCCAAAACTCAGATGGTCTGACGATGTTGGAGAGGATTCAAGGACCCTGCTTGTTGTTCGAAATTGGAGGAAAGCTGCACTTCACCGAACGAGCTGACGGAGGCTGCTTGAGGAAGCCAGGACCCAGTATTGGGCTGTCGCGCCGATTGATTGATTGATTCATATTATACCAAAACCGGACTCAAATTAACAGCTCCCAACAACATTCTCCCAATTGTGAGCAATGTCTTGTATAAAATAATCAATAACAGACTGACCCACTACTTACTTATGAATGACGTATTAAAAAAAAAATCAATGTGGGTTTTACACCAAATCACATATAGAATCAGCACTAAATGACAAAGGAAATTGATTGATGTTGAAACTTGACATATCTCGAGCGTTTCACAATGCCTGGGTGCTCGCTATGATGGAGAATCAGAGGAAGTACCAATGTCCAAGGAACATATTTTAACTCATTTCAAGCTTTTTCAATGAACGAACAGTTGAGATAAAATCAAATAAATAACTTTGCAATAACGAAAACATTGACAATTAGTATACCTTAAGGCTCCTTTCTTTCACCGACACTCTGGAACATATTGATGAACTCAGTTTTTGACTTATCGTTACCAAAGAATGTACAGATAATTATGTATGCCGACGACATCCTACTACTTAACTAGCAAAATTTTTACCCAATTAGAAACGCTACTAATATACAGATACTAACAAAACGCTCCTAATATTAGAAAAATGGGCTAGTAACAAAAATTAGAATTAAACACTGACAAGATGAAATTTATAATTTTTATAAGAAACCGAAAAATTCCGAATGTAAATATTCGACTATACTCCAAAAACAATCCGACAAACAGATGCAATGACATATTTAGGTCTAACATTTGATATAAAACTAAATTGGAAAATATATATAGATAATCTAGTAAACAAGACACTAAAAACGGTGAACGGATTGATTATCGCTGTAAGAAACACATGGGGATTGAAGGTAGAAGCAATAAAAATCATTTACTAAGGTGCTATAATTCCAAAACCTCTCTATGCCATACCTGTTTGGGAATTAAACCACTGAAATAGCCTGAAAAAAGCTACAACGGGTTTAGAGATTGATGGGGATGAGGATTAGTAGGTCTTCCGTACTATCTCTTACGACGCCGCCTGTGTCCTTGCAGGGATATTACCGATACAACTCAAAATATCTCAACTAACGAAGCTATACAGAATTAAAAATCAAAGATGGTACTATAAGGATATTAGACAAAACGATATTGAACAAAATTTGCCAAACAAAAACTGGATACATTATTCTACTCACGCCACTAACTGAGAACATATACTAGAGACACGGACACACTAAATATCGATATTTATACAGACGGAAGCAAAGACGAACAGAACACAGGATGCGCATTATCCTTAAACCATAGGAACACACCGCACGACGAAATATGTAAACAAGGGCCAAACTGCTCTAATAATCAGGCTGAAAAATTAGCTGTAGTCAAAGCCACAAAATACATTCTTAGGCAGTGGGAACATCGGACATTCTCATACACCATTTTATTGGATAACAGAACTTTAATTGACACAGTAGTAAATCCAAAAGCATACAACTCACTGACTACACAACTTATGAATAACTTAGTAGAAGTAATGAACTGATATATAAAAATTAGACTGACATGGAACAAAGGCCTCAGTGGCATTGAAGGCAATGAGCAAGCAGATTCGTTGGCAAAGAAGCTGTTAGTTAAAACCCTTAAAAAGGGATATAAAATGATGAGTACATTACTAGCGGAATCTCGAAATTGACCCCTAAATTTCAGAACACTAACTTTTGACTGCTTAGATAAATTAGCAATATAGATAAATCATATCTTGGAGACAGTAAAATAAAGAGATAAATGTGAATACACCATTTTTTAGGGAATTTAATAAGCTTTAATTTTAGAAAACATATAATTTTCGATACCACTCACCGTTTTCAAGATAAGCACCAAAAACTAAAAAAGAAGGCCCTTTGAGCATTCTCCCCCAACCCCCGCGGTTACTGAAATCGATGTGAATTTATTAGGGCTTGTTCGGGGACCTTCCCCTATATCATAGGTGGGTCTCCGAGATCGGTTTCTCTTATGTCTAGTGAACGAGTGGTTGGGTTTTCGCGCTTAAACGATTTTCCGACCATCTAGAGGTAGGCTAGAAAGAAAATGGCTGCGAAATTTTTTTGACTTTTCACACAACTAACAAAGTCGATGAATGCAAGTCTTAAAAATAACTTTATTAAGCAGAGTACAAATTACATGATATAAATAATGAGCTACTGAGTGTTTAACTACAGATAGACTCTAAAGATATTATAACTAGACTTAAAGCTAAACATAGTGAGAGTGTCTGACATATAAGAAATAAACTTTAAACTTTCTAATATCCAACATATAAGTCATAAATTACTGAAATTTACATTATCCAATTGTATAAAATCACTTATATAGAAATAGAATAATAGAATAGAAATAATAATAATGTAATTATAGTAATACAATTTTTATAAGGATATATAACACTTAAACATTCTACAGAAACAATAATTATATATAGGAGTTCGATCTAACCCCTTTTTAATATTCTTTATATTTAATTCAAACTTAACATTTATCCTTTTTTTCTTGAAATATTTAAACATTTTACTAATTAATAATTATTAAGAATGAATACATTTATCTAGCCTTATTTTTGATAAATATTTTAAATAAAAGTTTAAATAGGACATTATTAATGATTTATTGATGCAACAGTAAATAGTTCCTATACTAAACAACATGTACAATGTATTCGGTAATTATTAGCGTGATTTTAAATATTAAATTAAACATTAAAGAATAATGAACGCTTCACTAGCTATAGGCCACGAAAAGAAACAATTTCATCGACAAATACTGTGTAAGCAATTCCTTATTCTAATTATATTGCATCATTCAGTTGTTGATCCGCCTACAGTTAACTATGTTGTCCGACTGAGAATTGTAAGTACCTATTATTATTATTATTATTTTTTTTTTACAAAAATTAATTGACATAAAGTTTTCATTAATTGTGTTATTATTTTGGTTAAATTTTGATTTGAAAGTATTTCTCAAATATGTTAGTATTTCTCTCAGTGGTTCCCGAGTGTTCTAAATATAATTCTTTTCTCAAAATTATCAATTATTTAAAATTATTATCTCTGAACGAAATATTTTATAATATATTTCATAGTTAATCAAATTATTTGTAAGCATTATTTATAATAGCATTTTCTAAAATTCATTAAATTAACTATATATAACTTATTCCTTTATCTTTAAAACCATATAATTTGTATTATTTAATTCCATTTATTAGTTTTGTGAGAATCTAAATCATTTTTTAAAGCTTGTCTTTTAAGAAAATATTAATAATTAAATTTTAGTTTTGTATATAGAAACGAAAATAATTGGAATTATTAAGAGTCATGATGCTAAAAAATTATATTTTAATATTTATGAATAAAAACTTATGCGGTTTTAACATCCACAAATATATTTCATTTTTAGTAAATGGCCATTTTGACATTTTAAAATAACAACTTTCAAGTTTTACATCATTCCCAGCTTCTTTAGTTCTGTCTATTTTGGATATAAAATCTTTATTTTTAAGAGAAAATTCATTTTTTTTTTTATTATATCATTTCCGCTATATGATTATCTAATGCGTTTGACCTTTTGTCACTTCGCTTATTTATTGTTTAAGATGCTTACGTTTTTAAAATAGAAACATTTTCTATTTCCTCCATCAGACAATACTTATTTTCATCTACAGCATTATGTTGGAATTTTTTGAATTTTTTATGCGGCTCTATAAAATCATTTAATTTTTTCTTTTAAATGATTATTTAATTCTTTATTTATTTTTTCTTTTATTATCAAAAATATATTAAATATAATATACTTCCTGGGTCAATGGCATTTGTTAACTATACGCTTTTTCTTTAATATATCGTTAACCGGCGAATAGATTTTCGCAGTTCAAACGGTTTTCCGTCTGTTTAGGAGTAGGCCAAAAGAAAATCGAGTGTGGAAATTTTTCAAAATTTTCTTTCACTTTTCCTCTTATATTTCGTGAACGGGTGAGTGGATTTTCATGGTTCAAACTATTTTCCTACTCTTTTGAAGTAACTTAAAAGGACGAGTGTTTTTTTTTTCTCCAGATTTTCCTACTTCTAAATAGTCGAGAAATCGTAAGAACCGTGTAAATCTATTGATCTGTTCACAAAATATAATAGGAAAAGATCCCAGACTCCTACCTCCCAAGGGAGAGGAATGAATTAAAATAAAGCTATCATTATTATTATTATTATCAATATAAATAATACACTAGATTTCGGTTAAAATTGGTGAGCCGGAAGGGGTACTTTACTTGAAGGTCATAATAAACACATCAAAAATTATATTAAAATTAAATACAGTAATCATATGTTTCGGTGATAAAGGTAACAAACGCGAGTTTTTTTTTGTCACTCTAATTATTCAATTTTATTACTCCTTTTATGTGTTAAAATTGGGTGTAAAATACTTGTTTTCCTCCCACCAAAGTCGGAAATGAATTGAAAAAACTAGGATTAAACCCTGCATTTAAAATAGAAAAAACACTATCCTCATATTTCTCTTCTCCTAAAGACAAAATAGACCCTTTACAAAAAAGCAGAGTATACGAACTAAATTGTAATGATTGTGCTGCCAAATACACGGAAAAAACTGGAAGATAACTAAATCAAAGATTAAAGGAACATATACGTGCATATAATAGAATAGAATTTTGCGTTTATGTTTGATAACACAGGCCAACAGCAGTTTTGGTGCCAGGGTATTAGGAACTGACTTCATTTGGATTTGGTGTCCTCAATTCAAATATGGCATTAGTTTTTGCCTAGGAAGTCAAATTTCTAAGATGTAACGTTTTAGTGAAATGTACGTTTTACATTATATTAGGTTAAATCCATGAATCAAATATAAAAATTAAACATGAAATTTCATGAAAATAAATCATGAAGGCTTGATCTTTAATGAATTTTCTTATTTCTGGGCCGTTAAATATTCCTCCTTTACTTTTTTCTTTACTGAAGTGAGGCATTTTTCCCCTATGAATGCCTTTACAAACTGATGTTTTTTTCTCGTTCAACTAAGGGTTCGTTAATAACGTTATTTTCTCCAACGACCATGTCCATGTGAATATTCTCCGCATATGTGGCAAAATACACCAAGAAGATTTACACAACTTCTTCTACTTGAACTGATTTTTTATCAACTTCGATCTATCCTGTCCGGCTAAAACTCACAAACTGGCCTCAAATTCAGTTGAAGCCTTGAAATGAAGGATAGGACTCCCACTGATGAAGTGGGAATTTCCAACCTGGTCAAACAGGAAGGAAGTTGCTTGAGTCAAGCAAGTGGTTTTACTTTCTTTGTAACACTTATCTACAAAAGGTAGAGCTGACAGAAAAAAAAAAAAAAAATCATATTTAGATTCAGCGCCTCAAATGTAGCTAAAATCAGTTCCAAAATCATGGGCACCAAATTTTTTTTTTCTCTTGTAGCCCTGTATAATCATTGCACAACCAAGATCGAAAATGATAAATCATGAGGTGGAGAATTGGACTAGCTTAGTTTAAATATGACACCATTTACAGGCCAGGCAAAGACAGCATCCCAGCTGACACACTATAAAGAGTTTCTGCTACCACCAACATCATTTCTCTACGTGATTGGGACGATAGAATGTGCCATCTCGCCATAACAAGGATGATCAGTTGACATCCGCATGATGGTATAGAAGGATCAATCTAATTAGGGATTGATAAATTATTTGCCACTTCTATAAATTTGTTTTATTGAAAACTAGTTTCCAATGTTATACATTCATCCTCAGTCTAAAAACACACAAAAAATTCAAAAATAAGCAATTCAAAATATAGGGGCCCTCCGAATTCTAATTCGCCTGAGCGATGGCGTTGTAGAATATCATGCCCTAATATAACGTCAACACATAGGTCTTTCATAACTAATAATTTAATAATGGCAATAACATTTTTCAATTCCGGACACACACACACACACACACACACACACACACACACACACACACACACACACACATATATATATATATATATATATATATATATATATATATATATATATATAAATGATAGATAATAGCGGGATGGTGATTCTTGACATGATTGGCGCGTTTTGTAATGATGGCCATGATGACATTGACAGCTCCCTGGAAGGTGTGTCATCGGAACTGAAAAATGTTATTGCCGCTCCACATTACACAAAAAAAGATCAAGATTAATGTTGGATTCAACTGACGAGATAAATTTACTGCGAGGAGTAACTTTGCGGAGTAACAACTGCGCCCTCTTAATTTTTCATCTTCAGCCTGGCCATTGATCATGCATACCGCCACCTCTGTAATCAAGATTTCTCAAATCGTTTTGGTTATAGAGCTAAGAAGTTACGAAGAAAGTGTGGTCCTCAAGGGTTCGCAGACAGCCTTCTGCTGTTTTGATGTACGACAAGGCAGAACTAAAATGATGCCATATAAGAAAGGATGTAATATAGAATATATTCCAATATAGAATTCATTGGAACAAATCAGTAGGCAGGCACTAATGCATTTTATTTTAAACTTATTTTCAAATATTTTTATTTATTGTCCTAAATACATAAATCAAGCATATAATTAAAAAATCACTCAAGATATATATGGAGATGCCATTGAATCTTTAATTGAATACTATACCGCAAGCTTCATCCTTTAAATCTAATAACTATTAGTAACGTTTCAAATATTTATAATAATAAGAAATTCTTAGGAGCTAGTTGAAGTTTGCAATGTCCCGGCAATATTTGATACGCTATAACTCATGATCATGATAGGTAATAATTATAATATTTTAGTAACAAATAGTAACAATTATGTACAAATTCATAAATAAGTTCAACTGGAAATTCCATAGTTGCCGGGCCAGTGACATCCACCTGCACAATTGGAAATGGTATAACTCAGGATCCAGATTGGTACTAATTCTTATATTTAATACCGAATAGTACTAATTAGGTACTAATTCGTGTATAAGTTTTAACATGAAATTCTATTGGGTACCGTGGTAGCGACATGTACTTGCCAAAGCATGTCACTGGCCCGGTATAAACTATTTGATACGCTATAACTCAGGATCCAGATTGGTACTAATTCTTATATTTAATACCGAATAGTACTAATTAGGTACTAATTCGTGTATAAGTTTTAACATGAAATTCTATTGGGTACCGTGGTAGCGACATGTACTTGCCAAAGCATGTCACTGGCCCGGTATAAACTATTTGATACGCTATAACTCAGGATCCAGATTGGTACAAATTCTTATATTTAATACCGAATAATACTAATTAGGTACTAATTCGTGTATAAGTTTTAACATGAAATTCTATTGGGTACCGTGGTAGCGACATGTACTTGCCAAAGCATGTCACTGGCCCGGTATAAACTATTTGATACGCTATAACTCAGGATCCAGATTGGTACTAATTCTTATATTTAATACCGAATAGTACTAATTAGGTACTAATTCGTGTAAAAGTTTTAACATGAAATTCTATTGGGTACCGTGGTAGCGACATGTACTTGCCAAAGCATGTCACTGGCCCGGTATAAACTATTTGATACGCTATAACTCAGGATCCAGATTGGTACTAATTCTTATATTTAATACCGAATAGTACTAATTAGGTACTAATTCGTGTATAAGTTTTAACATGAAATTCTATTGGGTACCGTGGTAGCGACATGTACTTGCCAAAGCATGTCACTGGCCCGGTATAAACTATTTGATACGCTATAACTCAGGATCCAGATTGGTACAAATTCTTATATTTAATACCGAATAGTACTAATTAGGTACTAATTCGTGTATAAGTTTTAACATGAAATTCTATTGGGTACCGTGGTAGCGACATGTACTTGCCAAAGCATGTCACTGGCCCGGTATAAACTATTTGATACGCTATAACTCAGGATCCAGATTGGTACTAATTCTTATATTTAATACCGAATAGTACTAATTAGGTACTAATTCGTGTAAAAGTTTTAACATGAAATTCTATTGGGTACCGTGGTAGCGACATGTACTTGCCAAAGCATGTCACTGGCCCGGTATAAACTATTTGATACGCTATAACTCAGGATCCTGATGGGTACTGATTCTAATATTATTTCGAAATAGTACCAATTAGATACTAATTCGTGTATAAGTTTTAACATGAAATTCTATTGGGTACCGTGGTAGCGACATGTACTTGCCAAAGCATGTCACTGGCCCGGTATAAACTATTTGATACGCTATAACTCAGGATCCAGATTGGTACTAATTCTTATATTTAATACCGAATAGTACTAATTAGGTACTAATTCGTGTATAAGTTTTAACATGAAATTCTATTGGGTACCGTGGTAGCGACATGTACTTGCCAAAGCATGTCACTGGCCCGGTATAAACTATTTGATACGCTATAACTCAGGATCCAGATTGGTACTAATTCTTATATTTAATACCGAATAGTACTAATTAGGTACTAATTCGTGTATAAGTTTTAACATGAAATTCTATTGGGTACCGTGGTAGCGACATGTACTTGCCAAAGCATGTCACTGGCCCGGTATAAACTATTTGATACGCTATAACTCAGGATCCTGATGGGTACTGATTCTAATATTATTTCGAAATAGTACCAATTAGATACTAATTCGTGTATAAGTTTTAACATGAAATTCTATTGGGTACCGTGGTAGCGACATGTACTTGCCAAAGCATGTCACTGGCCCGGTATAAACTATTTGATACGCTATAACTCAGGATCCAGATTGGTACTAATTCTTATATTTAATACCGAATAGTACTAATTAGGTACTAATTCGTGTATAAGTTTTAACATGAAATTCTATTGGGTACCGTGGTAGCGACATGTACTTGCCAAAGCATGTCACTGGCCCGGTATAAACTATTTGATACGCTATAACTCAGGATCCAGATTGGTACTAATTCTTATATTTAATACCGAATAGTACTAATTAGGTACTAATTCGTGTATAAGTTTTAACATGAAATTCTATTGGGTACCGTGGTAGCGACATGTACTTGCCAAAGCATGTCACTGGCCCGGTATAAACTATTTGATACGCTATAACTCAGGATCCTGATGGGTACTGATTCTAATATTATTTCGAAATAGTACCAATTAGATACTAATTCGTGTATAAGTTTTAACATGAAATTCTATTGGGTACCGTGGTAGCGACATGTACTTGCCAAAGCATGTCACTGGCCCGGTATAAACTATTTGATACGCTATAACTCAGGATCTTGATGGGTACTGATTCTAATATTATTTCGAAATAGTACCAATTAGATACTAATTCGTGTATAAGTTTTAACATGAAATTCTATTGGGTACCGTGGTAGCGACATGTACTTGCCAAAGCATGTCACTGGCCCGGTATAAACTATTTGATACGCTATAACTCAGGATCCTGATGGGTACTGATTCTAATATTATTTCGAAATAGTACCAATTAGATACTAATTCGTGTATAAGTTTTAACATGAAATTCTATTGGGTACCGTGGTAGCGACATGTACTTGCCAAAGCATGTCACTGGCCCGGTATAAACTATTTGATACGCTATAACTCAGGATCCAGATTGGTACTAATTCTTATATTTAATACCGAATAGTACTAATTAGGTACTAATTCGTGTATAAGTTTTAACATGAAATTCTATTGGGTACCGTGGTAGGGACATGTACTTGCCAAAGCATGTCACTGGCCCGGTATAAACTATTTGATACGCTATAACTCAGGATCCTGATGGGTACTGATTCTAATATTATTTCCAAATAGTACCAATTAGATACTAATTCGTGTATAAGTTTTAACATGAAATTCTATTGGGTACCGTGGTAGCGACATGTACTTGCCAAAGCATGTCACTGGCCCGGTATAAACTATTTGATACGCTATAACTCAGGATCCTGATGGGTAATGATTCTAATATTATTTCGAAATAGTACCAATTAGGTACTAATTCGTGTATAAGTTTTAACATGAAATTCTATTGGGTACCGTGGTAGCGACATGTACTTGCCAAAGCATGTCACTGGCCCGGTATAAACTATTTGATACGCTATAACTCAGGATCCAGATTGGTACTAATTCTTATATTTAATACCGAATAGTACTAATTAGGTACTAATTCGTGTATAAGTTTTAACATGAAATTCTATTGGGTACCGTGGTAGCGACATGTACTTGCCAAAGCATGTCACTGGCCCGGTATAAACTATTTGATACGCTATAACTCAGGATCCTGATGGGTACTGATTCTAATATTATTTCGAAATAGTACCAATTAGATACTAATTCGTGTATAAGTTTTAACATGAAATTCTATTGGGTACCGTGGTAGCGACATGTACTTGCCAAAGCATGTCACTGGCCCGGTATAAACTATTTGATACGCTATAACTCAGGATCCTGATGGGTACTGATTCTAATATTATTTCGAAATAGTACCAATTAGATACTAATTCGTGTATAAGTTTTAACATGAAATTCTATTGGGTACCGTGGTAGCGACATGTACTTGCCAAAGCATGTCACTGGCCCGGTATAAACTATTTGATACGCTATAACTCAGGATCCTGATGGGTACTGATTCTAATATTATTTCGAAATAGTACCAATTAGATACTAATTCGTGTATAAGTTTTAACATGAAATTCTATTGGGTACCGTGGTAGCGACATGTACTTGCCAAAGCATGTCACTGGCCCGGTATAAACTATTTAATACGCTATAACTCAGGATCTAGATTGGTACTAATTCTTATATTTAATACCGAATAGTACTAATTAGGTACTAATTCGTGTATAAGTTTTAACATGAAATTCTATTGGGTACCGTGGTAGCGACATGTACTTGCCAAAGCATGTCACTGGCCCGGTATAAACTATTTGATACGCTATAACTCAGGATCCTGATGGGTACTGATTCTAATATTATTTCGAAATAGTACCAATTAGATACTAATTCGTGTATAAGTTTTAACATGAAATTCTATTGGGTACCGTGGTAGCGACATGTACTTGCCAAAGCATGTCACTGGCCCGGTATAAACTATTTGATACGCTATAACTCAGGATCCAGATTGGTACTAATTCTTATATTTAATACCGAATAGTACTAATTAGGTACTAATTCGTGTATAAGTTTTAACATGAAATTCTATTGGGTACCGTGGTAGCGACATGTACTTGCCAAAGCATGTCACTGGCCCGGTATAAACTATTTGATACGCTATAACTCAGGATCCTGATGGGTACTGATTCTAATATTATTTCGAAATAGTACCAATTAGATACTAATTCGTGTATAAGTTTTAACATGAAATTCTATTGGGTACCGTGGTAGCGACATGTACTTGCCAAAGCATGTCACTGGCCCGGTATAAACTATTTGATACGCTATAACTCAGGATCCTGATGGGTACTGATTCTAATATTATTTCGAAATAGTACCAATTAGATACTAATTCGTGTATAAGTTTTAACATGAAATTCTATTGGGTACCGTGGTAGCGACATGTACTTGCCAAAGCATGTCACTGGCCCGGTATAAACTATTTGATACGCTATAACTCAGGATCCAGATTGGTACTAATTCTTATATTTAATACCGAATAGTACTAATTAGGTACTAATTCGTGTATAAGTTTTAACATGAAATTCTATTGGGTACCGTGGTAGCGACATGTACTTGCCAAAGCATGTCACTGGCCCGGTATAAACTATTTGATACGCTATAACTCAGGATCCTGATGGGTACTGATTCTAATATTATTTCGAAATAGTACCAATTAGATACTAATTCGTGTATAAGTTTTAACATGAAATTCTATTGGGTACCGTGGTAGCGACATGTACTTGCCAAAGCATGTCACTGGGCCGGTATAAACTATTTGATACGCTATAACTCAGGATCCTGATGGGTAATGATTCTAATATTATTTCGAAATAGTACCAATTAGGTACTAATTCGTGTATAAGTTTTAACATGAAATTCTATTGGGTACCGTGGTAGCGACATGTACTTGCCAAAGCATGTCACTGGCCCGGTATAAACTATTTGATACGCTATAACTCAGGATCCAGATTGGTACTAATTCTTATATTTAATACCGAATAGTACTAATTAGGTACTAATTCGTGTATAAGTTTTAACATGAAATTCTATTGGGTACCGTGGTAGCGACATGTACTTGCCAAAGCATGTCACTGGCCCGGTATAAACTATTTGATACGCTATAACTCAGGATCCAGATTGGTACTAATTCTTATATTTAATACCGAATAGTACTAATTAGGTACTAATTCGTGTATAAGTTTTAACATGAAATTCTATTGGGTACCGTGGTAGCGACATGTACTTGCCAAAGCATGTCACTGGCCCGGTATAAACTATTTGATACGCTATAACTCAGGATCCAGATTGGTACTAATTCTTATATTTAATACCGAATAGTACTAATTAGGTACTAATTCGTGTATAAGTTTTAACATGAAATTCTATTGGGTACCGTGGTAGCGACATGTACTTGCCAAAGCATGTCACTGGCCCGGTATAAACTATTTGATACGCTATAACTCAGGATCCTGATGGGTACTGATTCTAATATTATTTCGAAATAGTACCAATTAGATACTAATTCGTGTATATGTTTTAACATGAAATTCTATTGGGTACCGTGGTAGCGACATGTACTTGCCAAAGCATGTCACTGGCCCGGTATAAACTATTTGATACGCTATAACTCAGGATCCTGATGGGTACTAATTCTTATATTTAATACCGAATAGTACTAATTAGATACTAATTCGTGTATAAGTTTTAACATGAAATTCTATTGGGTACCGTGGTAGCGACATGTACTTGCCAAAGCATGTCACTGGCCCGGTATAATCTATTTGATACGCTATAACTCAGGATCCTGATGGGTACTGATTCTAATATTATTTCGAAATAGTACCAATTAGATACTAATTCGTGTATAAGTTTTAACATGAAATTCTATTGGGTACCGTGGTAGCGACATGTACTTGCCAAAGCATGTCACTGGCCCGGTATAAACTATTTGATACGCTATAACTCAGGATCCTGATGGGTACTGATTCTAATATTATTTCGAAATAGTACCAATTAGATACTAATTCGTGTATAAGTTTTAACATGAAATTCTATTGGGTACCGTGGTAGCGACATGTACTTGCCAAAGCATGTCACTGGCCCGGTATAAACTATTTGATACGCTATAACTCAGGATCCAGATTGGTACTAATTCTTATATTTAATACCGAATAGTACTAATTAGGTACTAATTCGTGTATAAGTTTTAACATGAAATTCTATTGGGTACCGTGGTAGCGACATGTACTTGCCAAAGCATGTCACTGGCCCGGTATAAACTATTTGATACGCTATAACTCAGGATCCTGATGGGTACTGATTCTAATATTATTTCGAAATAGTACCAATTAGATACTAATTCGTGTATAAGTTTTAACATGAAATTCTATTGGGTACCGTGGTAGCGACATGTACTTGCCAAAGCATGTCACTGGCCCGGTATAAACTATTTGATACGCTATAACTCAGGATCCTGATGGGTACTGATTCTAATATTATTTCCAAATAGTACTAATTAGGTACTAATTCGTGTATAAGTTTTAACATGAAATTCTATTGGGTACCGTGGTAGCGACATGTACTTGCCAAAGCATGTCACTGGCCCGGTATAAACTATTTGATACGCTATAACTCAGGATCCTGATGGGTACTGATTCTAATATTATTTCGAAATAGTACCAATTAGATACTAATTCGTGTATAAGTTTTAACATGAAATTCTATTGGGTACCGTGGTAGCGACATGTACTTGCCAAAGCATGTCACTGGCCCGGTATAAACTATTTGATACGCTATAACTCAGGATCCAGATTGGTACTAATTCTTATATTTAATACCGAATAGTACTAATTAGGTACTAATTCGTGTATAAGTTTTAACATGAAATTCTATTGGGTACCGTGGTAGCGACATGTACTTGCCAAAGCATGTCACTGGCCCGGTATAAACTATTTGATACGCTATAACTCAGGATCCTGATGGGTACTGATTCTAATATTATTTCGAAATAGTACCAATTAGATACTAATTCGTGTATAAGTTTTAACATGAAATTCTATTAGGTACCGTGGTAGCGACATGTACTTGCCAAAGCATGTCACTGGCCCGGTATAAACTATTTGATACGCTATAACTCAGGATCCAGATTGGTACTAATTCTTATATTTAATACCGAATAGTACTAATTAGGTACTAATTCGTGTATAAGTTTTAACATGAAATTCTATTGGGTACCGTGGTAGCGACATGTACTTGCCAAAGCATGTCACTGGCCCGGTATAAACTATTTGATACGCTATAACTCAGGATCCTGATGGGTACTGATTCTAATATTATTTCGAAATAGTACCAATTAGATACTAATTCGTGTATAAGTTTTAACATGAAATTCTATTGGGTACCGTGGTAGCGACATGTACTTGCCAAAGCATGTCACTGGCCCGGTATAATCTATTTGATACGCTATAACTCAGGATCCTGATGGGTACTGATTCTAATATTATTTCGAAATAGTACCAATTAGATACTAATTCGTGTATAAGTTTTAACATGAAATTCTATTGGGTACCGTGGTAGCGACATGTACTTGCCAAAGCATGTCACTGGCCCGGTATAAACTATTTGATACGCTATAACTCAGGATCCTGATGGGTACTGATTCTAATATTATTTCGAAATAGTACCAATTAGATACTAATTCGTGTATAAGTTTTAACATGAAATTCTATTGGGTACCGTGGTAGCGACATGTACTTGCCAAAGCATGTCACTGGCCCGGTATAAACTATTTGATACGCTATAACTCAGGATCCTGATGGGTACTGATTCTAATATTATTTCCAAATAGTACTAATTAGGTACTAATTCGTGTATAAGTTTTAACATGAAATTCTATTGGGTACCGTGGTAGCGACATGTACTTGCCAAAGCATGTCACTGGCCCGGTATAAACTATTTGATACGCTATAACTCAGGATCCTGATGGGTACTGATTCTAATATTATTTCGAAATAGTACCAATTAGATACTAATTCGTGTATAAGTTTTAACATGAAATTCTATTGGGTACCGTGGTAGCGACATGTACTTGCCAAAGCATGTCACTGGCCCGGTATAAACTATTTGATACGCTATAACTCAGGATCCAGATTGGTACTAATTCTTATATTTAATACCGAATAGTACTAATTAGGTACTAATTCGTGTATAAGTTTTAACATGAAATTCTATTGGGTACCGTGGTAGCGACATGTACTTGCCAAAGCATGTCACTGGCCCGGTA